>CM038222.1:101516768-102116768 GCA_021442155.1 Cymbidium sinense
ATCCAATTTTATCCAAAATTAACCTGCGTGAGCCATGTTGAGCTAAACCTAACCAAACTTAATATGACTCATTGTTAGACCACTCCCCAACTATTCAAGTGGACCCAACCATTAGTGAACATGGTTCAACCTAAATCAATTGAGCCAAGGGCTCTAAATAAAATAAAATATCAAAATAGCTAAGTCTATCCCTTTAGCTAAAGCAGTCTTGAGTTCACCTTAATTGACTCAACCTAAGCCAAAATTGGTTTACTTAACCCTTGACTATGGTGAAGTTCATTTCACCTTGGAGAACACTTAGTTCACTAATCATAGGTTATCCACTTCACCCCACTTCCCGAAAATGTTCATGCCATTAGGGGGACTCCATCTCATTTATCCTAGCCTAAATCAAGCTCCCCACATTACACAATTTGTTGTTATGGTTAAACCTACTTGAAATGGTGGTTCACATGGGGAGTTTTATAGATTTTGAATTCTCCCACCAAACTGATGCCATAGCTTCTCTATACTATCATAGCAAGTCTATAAAATCTCAAACACCCTCCCCCCCCCTTCCCGCCAAACCTCAAATAAACCCTTTTTACACCTTCCCTAGACTTAGAAGAACAAAAACAAATCAAAAATCACTTGATTCGAACACCAAAATCTAGTATTAGACCAAACTCTACTGAGCAATGGTGAAGTAGTGGTCCAGAGGATGTTCGATGAGGAGGCAAGAGGTGACTTCCACAGTAGGGCCTCATCTCTTCAAAATAAAGCAACCTGTGTCATTAAATCCATTAGACATTGGCTCTAGTGAGGTAATGATCTTAAATTGTAGATTTATCATAGGATCTTGGTTCTTTGTGATGTGTTTATGTGAATTACCTTGATAAATCCATAAAGACCCTTTCCTTTCATCCTCTTAATTATTTTGAATTAGCTAAAATATATGTGCTTTATTAGCTTAGATCAAGCAATGAAAGGTGGACAGTCTATGCCTTTCACTAGAGGAAGAAGATGAATCATAAGTTGTCCATTTTGCATGATTAGAATGAATGGTCGTGATTACTCTTGTTAAATTTATCTGATTTAATCCTTTAAAACTACATGTTTAATTAGAGCCATTCAATCTTTAATCTAATGATTAGAGCAAAATTGTGTCATCTATCACCACGTCAACTATCACGTGGGATAGTTTTAATAACAAATTTTATGTAGCCACATGTAAAGAGTAGTTAACTCTGTGCTGACTGTGTAAACTATCTTAATTAGGTTAAAATGGGTGTAATCAATCAGAACTTTGAAAATTATAATTAACACTAAAAAATATAATAAATAAATAAATACTCTTCATAATCAGTAAATAGATAAGAATTAAGGAAAAATAAAATCTCTAATTTTTTTTATTAAATAGAGAGTAATTAAGGTTAGACTATAAAGTATTTTCAAATTATTCATAAACAACTCACTTAGATTACATGAAATTTTCAAGGAAAATTCTCCATGTTTTTCTTCATCACCCATAATTATTTCAAGACATTTAAGAGAATGGCTTAAGGGACATGTGTTTTGAATGCTTAATGATGAAATTAGCCCAATTATTAAAATTAAAAATTATAAAAATGTCAAAATGGATGTTTCAGTGCTTAACCACTCTTGCTTAACATCGAAGCACCTATGAAATATAATTAGGACCTCGGTCCTAATAAATCTCACTCCATATTTATTGGGTTAATTACTATTAATTATTCATTAAGTGGCCTAGGAATTATAAAAATTTATAACTAATTATATAGGTCTCTAAAAATCATTATCAACCCTTTTTTGTGCTTAGCTAATAGAGAGATTTCCAATGAAGTCAAAAGCCTTAATGGGTTTGGGGTATTTTGAGCTTAATTTAATATTTGGGGTTTTTGGTCATTTATTTAATTAATCATAAAATTTATGCCCAAATACTTTAAAAATATTTGAAGAATCAGTTACATGTCATGAGAAAATTCTTAGCTTATCCCTTTAATCATAAGATGTGTCTTATCAAGTAATCATAACATCATTTAAACTTGATTTAATCTTAAGATTTAGTTAAAATTCAATGCTTCATCAAATTAGCTAAAAGTTATAAAAGATGTACTTTAAACTTTATGAGTAGAGTGTAAGAAGGAATGGGTTCCACTTCAAGTAAAATTCACCAACTTTTACACTACATTAAGTTCAACTTGAATCATAAGTTAAATTCACAATATAAAATACATATCTAAGTTATTGACCACTTGAATTGAAATCACCATTTTTTAAGTAAATTAATTCCCATGCTTTAGTTATAACTTAAACATTTAAAGCCTAGCTTTATTTGGCACTATTTCTCACACACTCTATAGATTGATAGTCGATACTAGAATTAAGTTAGGCTAGTTTTTTTTGTGAAAGCTTGATTTTCTATTTTATAATGTAATATTTTAAACTAGACGTTAGAGTTTATGTTTGTAGACTGGATGTTAGGATGAAATTAGGATAATAATATTTTTGCAGGGGGTTGTGCACAATAGAAATGAGATGCCATAATAAGTAAAATCAAATTAGTTTTACTTGTAGTTGCTATTTTCTCTGAGCATAACCCATTAATATAAGTGGGCTTGGATACCCACTAGTGCCAAGCCCCACTGTATGGAATATAACTATTTAATGTGTATGCATGTTCTTATTAAACTCTATTTTCTAGGAGTAGTTAGGATTTTGTTTAGAATTTCAAATGTAATTTGTAACTAGAATTAGGTTAGAACTATAGCAAATAAAATGAGCAATGGCTATAAGAAATAAATCTAAAAGTCCCTACGAGGCCTGGAGTGCCCACACTTTGGAGGTTAGAGCCATCAGCTTATTTAATGTGATACTTACTTTAAGGTCAAATGCAAAGTTTTGATGCCCATTTTATTCTTTTCTACATGTAAAAAATGTGGCTACACCAATCTCTTATTATTTGAATTTGATTTGAATTGATTATATTGTTTACATTATTTATGAAATAAAAAAGACATGCTTTTTATTAGTTTTCTTACTTATAATTTGGTGTATGTGGCCTGAATTTAGTAAGCTCTAAAGATTTAAATTTTATATTCAAAATTTACAATTAAATTTGAACTAAAATTAATATAATTCATAAGCTCATCTTAAATGCCTAAAAATAATCAATAAGATATTTAGAAACACTTAAGACTGTGATTATTGTATAATCATGAATGCATATTCATCACTTCTATCTTTGATATAAAGGCCTGTACTTATTACATAATAAAAGAGAGAGTCTTACCATTATGGACAATCATCATTGAGTAATGAGCACCTCTCTTGTTGATTTTGTTGATAACTTCATTTCATTATGCATGTAGGCATATTAATCTACCTAAGCCCAGTCAATATAATTAAGAGTCTAAAATACATAAAAGATTGAATTTTATTACAATAGCATAAAAGCATTATTCATACAGTCATTACCTTAGAATTATAGGAAGTGAGTTTTGGTTCTTTGATTCTTTTTTAATAAATGACAATCTATTTATTTTGGATTTAGATGAGATCAGTCGACATGATTTTAATGCATAGTTGGTGTTAGTTGATAGCCTTTTTATGTAGTGGTAAGTCCAAAAGAGTCGAGATGGGTTTACATTCTTGGTTGAGAATGTGCCATTATATCCCACCTTCTCGAGTAGGATAGGTTGAGCTTCTAGCATATGCTGAACCACTTTAAGCTCTTGGATCAAAGACTACTTATTTCTCTTTTGGTCATCCCCTTATAGGCACTCTCACGGTGTTATGTTGTTAAAACATAAGTCTTAGTATTCTAATAAATTATAAACTCAAAGTAAATATGAATCTTAATCTCAAATGTATAAATCTTAATAATGAGATAGACTAGAGTGTTTTCTAAGCTTCCAAGTATTGAAATACTTCCTACTCAATCTCTCTTGGACTCTAAAAAAGAACTTCTCTTACTTAATCCTTCCCATTTGATTTATAAACTTAATAATCCTTTGATCATAATCTTTAATATTCATAAAAAAATTGACTGATTACTTTAATTGAAAGTTTTCTATGAGGATCATGTCCTCTAATTTATAATTAACTTTAGGCACTTTATTCTATAGGAAACTTGTAATTAAGCTTGAAATAAATCTTATCTTATTTCATCCATGTAAGGCAGGGGAAAGATCTTTAATACATGTAGACCCATTAGCCTTAAGAGTCCTCATTAAATGATTAAGTCCATCACAGGGTGATGTCTCTACCTCATGAGATAGTATATCATTCCTTGATGCCATATTTGAGCATCTAAATAAGTACCCTCTAAAATCTATGTAGTGCCCTACTATGTTTTTAAACACCACAAATTTTTTCAGATGCTAGGGAATGTTCATCTCCATCTTAGTAAGAAATCATCATCTTTATATATTGATAGTAGGCTTATACCATTCTTAAGCCTAAGACTACTTTTTATTATGTTGAGTATCTTGTCCATTTTATTCTTGGACAAGTGTTACCAACATCTTTGGTTTAATCTTATTTATCACTTTTATGAGTTTAGATTGAACCTCCCATTAGATCCCCAAATGGGTGCAATCCACTTAATTTAGACAAGTGTAAATTCTTCTCAAAAGTCCATGAGGATATACATTTTAATTGGAATCTTTAACTCTTAAAGTCTTAGATTTAGTCTCTAATTTGCTATAACACTCAAACTTGACAAGTCAGGTTTAAAAATTCTTCAAATTTCAAAGTCAATGAACCTATTTTATTGTGAGGTTTAAATTTTGAAATATCTATCCAATATTTAGAACTCTACAAATTGAATGGGATGAATGATGTGAGTATGACACCCTTCATAAGATTAGCAAGAATCTTTACTATAAATTTTAAAAGGTATTACAAAAAAAAAAGATATGCCTAAAATCTGAAATGTTATTAGCATGCTTTTGTTTAGGATTTAAAAAAAAATAGAAGCTTTAATAAATTTAGGGAGTTTCTTCAAATTCAAAAAATAAAAGAAATTTAATGAGTTTCTTCTATAAGATCTTAAATGTTCTAAAGTTCACATGTAAAACCATTAGCACCCAAAGTAAAGTTTTAGAGAAGAAAAATTACTTGTTTGATTTCACAAGAAGTAATAAGAGAAATAAGTTCAGAAGCATGAAGGCACCACATTCATGAGATGAATGAGATAATAATCACCCATTGGGATAGCATGTAAATTGAAAAGGTCTTTAAAATAAGAAATCATAGTATATGCCATATCTGTATGGGTGAAGGTTACCCATAGAGTAGATATTTCTTTGATATAATAATTTTTTATCCTACCTTTGACTTTTTCATAAATGAATGATAAATCACCTTTAACATTAGAGAACCATGTAGCCTTTGACCTAAAGAGAGTACAAGCTTAAGAGATTTTCACCAATAGATTAAATTCCTCAAGAAACCTAAAGGTGACCAATGTTGCAAATTGAGCTTCAAAAATAACATATAGATGGGATCACCTTGAAAGAAAGAAGATCACACTTAATTAAGCACAACCTTGAAAGCAAGACAATTGATACAAGAAGAACAACTAAAGTAGAATGGTCAGAACACATAGGCTCTAATGCTTTGCAAATGGAAGTAGAAAAGCTTCTCAGTAAGAGTTCATTAAGACTATCTAGCTTTATATGAATCAAATTTTTAAATCATAAATTAGACCAAGAATATGATACCTAAGCTTGTCATTAAGAACATCATCAAATATCAAACTATTAAAATCAAGAGATCTATTGCTAAGTATGGGGACCATTTGTCTTTTTGAAATGAAACATATAATATTTGAAATCTCCCAAGATCAACAAGATCTTATTAATTTGATTAACAAAGGAGGTGATAGAAATCTATAGAGATGCTCTTCTCAAATGGGAATTTTTAGCATAATTATAATAAGATAAAAACGAAGTGTCATAAGTGATTCAAACAAGAATAAATTGATCATTGCTAAAGATTAAACGAAAGGCAAACACATCTTCATTCCACTTAGTCCAAATCCTTCGATAGTGATTAAAATCAAAATTATGGTAGCTACTTTCATTTGCAAAAAAAACTTGATGAATGTTATAAAAAAAAGGATCCTTAAGGTGGGAAATGTTGATTTTGCACCAAAGAATACAAGAAATATCAACTTTATTAAGATGACTAAAATCTTTGCAAGTCAAGACGTTATTCATTCCATTAAGTCCATGTATGTTCTACACTATAAAGTTGGGTAGAAATATTAATATTTTTGGGTTTTCGGAGAACCTTTCTAAGACTACTTAGATTTAATATCCATAGATGTGTTATAACCATCTAAACATAAGAAAGGAGCTTGCATTTGAGTCCAACCTCGAGCAAAGAAGAGAATCTGCAATGTCCATAGAGAGTTTAAAAGTGAAATGAGTGATAAAGTCCATTGTATTAAGACTAGAAGAGTCACTAATAATAGGCTAAGAAGAAGAATTGAAATTAAATACATGGAGGGGAGGAGGAAAGTAAGAATTAGGCAAAAAAAAAAAAAGATTCAACTTTGGTTGAGGAAGAAGGGGATGATGAATTTTTACGAAGGGCAAGGGATCAAGCTTGAGAGGAGGCTTTGTTTGGCTTATGCTACCTACTTCAACTATGGCCAATCAAATTTTGTTAAGGAGATATAATTTTTGGGCAAGTTGAAGAGGGATGAAGAAAGGAAAGACATCTAAAGCATGAAGAAAGCTTCCAATCATGTTGCATCTAAGGGGATGCTTCTTCATCTAAAATATTGATAATATCTTCATCAAGTAATTGGGAATTATTATTCACCTAAATGTAGGCTCCTGCAAAAGGTCAATCAAGCTTTTCTTGGAGTGAGAGAATCAATTTCCATGAGTACTCCAGCTACACTTGTAATTTATTAAATGTCATTAGGATTCCATAACATAAAGGAAGATCCAAATGGGAATAAAGGAAAACTTAGCCATAACTAGCCTAAAATCAAGAGAACACTTTTGAAAAATAAAAGGTTTAGTAAAGAAAAACAAATTTTCAGCCAACCAAACCATTTCAAAATATTTAAGTTAGTAAATTTTAAAAACCCCTCATTCAAAGAAAGTGCTTCTTATGTCTTTGAGATCCGAGATTTCTACCAAAGGGAAGAGCATCATAGTATGGCCTTTTCTCTAGTTAGTAACTGATTAGAGATTATTTCCTTGAGCCTTAAGCTACTTCATCACTTGAGAATAAAGTAGTCCTAAAGTGAGGGACAAAGAGCAGAAAATCCTTTAGAAGTAATTAGAAGATAACAAGCCCTTTTAGTTAAGAATGGAAGGTTGAGATCTCAAGAAATAGGACTAAGGTAGTGGTAGAAAAGAAGAGATAATATAAGGGAGATAGACAAGCAAGCAAAGGAAGAAATGGGCTAGAAACTCTGAAGAAGAAACAAGAAAAGAAAGAGAGTTGGAAGTGAGGGGGAATTAGGAAAAGAGATGGCCACAATGGAGCCTTGAGATAAAAGAGTCCTATGAAGAGGAGCATCTAGGTTCTTGAAAGGACTATCAAGAAGCGGAGGAGGGGACTTTATCATAAAAAAAGAGAAAAAGGTGAAGATAACATAACTCTCCATGTTGAGCTAGAAGGAAGAATCAACTAGAAGAGAAATATGAATTGACATATCTACTTATCATGTTGTATAGCTATTTTATTTTTGTAAATAACTAAAATAATTTTAAAACACTTAAAATAATTTTAATATTTTAAAAATAATCACCATGTAGCCTAACCTATGTGAACTACTATAACCACCAAGCCATCACATTATTGCCACCCATTTTCATAAACCGCTGGTCACCATTGCTAGTGTCACACCATTGGCATTGCTTCATTGATTGCCATAGTAAGTTGTCAACTCTATCACTGCATAAATCAATTCAATCAATATACAATAGAAATAATCTATGTTTAAGATATCAAATATATTTCATTACATATTAAAATAAAACAAAATTTTAAAAATTTGAAAAAAATATAAAAATAATCCTAAAATACTCCAAATCATTTCTCTCTTAGTTATCATATCCTCCAATATCTTAAATGATAGCCAATCAAACAACCGTTAATTATGTACGCTATTTAAAGATATCACGAACGCTAAGCGCAAAGAGCCAAATAACAGAAGGCTTGCAATAAGGACAAATTTTTGCCCAACTATTTCTCAAATGTCAATCGTAAAGGAGTTCGCCAATTAAGAATGATTCAATGAGTTGAACTTAAATTAAATAAAATAAGGAACAGACTGAATAAAATAGGAATCTTCAATCGTCATGCAGAAAGCAACTTTATTCCAAAAAAAAAAAAAAAGTTGAACGTAGAAAGAACCAATTAAAAATAAATAAATTTATTTTCCTGGAAAAGAAAATTTGTTCGAAGCCATATAAACTCACAGATAAACATTAAAAATAAATAAATTTACGTAAAATAACGAAAATAAATGATGGTTATAACACAGTAATATTGCTTGAATAACATATTTTGGCTGTTTACCTGATCAAATAGCTTTGACTGAAGATTTGTTCCAGAATTTATAATTCAATTCTGTGTGGTTTACTTTTATTTGCTATTTTTGAACACTCCATTTTTGTCTGAAACTTTCCTTTGTTGAGTCTTTCAAATGAAACGAAATTTTTTATTTAGTTTTGAGGGTTGATTCCAACCTTGCTAATAGTAATTTAATATATTCTTTGAACCACAATCATATCTGCCGGTTAGTGATTGGATGGCTGATATGGTCAAACTCAAGCAGTACTTGACTTTTAATGAAATTATGTTTAATTAATTATCTCAGAGGTTTTCTCTTTTTGTTAATTATCAATTTGAGATCAAACCGGCTCACTTATGAGTAGGCTTTACTTAGCTACACCCATAATCTTCTTCATAAATCAACATAAAAAGCCAATCCAGATTTATTGAATAAGAGAAATTTGACTCCACATGATTTGTGTTATGTCACCTCTCTCTCTCTCTTTATATATATATATATATATATATATATATATATATATATATATATATATATATATATATATATATATATATATATATATATATATATATATATATATTGATATAGAAAATTATTTTGAGGTCATATGTATTTTAATTCAAATAAATTTATAAATTCTTAATTCAAAAAAATTCCAATATGGAGTTCAAACCCATCCATCCTTAACTATAGCTCATAATTTATTTAAAATTTTTGCTAGTAGTCTCTCAGAATTATCTAATGGAGGGAGTATATGAACAAATTCCTTCCCTAACATGGCTATTTGAGATTCTGCAAAGATGGCTCACTCCTTATGTTTGTATTCTCATGTCAAGATGGCTATATTTGATCATATTTCTCTTGAATGAGACTTATCCTTCAGTCTTCAATTACCTATATATTTTAGATATAATTTTGCTTAGGTTGCGTGTAATAAAGCTCACAAGAATATCAACAATTGCTTCCTTCTCACGGTTTGTTGGCTATGATGGCTATGATGTTCTCTTTTGGTTTTTAGTAGCTCATGTGATGTAACCTTTCTTAAGTTTGATGCTCATATTTGCATCAACATGGTGTTATGAGCTTCTCTATCCCTTTTCCTATTATCATACATTATAATTATTTTTTTTCTACCTTTTGTGTACTACCTCTCTCTAATCTCTCTCCTATTATAATTTTCGTGTGTTTCTCTCTCTTTTATCTCTCTCTCTCTCTCTCTCTCTCTCTCTCTCTCTCTCTCTCTCTTATCTCTTCTTTAGCTTATTATGTATAATATCTATATATCTTTTGATTGCTTTAATGTTTTCTTTTGCTATGTATTTTATTTACTCTTATTAATTGTAGCTTTGAATTTCAAGTTTATCCAACCTTGTAACCTTTAATAAAATACCTCCAATAATGTTTCCTAAAACCCTTGTAAGGACAAGCAATGACCCTTGGTTGTTACCAAGTCTTTAAACCAGCTCAGTCTCTCTCATGACTCACCTCATTAAGTGCAATTCAGATCAACCTTCATATCAAAATGTAGCTCTTTGATTGCAGAAATTATTACATGTGGAATCTTGATGATCCAAATTGCTATGTGCATGGACGTACACAATAAATATATACATGTACATATCCATATATAACAATCCGAACCATTCGGACTATGCAGATAATAATTTCTTATTTGATTAACACAATTCATCAAGGATAATGTGAAGATAAAACTTCTTGAAGCTAATGTGACCTCTACATGTAATTACTAAATGATTTACTTATGTCATTCGATTAGTCTTAGAAAAATAAAGATTTTGACTAAAATGGTTAGGGTTATGTTGCCACTTTTTGATGAAATATAGGTTGGGTTGGAAGCAACCCAAAATTACTATATGCATTTTACTTGCCTTCAAATTGTGAACTATAAGATATTTGCTTGCTCTTATTCAGATTAATAAATAAAAACAAAAATTATTGCCTATTAACAATGTTTTTTTATGATGATAAAATTAAGTGTTATGTATACTCTAATTTACTCTAGATTATCCTATCATTAGAATTTTGATTGTCAACTCAATTAGACTTATTGTTGTAAAATATTTGCATTATCGATCTTCATAGGGTTACTATTATAAGCTATCAGTTGACTATTCAAGTTGAACTTGGCCTAAGATGGATCTTCAAGCTAGCCTAAGAGTGGAATTGTTCGACTAGTTTCTATAATAGAGAAAAATCATGTTAAGTCATCAAATTTATTGTGCTGATTCAATAAATTTTACTATAAAATGATAAAATGACCTTCTAAAAATTTATAAATATGCCATACTTTTACACATTTTTCACTAGAGAGAAATCTTAGACTAAGAGAGAATTCAAAGGTTATGATTGAATTTGGAATCTTTAGTTGAGCATCTTTACCAATTTTTGTGTTTATTTGAACTTTTCTTCTGCTTACTCAACATTTGAGCGTCTATCATAGCAAGGATATAAGCATATTCTTTTATTTATTTAATAATCATAGTTGTTGAATCTAAATCTATTAGTAGATGAACTTGAACCTTCTAAGATGCCTAAGAAATAGAGTTAGATAAATATATTTTAAAGAAGATATGAGAGTAAAGAAGTATAAGAGAAATAATATTTTTTTATTCTTCAAATTCAAAGTATAAAGACTATGGGCCTAGAAAGAGAGAGAGAGAGAGAGAGAGAAGATCCCTAAGAGAGGAGTTCTCCTTCTATAACATGAATGGGTGATTATACATAGAAAGTACATATAAGGCAAATCGAGTACAAGTGGATGCTCGACTAGGCTGACAACAAGTATACATTTGAGATGATATAGATCCGACAAACAATAGAGATGAGTCCTATCATCATGTGAGTATGTGAGTAAGGATTGAGGTGAGAGGATAATCGCTTTTCCATTTAAGTATTTACCCATTACAAGTATGTTGATTCATACCTTATTCTCTGATTCATTATTCTGTAAGTCCTTAACTTGTTGGCTTAGGTTGATTCTCCCTTGTTGGATACACTTTCCAATGAGTATGCTTTTTTCTAGTAGCCTCTATTATCGAGTACCCTTTATGATGAATGTGTTTGTCTTCATAAATAAACTAGTTAGGTTGCTTAGGACTGCTTGTTACTTTGCATATATATTTAGCTCACTGATTCTTCTGCTCCTTGTAGAGATTCATAAAAATAATAAAATAATGAATAGAAGGACTAGCTATAAATATTTAATGATTTGTACAAATGCAAAAACTTATGCAAGTATGAGAGGACACGTCACCTTTGACTAAAATTAGCTTTCTAATGCATTGGGCTATAATTGAATCTTTCTATCCTTCTTTAGTGTGTTCAATCATTCAGCTACTCCCTCGAATAGATTTAAACATCTAAGGGTCGAGTCTACGAAACACAATTGCCATGGATCCTAAGAGACCTCGTGAAGATATCAACCGTGTGACTCTATGGGAAAGTCTATAAAGAAGGCCAAGAAAGCATAGAAATTGAAAGAGGTCATTGCCATTCTTGTGGTCGAAGCGAACACCCCATCTCCTCCCATTGTAGCGACTTTAGCTCAGGATACCTCCATGAATCCACGATAATGTTAAGTACTCACGTTTCTAAAATGCATGTTAATCCAATGAGTCCTCATTTGATGCAACCTATGAGTTTCCATGGAGAGGGAGGAGAGGATGATCCATTGATCTAGTGTAGAAAGGTGCTGGTATACCAAATGGTTGGACTGGCTACCACAGAAGAAGTTATAGAGGAATGCCTTGCTAAGGTGAGACTCATCTTTTATTGTATATTGTGAGTTCCTTTGTCCACATTTCTAAATATCTTGTTTGATTACAGCTGAATGTGACTAGTGTTCAAGCCTCAACGGAAGATGGTAAAGAGCACTAGCTATCCCTTCAAGTTATTTCCTCCAACAATCTAGGTAGTCTTGGAAAATTATTTCAACTTTCCATGGGTGCCTTTTTAGGACATAGTTTGAGTAATGAGGAATTTCACTTACTTGATAGATGACTTCCATTCCCAAGGGTTGGACCTATAGTAAATCCAATTTGATCATGGACATCAATTCTGTCACACCAAACACCAATGATATCCAAATCACACTCAATTGAGGTCCAATTTGACTAATTGGTCTAATTGACCAAAGTTGACTAGTTTGGGCCTAAAAAGGCTAAAGTCCAAATTGATTTAAATCACTTGAAACTAAAGTTGAAAAACCATTTTCAACTTCAATCAATCATAATTGAAGCCAATCTGAGCCTAATTTAGTCAATTGACTCACTTGACTCATTTGGTCTAATTTAACCTAAAGGGGTCAAATTGAACCAATCCTTGATTCAATCCAAAATGGGTTGAAATAATCTTTAAAATCACTCCCAAAATGATTATCAATTATAACTTGACAACTAAGTAAGATCAATTGAGCCAACCTCTTTAAACTAACCTAACCTAATTTGACCCAAAGGATCAGATAGAGCCAAAATTCAATCCACTTCAAATTGAATCAAACCATTACTTGTGATTGATCCAAGATTGATCCTTGAACACTTCCCAGCAATCAATTAAACCTAATTAAATCAATTTGACTTAATTAACCCAACCTAGCCCAATTTGACCTAAGGCTAAATTCTAATTAAATTCAAATTAAATCAAACCACCACCTACAATCAACATTAAAGTGATATTGAATGTAACTCCACTCCTAATTGCATCTAGTTTGACCAATTTGCCAAATTGACTAACCTAACCTATTTAACCCATAAGAATCCATATGAGCTGAATTGAAATCCACTTTGAATTGAATCAAATCATTTGCACCAACACACTCCTAGTAATCATTTGAACACAGCCCAATAGCCCCTTATGTCCAATTTGCATAATTGGTCAACCTAGCTTAATTGAACTTAAATTGATCTAAATAGGTCATATTGGGCCAAACCCAACTAAATTTGGCATGAATCTTCCTTAGGTGCCCTTGGACCTACCAAGTGAACCCAACCTAAGATGAACCTAGTTCAGCCCAAACAAGAAAACCAAGCTACCCACATAGAACAAAAACCCAAAATAAGAAGGTCCAACCACTCCCTTTGGCATAACTTGAGCTCACTCCAACTAATCCAAGGTTGTTGGGTTCAGCCATTGAATAAGGAGAGGTCACCCTCACCTTGGTTGATCCATGTTCTAGCCCATAATGGTTGTCCATCTCATGCCAGGCCACCAAATCTTTATAACATCTAGGGAAAGTCCACTTCATCAGTCCCATGGCATTTTTTACCACCACCATTACTTGGGTGGCTACCATGGGCTGAACCCACCAATAATTATGGTTCACATAGGGAAAGAGGTATACTCCCCATCCAAGGATCAAATTTGAAGAGACACCTTTACAAACCTCCTAGAGCCAATCCTTAGATCCTCTGACAGCTCCTCTCAAACCCCTAATTGATGATACAAAGACTTCCCTCACACCCAACTTCACTAAACTCTCACCTCATCCCAATTACATCTTCAAACACCTTTTCCATACTTTGGCAAGGAAGAATGAATCAAGAACCACCTGATTCAAGCTTAGGAGATGGTTCAAGAGCGGCCTTCGGTGAACTCACAGTGACATCTGTTCTCTAGAGCAAATAATAAAGAGTCAACAGGGGAACTTCAATAATAAGCTTCATGTTTACTCAATGAAGCAACCTTAGTTAGTTTCGCTATTGGTCTTAGCTTCAATGAGGTAAATTCCTCAAAATCAAAGAAATTGCCCATATGTGTTGGTCTTTTGTGAAGTGGATTTGTGTTTAACTTCGATCAAGCCATAGAGATTGATAAGTATTCATCCCATGATCATTTTGGATTACTTTTCCCTTTTAATTTGAGCTTTGGAGGCCCAGATGAAGTGGCAAAAACGTGGATGGTCTCTGTCTCTCGCCAAAGGAAGGGGATGAATCACACGCCGTCAATTTCGCATAATTAGAATGTGCAACTATGAATAAACACGTTAAACTTATCTAATTTAATCCATTAATATCGCATGATTGATCTCCATCATTCAATCTTTGATTGAAAGGCTTGGATTAAACTACATTCATCGACGGCTTGGTCAACCACCATCCTAGACATTTTAAATAATGAATTGTACAATGTCACATGTAAAGCACAACCACGTCACTACTAAGGTGGTGACAACTATATAATTGAATTAATTAGAGTTAAAATTTATTTAATTATCCAGAACTTTAAAAATTTATAACCAATTATAATTTTTTAAAAAAATACAAGTAAATACTTCAAAAATATATGTTTTAATTTTTTTTACATTGGATTGGGAGAATTAGGATTTGAATAAAAAGCATATTAATAAAATTTATCTCTGATTAACCCTTTGATTGACTTTAAATTTTTGGGGAACATTCTCGGATGATGTTCCCCACATCCCATAATTATTTCAAGTCAATTGAATTGATTAGTTAAAAGATATGATTTTTTAAGCCTAAGTCATTAATTAGCTTAATTAATTAATTTTAACAAATCATAAAAATAATTAATTTTAGGTTACATACTTTAAAAATCTTAAAAAGAGTTTTGTTACTTATTTTTATTATCTTAAAGCATATTTAAGAATTTTCTCATTATTTTTGAGCTTATCTTTTATGGATATTTAAACTTTATGGGTTAATTGGCCTAATTATAATATTTAATATTTAATAAATTAAGAAATCCATAAAAATCATAAAATTTAATTTAAATTTTATTAACTAGTAGAGAATAACATTAGAAAAATCAAATTCAAATCTAAACTCATTTAGCTTAATTAATCCATCTTAAATCTCTCTTAATTAATCCTTAATCAAACCCATTAAATGATACATGCCTTAAGCAAGAGTTGAATTTTAAATGTGCATGCCTCTTCTTGGGTCCAATAAATCTATGAGATAAACCTATTGAATGTGACTTCCCCTTTGTTTAAAATACTTAAGTTAGTGTATATCATCTCTTGCATATATGTTGACCTCACTTATGGAATGCGGATTCAACCTTCCCATCTTAGACCTATGAGTCTTCCAGACACTAAGACTTCCTTAGCCATAGGACACTTCTAGTAGTTAGGTAAACACTTAACCCAAACCTAGAGGCTTAGGAGGAACTACTTTAGATTACATCTTAGGACTAAAGGAAGCCTACCTATCCTATGGCCTAAACCAAGCCCATGTCTACCTCTTTAACCAAAACCAAACCTCAAATCAACTTAAACAATCCCAATTAAATTTTAATTCATATCCAAGCCCCAAGCCAAATGATCGAAACCCATAACCTAAATCCATCTTAATCCCTTAAGCCAACCCTATGGACTTAACCAAAGTTCCTTCAATCAAAACCAAACTCAATTGATTTACACAAAAGCACTCCAACCTTCTAAATCTTCATTCCAAACTCCACCAAAATTTATAATCAAATCCTTTGACCAAAATTAATTCAATTAACCC
This sequence comes from Cymbidium sinense, assembly GCA_021442155.1. Lineage (NCBI taxonomy): Eukaryota > Viridiplantae > Streptophyta > Magnoliopsida > Asparagales > Orchidaceae > Cymbidium > Cymbidium sinense. Next base: position 101,532,804 of record CM038222.1, read on the forward strand.
AAACTAGCCTATTTGGACCCAAAATGTCCAAATGAGCAAAAATAAAATTAAATCTAAATCAATTGCAATCAAAACTAACAATAAATCCTAAATCAATTATCAAACTCAATCAAACTCAATTCAACCCAAAACCAACTCAATTGACCCATTAGGCTAATTTGATTCAAAGTGACCTAAAGGACCCATTTGAACCAAACTCCAATCCAACCCAAATTGGATTGAACCAAACCATCCAAAACCTCCTACAATGTTGTTGATAATCCTTGATTGATCAATTGCAATCAATTGGATCAAGCCAAGTCAATTTGATCATCTGATCAAGTTGACCTAATTAGGCTACATAAGCCAAATTGAACCAAACTTCATTCCAAACTCAATCAATTGAATCCAATGATTCTAACCAACTTCAAATTGATCCTTAAACATGACTTGACTATCAATTGAGTCAAACTAAATCCAATTGGCCTCTTGACCCAATTTGACCCAATTTGACCTAAAGGGCCAAATAATTCTAATCTAAATTGATTACAACCAATGAATCAAATTAATTTCAAGTTAATTATTGAACATGAACAAAGCTTCCATTGAACTCAATTTGATCAATTGAACCCAATTGATCCATTTAGCCCAAATTGACCTAAAGGGTCAAAATGGTGTAAATCATTCTTAAATCCAAATTGATTGAAATCAAAGCCTACAATCATCTTCAAATGATCAATTGAATCTAAACTAACACCTAACCCAAGCCAATTTAGTCAATTTGACTAAATTGGTCAACTTAGCCCATTTGACTCATATGAACCCATATGAGTCAAATTCAAATCTACTCAAAACCAAATCAAATCAATAGAACCAAAACATTCCAAATCATCATTTGAACTTAGCCCAAGCCTTGGTTTAATCTAATTTGACAAATTGGTTAGCCTAACCCAACCTAGCCCAATTTCACCTACATGGGTCAAATTGAGCTAAACCCAACCAAATCAACTCTAAACCCAATCAAACTTGGCATGATACATCCTTGAGTCACCAAAGGCCAACCCAAATCAAACCCAACCCAAGTACAACCCAATTTGACCGATTACCCATTGGGTAAAGCCTTCCAAATGGGACAAAACTTATTTTTCGATGGTCAAACCCACTCTCATACCTTTGGTAGCCACCCTAAGCTCCAAATAGATAGGAGGACCACTAGTTCACCTGACCCAAAGCTGGTTGGGTCAGCCATGAGCCAAGTGGAGGTGAGCTAACCAACTTCTTCCCATTGGCATATATAGGAAACCAAGGATAGCCACCTCAGCGATTTGGCAATCACTCCCCTTCACTTGGGCACTCAAATCGAGTCACCTCACCGATTCCTTGCCACTCATGGCCTCCTGCGCTGATCGGACACCTATAATTTCAAAACCAATCCAGACCATCATATTGGAGGGAGGAGAGGGTATACTCTCCTCAATTCAATTCAAGCTCACACATAGAGCATTCAAAGAGCTGACACTCAAGCACCTCCATGAGTGCATTCTTGAGTTCCTAGAGCCTCCTCATCACCAGAAACATCAAGCCTGTAATAGGATAGAGCCAATCTCCATACAACCTCCTCCAAACTATACCATTTTCAAATTAACTCTACCTACACGCTCACCAAGCTAGTGGGATTAAGGCTTGTTGTTGTTGTTGTTGTTGTTGTACATGCTCACCAAGCTCTAGCAAGGTGAAACAAATTGATTCCCAATTGATTCGAGTACTAGAGGCCACTCTTAACCTAACTCAAGCGAGAATTTTGATTACATTTGATCCACAGAGCCACGAGCAAAGAGGCAAAGAGCAGCTTCTCGAGGGCTTTTCTTTAAGAAGAAGCTACCTGAATTAGGGTTCTAAGCTCCGGCGAGGTAAATTCTAACACGTCAATATCTCAAATTTTTTTTGGCCTTTGTGAAGAAAAGTTTTATTTCATAAGAATCCCACCGTAGGATCTCTAATATTTCTCCATGAACATTTTGGGATCGATCTTGAGCCTCCACAAGCTCTGACGAGCTTAGATTGAGCGAGGGAGGGTGGACGGTGTCTATCTTCCATCACTCGGGGGATGAAGGTTCATCCATCATCCTTTCCATGTAATTGTAATGAACGATCATGATTAATCTACTTGATAATCACGATTAAATCCTAATAAGAATCATGAAATTAATTATCGAGATCTTATCGAGGAATGAAAGCACATCCATCGCGCCACGCTAAGCATCGACTACGCTTTAAGTGGTCAATAATTTGCCACATGGAAAGTGCTGCCATGCCGCCTACACATGGTGCATAGGATTAGGTATTAATTAATGTTTTAAAGTGTAATTAATTGGCTAGAACTTCCTAAAATCATAACTAATTGTAGAAAAATAAAAAATGCAAATAAATAAAATTTGGAAAGCTTAAACAAAGGATAATTTAATAAAAGTAATTTCATTTGATTTTGAACGGTGATTATAGCTTAATTAGGATTTGAATGTTTTTTAATTAGCTTAATTAAGCCTTAATTACTTGGGTAATTAATCCCAAATTTGACATGGTGATTTAGTGGGATGACCTCCGCCTCCCATGATTTTCTTAGGATTTATTGGATATGTAATTAGGGAAATTTGAAATTCAAATCTTAATTTCTCTCTTAATCAATTTAATGATTAAAAAATTCTATAGTAAAAATTAATTAATCAAAGTTCATCAATCATTAATTAAGTGGGATGATGAGGGTGTGATGACCTCATTCCTAATTAATTTTCCTATTCATTTCTTAAAGAGAGTTAATTAATATATTACTTAATTAAGGAATTAATTAATTAATAATGGCCAAGTCAAATAAAATCAAATTAAATTGTTAATCTATTCAGATAATCAATATTTAAATTAAGGGTTCCTCTTTATGTGTACAATAACATAGAAACCCTTAACGAAATTATGATTAACCCATAAGAGTGGGAGAATCATAAGAGTACCTAATTAGATTCCTTAATTTAATTAACCTTTATTTATGAGCCAATTCAACTAGGTCCTTTAGGAGCATTACAATTTTATTTTCCTCATGTTCATATTATTCATGGCTCATGATTAAATGATTAATTAAAGTAAAGAAGCATGGGAAGGGTAATTAAATAGATTACTTAATGATTCAACTTAATTAAATCATAAAAATTATTTATTTATCTTTCCTTAAATATATTAAATCACCAACATGGGATGGAAAATAGCAAATGATCGCTTCTCTTTAAGTTCAATCAAAATCCAAAAATCAAAATTAATAAGAAATTTTGGTTTTCCTTAAATGATCTTATTTAATGTGATTGTCCTTAGGAATTAATGTAGTTGATTGAATTATGTGGAGATGTTTGATTATTCCTTTTCAATCATCATAAATGTTATATATCATGTGATATCATGCATTCATATTTTTAAAATGAAATAATCAGCTGAATTTACCTATGTAAAATTTCACAAGTTGGCTTAAATCTTATTTTATGTGTGTCTATTATCACTAATAAATTTAAAATTACATTCTAAAAGTGATAAATTGATAATGAAATGTAGAGTGATATTAGCTATGAATACATATAGGATTCACATGTGTTTATAGCTTAAGCATTTGACGTTTGGCTTTCTTTCTTACATTGTATGAATTTACATGAGTTTGGACATCCAGGGAATATGAGACTTTAAGTAGCCCCAAGGAGGTCATTTGATTACCTCACTTTCCTGGTTTAATAATGGCATGTACTTGTTTGATTTTCATTCCCATGTATCTTTATATTAGAATTTGGATAGAGCTTTAATTCACATGTATAAAAAATTTAATCAAATAAAATATAATCTTTTGCATGATTTTCATTCTTATAGTTGCATATACATTCATATGTATTTAAGATAATAAGTATATAGTTTGGATATCCCAAGAATACAAGACTTTAAGTAGCCCCAAGGAGGTCATTTGATTTCCTCACTTCCCTAGTTTAACAATGGCATGTACTTGCTTAAAACTTTCATACATGTGTATATGAATTTAGTTAGAGAATGGAAGTCCCCTTTTCTATTAAAAACACATGCATCCATCGCCATTTAAGCACATAAAAATGTATTACATGTAAAGGTAGTGTTTTCTTTCTTATGTTCATATATAGATTTACATATGTTTGAATGATGATAAGTATATAGTATGGACATCTTGGGAATACAATGCTTTAAGTAGCCCCAAGGAGGTCATTTGATTACCTCACCTCCCTAGTTTAACAACGACACATACTTATTTAATTTCATTCCTAAGTACAGTTTATTAGAATTTGGATAGAAATTTAATTTACAAGTATAAATAATTCAATCAAGTAAAAAATATAATTTCCAAATGTATGCATCCATGATCGTTCAAATGTGCCAAAATATATAGTATGTATAGGTATACTAAGTGTTACATCATATGCATGTTATGGGTGATGAAAAGGAATGGTTTAACATGTTTTATGTGATGGTAATTGAACCAATTTAATCTTACGATGTCTTTATGTTGAATAAGATTCTTTAAGATTAACTTAAACTTAGGAATAATAAAATATTTAATAAATCATTCACCAAAAGAAACTAAATCATAATAATATGCTTTAGAAACAACTAAAGGTATGGTTGAAAGAGGTTAAGACTTGTTCCTCTCTTTCTAACACTTAGATGTTAAGTGTAAATCAAATGAAACAAAGTAAAATAAAAATTAAAATTTGCAAACCTCTAAACAACTTAAATTCAAACCATCAATCATGTTAAATTAAACTTTTTTTAACTTAAAAAATTATAATTCAAAAGCATAGATAAGACATACCACATAAAGCCTAAGCACACACATTAGAATGAGTTTTAGGTTAGGACAATGTATGTAATGATGATGTGTTTTATTTTATGATATAATGTTTTAAACTGGATGTTAGAAATGTGGATCGTAGATTGGATATTAGGTCATTGATAGCCTAATATTATTTTCTGTAGGGGATTGTGCTTAATATAAAAAAATGTAAATGTTCTATTTGTTTATGCCTAAGTATAATCCACATTAGGATATGGGCTTGTTATCCATGCAATGTGGTGCTAAGTCCAAATTATGAAATATAACTTCTTGGGATTATATGTATGTTTAGCTAACATCTATTTTGTAGGTGTAGTTAAATTGACTTTTTCTTAAAATGTAAATTTTTTAATAGGAATTAGGATTAGTGCTATGGGGATTAGGATGAGTAGTGGCTAGAAGGCTTAGCCTTAGGGTGCCTTGTGATGCCTTGAAGCAAATCAAATCAAGAGGAAGAAGGAAGAAGAAATGAAGAAGTGAAAACCTCCATAGCATATATTTAGTTTCAATTGTAATTGTTGTTTTGTAATTCTAAGTTGTATAAGGGTAGAGCTCGGCTATGGGTGTACGGTGATACCTGACCGCACCGACTTTTTATTCATTCACAATAGTCTATAAAGTGATTGATATTTTGTGTAGATTGCGCAATAGAATTGCATCTTCTTCACAGTTTCTTAAACTTGGTGTTTGGATATGTGACCAGGATACGATAGACTCTTAGAAAAAAATAAATCTTTCTACCTAATTAATAACTCATAACTAAAATTTAAAACAACTCAATACCTCATTTTAAAGTCTAGGTTGTAATCAAGATAATTAAAAGATTTAGCAACTTCTTAGCTATATGTTGTATGTCTAACATCATGCATAACATATTATTGACCTCTACCACTATCACACTAGAGTTGGTTTATATCAAGAATAGTGGACGAAAAAAGCACCGCACATAACCAAATCAAAATGCTTTGATCGTCGTCGTGATTGTCCAAACATCATCCGTTCATGTAATCTGCTACGTCGATGCATCTAAAGCGCCAAGATATATGAAGTGGAGCTTATCATAGTCAATTAAATCAAATAAGATGGCAACAATGGGTTACATATGTGTTTCGTGAATCATGCTAAATTCACTTTGAGCACCATCGAGACTACCCAAACATCATTCAATCGCAAAATGAATTGTGTCAGTGCATCCAAAATATTGAAATATGCTAGATGGAGCATCCAATAATTTGATTGAGCATAAAAATGAATTCCAAGCTATGATGATGTACTATGAAATTGAATCATATCATCACAATAACCGACATTGCTCACAATCTCAAAAGCATGTCGACATATTCGTAATATTTTAAAAAAAAAAATTTGATTACATGGTATGTTAACATATAAGCCACAAATATGAATGATGAGGGAGGTTGTATGTGAAAAATAAATATGATTCAAATAAAATCTTAATCTATAATTAAATTCAAAATTAGATCAAATAAAAATTATTAAAATAATTTTAGTCATAATTGAATAAATACTTTAGCTATCACAATAATAATATATATATATATATATATATATATATATATATATATATATATATATATATATATATATATATATATATATATATATATATATATATATATATCTTATCTTTTAATATTATAAAAAAAATAAAATAAAATCAAATTTTGTCTTAGTTGCCGCACCTCCCACCCTCCTATACTGCCATTTTCTTGTCCTTGGCAGTTTAGCTAAAAGACAAAAAATAAATAAATAACCCTAATACTATTCTTCATGCTCACGGGACCCTCATTCACGCGAGAGGCAGACACTCCTCCAACCTCACACCGATATCAACTTCTCCGTCTCTCTCAAACCGCAAGTACCCGTCTCCCTTAAGCCGCAAGCAACCGAGCCTACCTCAAATATCTCCCCTTCTTCATCTCTCTCGCTCCCTTGTTCATTTCAAGAGTATTACATGCGGCAACTCTTTGCTCGGCCTTCTCTTGTCTCCGCATCTAGCTGCTCTTCTCCTTCACTCACTTTTCTTGACCGCCCATGTTATGCTCGCATGCTCCACCTGAGGTCGCAAGCATCCCATAATCGGCAGCCCTTCATCTTAAGCCCTCGCACAAGCAGCGACCATATCCTGGTTTTCACTTGCTGACTTCATCTTCCTCTACCGAGCTACCTTGTCCACCTCTTCAGCCCATTTTCCTGCAACCAATGTCTTTACTCTTAGATCCCTCTCAACCACAGCTTCCTGCCACCAAAATCAATGACTTCTTCTTACTCATTCCTGCTGCTCAACATTCCCCCTCACCTCCTGTTAGGTTGCTAGGACAGCGGCCAACACATCTATATCTAGCTTGATGTTGCTTCCGGCATTCAACTGAACCTGCTCTCTCTCTCTCTCTCTCTCTCTCACACACACACACACACACACATACAAGTTCTCGAAGCCAACTCTCCCTCAACGCCACATTTTCCTCTTGCAGCAATCTATTCTTCCACCCGAGCTCATATTCTTCAGTTTGCACAAGCCGAATCACACAATCTTACACAATCCAGCTCTCTGTTCGGCATGCAACTCCTACATTATCTCAGCCCTACCATCGGAGAACTCTCCAATAGATAATTTTACTTGTTGTTAACTCAACATCCTACCACCTACAATCATCACAATGTCATTTGCTCTCCAGAAAATAGATCATAGAAGTGAAATCTTATTTAGAATCATGGGAGTCTTGAGAAACACTAATGAATGGCTTGAATATGTGTAAACTTATATTTGCTTGTGTATGTGATAGAAGACATCACTAATACCCAATAGTGGTGTGAAGACACCGCGTGTCATGAAGACACCGCCACTACACTCAATGGGTGCAGAAAGTAAGTCGAAATAGTTTTTATGTGGGTGACGACAAAATATTGCCAAAATATTACCAAAATTTTATCAAAATTTGGGACTTAAGTTAAAAATTTAATTGGATAATAAAGTAAATATGAAACATGAAGTCCTAAAACAAAATAAATCCATAAAGATTGAATTTAAATGGGCACAATAAGTATTATTATCATATGAGAATATACTAAGTGAAAGTGAATTCATTCACTTAATTTATCACCAAATGAATGCTTGAGCCTATTGCTTTATATATTGAAACAAATGAGGACACTCAAGTCAAATACAAGTGAAACTTGATGAGGCTAATACCAAACTCATAAAAGACTTACAATAAATTTGAAGTCTAGTTTTTAAATAAATATGAAACTTGATGTGGAGTTAAAGATGAATCTATATTGGGTTTTATAGCTCTTATATGAACATGATTGTGACTAAAATTCTATCCAATACGTATGGATATGGCTTATACAATAAACACTGAGATTACTATAATTTATTTCATGTGAACTAAAAATAATTTGAATTGAACACAATCAAATTTAAAGAATTTATATGAAGCTTGATAGCTTGCATATTAGCATGAGTAGGCTTTGGCATCTTATCAATTAACATGCACAAGCTTCTTCTTGACTAATCAGGGTGTCAATTTCATGAGTAAGTAACAAGCATAAATAGAATTAATTGAACACTTAGATAACTACATTTGATGTCAAATGAAATAAAGACCTCAACTGAATATAAAATAACAAATGATTGGTGTCAAATTTGAAAATTCATTTCTAAATTGAGACAAGAGTTTGCAAGAAATTTGATAGCTTGCTTACAAGGATGAGTTCAATTAAACAACTCGTCAATAATCATGCATGTGGCCTTTTAAAGAATCATTTGAATATTATATATATATGTATATATATATATATATATATATATATATATATATATATATATATATATATATATATATATAAGTGTTTATCTTCAAAATTAATCGGATTTAAATGAAATTTTTAAAAGGACTTATAATGTGGCTAACTAGCTCATCAGTGAGCATATACAAAATCTCTCAAAAATCACTCAAGTTGTATTGCATGATATATTGGGTGAATCAAAAGCAACTCATATGATCTGAATTAAATATGCAATGAGCTAAAAATCCCATTAATGGGAATGAACCAAACATCACTGAAAGATAAGATTTCAATAATCACGAATGGAGTGCAAAAAATGAGCATATTTTTATATGACTAAATATAACTAGAATGGTTACTTGCCACTGAACCTCCAATACACAAGTGCAAGCGGGCAGAAGGCACCAATTGAAAATTTAAAGTTTTTCTCCACCGAATCTACAATTCTTCATACAAGCAGACATGAGGCGATATTGAATTAAAACCCGAATTATGGAGCTTCTTTCAATCCAAAAATGAAAAAATTTCATTCTAATTTTGATTTTCAAAATCAATAATTTCATTAATTAGATGTAATTATCTAAGCTAAAAATACCTAAATGTGCTCGGACATAGGGATTTAGAGTGCAAATTTTAATATCTAAAAAGAATGAAAAAGCTACGCAGGCGAAGTAGGAATTAAATAAAAATATAAAATTAATATTATAATTTAGAAATAAAAGTATCTAAGTTATTAAAGACCCACATGGGCCTCGACATTGTGTTGAATATTTAAATTCAGGTGTATGAGGATGCTGCGCAAGTTAAAATCAGATTGACTTAAATGTCTTACAGTGTAAATTATGCAAATATTTTTAGAGGAGGACAATCATTGTGAAAGCTTGAGCATATTTTAAAATTTAATATTCTAAATATATACTTATGTATATGTTTTAATAAGTCAACACATTCATATGGTGAAAGTTAAGTCCTATTTTGAGCAGTCAAATCCTCCTCCCTATAGGGACTGGAGTCGATAAGGATGATTCTTTTCAATAGAAAATTAAGTGATTAATCTCAGTAAGGCTGTATATGAAAATTAATATAGATAATATCCACAAGTTGATCATTTAAGTTTACTCTTACTACTTGAGTAAAAGTCTTTAATAGTCTTAATATGTATATTTCATATTCAGAAATACAAACATTCAACTTCAAAAATAAAAATTAAAAATCTCAACATCTAGATTTGATTCTCCTCATATAGGAGTAGAGTTGACTAGATCTAATGTGATGTAGTGAGATCTCAAAATTGTAGACCTGATCCTCTACGAGCAAAGAGTGGAGTTGACAAGGTCTACCTCGATGATGGCTCTATTGATGGAGAATATCAATTGGAGGGGTTTACAATTATCAAAAAATTTTAAAATATTCAATGTTAAGTGAAATTTCTATCAACTATCAAATATTCACAAAAATTTTAAAATAAGAAAATTAATTAAATGAAAATTCAGCATACAAAAAAATAAATAAATTCATCATTCCGCCTTCCGCAATTATTTGTCAAGGGTGATAAATTTAGTGTTAACACAAGCTCACAAATGAGTTAATGTCATATTATGTATACTTCTATATTCACACTCAAAATATTCTACAGCAGTAAGCTTGATTTGGCCAGTAGGCTCCACATATGAAGCGGTTACTACCATAGCCCTCTGACTGGGCGGTTTGGCCAATATGCTCCATTATATTACGGCCATGGCTGTAGCCCTTATGTTCCCTAATAGATTTCTACTCCTTTTAGTTGTGAATCATAGGGCATACCTAATAGGGCATAAATCCCATTGTAGCTAGGGTGGACTTAAGATTGTCCCATTTGACAAATATCAACCCCAGTTCATAAGATTTCCCTAGACGATCCAACTAATGGTTGTTGACAAGGATCTTTCAGTCAGGTTAGATTAACCGCCTTCTTTGACCAAGTGGACTAGGGATCATGACAACCTAGGATAACGAAACCATGGGATCTTAATCGGGCACGTCATCATTCCCCCAACCATATGCTTCAAGCAAAAAAAAATGATGGATTTCATTAAATTTTAAATCCGAATTATTGCTACTATGCACTAAGCAATTATTGAGCTTTGACTAACCTTAATCGAAAGTTCTTTCTCACTAATTGGGGAAGGGTAATTAACTATAGGTGCTTGCACCTATAGGAAATCTGGAATTAAATCTAAAGTCCTCACCAAATGAAGGTGAAATCTCTGGATAGTGCCTTATTTATCCACTATAAACAATCATCTGCCTTCTGAAAATTTTGTTCAACACCAAATTTAAACTCGCTTTCTTGAGAGGTCGGTGAATTTTGGAGCCCACACATATTGCTTCACTCTTGAATAGTGAGGGTCTCCATTCTTGCATGATAGGCGAATTCTTAACTTCTAAGGGTATCCCTTGCAGTGGAGAACAACACCTCACACTGATTTAGCCAATAATCTTATTTCATCATGCATTTAGGCATAAGAAATCCCAAAGCATTTGTCCAAATTAATGTATCAAAATAAGATAAATTTTGAAAATAACTTTTGCATTTTTAGACTATGTCATATAAATTAAATAATAGCTTAAACCATCTTACAATTACATAAGACCAGTCCACATGATTTTAAATTGTAGGAGGTGTTAATTAGCAGCTACTCCAAACGATTGTAATTCCAGAAGAGTCGGGCGAGTTTATCTTCTCTTGTGGAATAGACCCTTATATCTTCTTTTGCTTAGATTTAGGTCATGCTTTAACTTAGGTTAAAGCTCCCTAGATTTAAGATCTGAGGTTGCTTATTGCTTTCGGGCCACGAGCATAAATCCTTACCTTTTAGGCACTTTCACAACCGTATGTTAGTGGATTATAAGCTCTAGCAATCTAATATAATTTTAACTCAAACAAAATATCCCCTCTCATTCAACATATAAAGCCTCATCATAGGATAGTATGGAGTGCTCACTAGGCTTCCTAGTATCATGAGCATTTCTTACTTATCTTTCTTTGGATTCAAAAATAAGTCCTTCTAATTGAACAATCCCATTTGATTTTTCAAAAATAACCAATTCATTGATAGTCTTAACCTTGAAACCTTTGGCAATAATAATTGACTACTTTAATCAAAAGTTTTCTTAGAAAATCTCATTTCCTAAGATGTAATTAACTGTGGAGGCTTGCCTCCATAAGGAACTAAAGAATTCAACATAAAATAAATCCTACTTTACTTTTCCATGTAAAGTAGGGGAATAATTTTTGGTACACACGAAGACTCATCATGCCTTAGGAGTGCTTATTAGGTGATTAGGTCCATTATAAGGTGATGTTTCCATCTTTCAAGATTGTACATCATACTTTAATATCATACTCGATCACTTCAATAAGTACCCCCTAAAATCTACGCAGTGTCCACCTAGTGCATAAAAAAACACCACAATATAGTTATAAGTCTTAATCATGTTAGAACTAATTATTTTAAATTTTAGTTTTGAAATCACATAAAAATGTAATTTAATATGTATCATTTGTCATGCCATGCTTTCATGTGGATCATCACTCATACTATATTTATATAGAATTATATGCTTGGTATAATTTTAAGATATATAGGTTGGACACCAAAGGGTGTATGTCTATTAAGTTAGCCTAAAAAAGATTTTATAATCTCACCACTCTAGTTTAACAAATCCATCTTACTATTATTAGTGCATAGTTTATTTGAGGTGTATGCCAATTTAAAAAAAAACATAAATTCATAATATAAGCATGTTCATAAGCATAAAGTATATTTGCGGGACTCCTAAGGTCCAAATGAGGTTTTTATAACATCATTCATCTAGTTTAACAAAGCCATGTTCCTATGCATTGCAAGCCATTAAATGACTAAAATTCTATGTATGCATACCATTCACTAATCTCTAAATGTAACTTTAAATCATAACATAAATATGTTTACATTCACTTAAGGCATAAGGATCCATACCCATCAAGTTCATTAATTAAAATGAAGTATAAGGTAAATTCATATATCAAATCAATCCTTATATCTAATTAGCCCTTCAAGAGGTGTACATTAAGTTAAAGAAATATTCATCTTAGGGGTTTAGTTACTCTAGGATAAGGTATGAGCATAATGGTTCTCATTGCAATGTAGACCAAGAAGTTCTTCACTCTTTATAACATATAATCACAACTCAAACATTAAATAAAAATTAATATAAAATTTAAATTAAATTATTAATCACTTAGATTAAAATCATCTAATGGTAATAAAATAAACTATGCTTTCAACACATAACTTAAACATTAAAGCATAGCTTTGACTTACTACACTAGCCTTTGTGCACACATATTAGGCTGATAGGTCACTGATCCTATACTTAGGTTAGGTTGGTGCTTTGATGTGATATATTAACTTTTATTTTTATTTTTATGGTGTACTATTTTAGACTTGATATCAAGATTGTTTATGGGCTAGTATGAATGGCAGGGCATTATTTATTAAACTAATGATATTTTCTTGCAATGGGTGTGCTTAATTAAAGGGGTTGCTATAATAATAATAATAATAATAATAATAATAATAATAATAATAATAATAATAATAATAATAAATCCTGCTTGTCCATTTAACATAGCACCTTAGAATGAGGGGCTTAGCACCCATGAGTGTTAAGTCCAATTGTGTGATATATTACTATTTTGTGTATATGTATGTTATAACTAACCTTTGTTTTGCAAGCTTAGCAAGGGTTTTTAATTTTTGAATTTTAAATGTATATTTGTAATAAAATAGGATTAAAGCCATGAGATTTTGGATGAGAAAAGACCAGAATACATAGATTTGGGAGGCCCTATGATGCCTCTGTGGATTCAATACAAGGAAGACAAGTGAATATGAAGACCCCAATGACTTGCTTTAATTTGATTCATGTAATTGTAAGTTGGGTTGTGTAAAAGTTGAGCTCGACAACCCAACATTTTCTTTTTCTGGGATGTATAGTGAAACCTGGCCGCACCGATCTATCATTATTCTTTTAATTTGGTTGAATATTTGGTGTGTTTACTTTGATTATATATTAAAAATTGCATGCTTGTTCTTAGGTTTCTTTAAGTGTGATGATTGTTGTATGGCCTGAATTTCATTAGCCTCTTTAGGACTTTCAAATTTTTTATCCAATTAAAAATGAATAACTTTAACTTAAAAATAATACAGTTCATAACCCCACAATAAAACTAAAGAAATTAATTAATAAAATTGATTTATACATCATAGATCTGTGAAGAAAGTGGACAACATCATGCGTGCATATTATTTTCTTTTCTTGAATACAAGAGATTCATTGTATGATAAAAAGAGTGTAAGACTGTTAACAACAATCCCTTGAGTGAAGATCACCATTCTCAAAGATTGACCCATAATTTTATTTTATCAAGCATATATGCATACTTGTCCACCCAAGCTTGAGTCAAATTGATAAGTCAAAAATTGAAATATAGAATTTTTATTGCATTAGTTTAGGATATATTTTTATTCCAATCATAATATGATTTAGGCTCTCAGAGAGTGAGTTTAGGATGATAGATTATTTTTTAAGAAATAATAGATTAACTATCTTACATTCATATGACTTAGCTATATGATTTTAAAGTGTAGGAGTTGTTAGCTAGCAACCTCTCTAGACGGTTGTAAGTCTAGAAGAGTCAAGATAGATTCAGTCTCTCAAGTGAAAGTGAACTAACACATCCTAATTCTCTCGAGTAGTGTTAAGTCAAACTCTTAACTTTTGCTAAAGCACCTTAGATATATGTCTAGAGGTATCTCGTTTCTCTTTTGCTATGATTATAAATCCTCACCTCTTAGTCATTTATATAATTTTATTTTGTTGGAATATAAGTTCTTGCTTTTTAATAAAATATCAATTTAAATAATCATAATTTTTACTTCAAAAATATAAAGCCTAACCAAATGATAGATTGAAATCTTTACTAAGCTTTCTAGTATCATGAGTAATTCCTACTTATCCTACTTTTGATTTCTTTGAGAATTTTTTCTATGTGAGCTCTCTCATTTGATTTCTAAATATCACCAATCAGTTGATATCAAACTTTAAAATCTATAGAGATGTCGACCAATCACTTTAATCGAGGGTATTATTAAAAAATTATGTTTCCCAAGATGCAATTAACTTTAAAGGCTTATTGTAATAGAAAATTTTAAGAACTCGACTTAAATAAATCTTGCATTACTTTATTCATGTAAATCACTGAAAACATCTCTAGTAAATATAGTCCCATCAAATTTAAGAGTCCTTATTAGGTGATTGAGTCCATCATAGGGTGATATTTCTACTTTTTTAAGATAGTATATCATTCCTTGATGTTGTACTCGATCATTTCAATAAGTATCCTCCTAAGATATGTGTGGTATCCATCTTCATCACATATTATTTTAAACACCACACCTATAAAGAGGGTGAGCTTTAGCGATCCTAATGGAGAAAACATTAGTTAGTTGCAGCTATTTCCTTTACACATCTTCTTCTTTAGTTTTGTCATAAGACGTATCATTAGAGTTTGGAATCTTAGATGGATTTCTTCTTGCTTATTGAACTTGAAGAGTAGATGATCCTGATCCTTCATTTTCTTTAGCTCAAGGTTCTTCACAATGTGGTTCCCCTATGGCTGCCTATATAGAGTGAGTAATTATGTCTATCTTCCATGTCTCACAATTTTTATTGTGTTGCAATTGTTGGATATTTTGCTTCATGTCAACCTAGTGATCTCATACTGAGGGTCCTACTTCATTTTATATCTGGATTTTAGTTCCTAACCTCATCCACGCTTACCGCACCTAAAAGGATATTGAATCTAAATCTATTTGTGGATAGAGAAGGAATCTTCAAAGATACCTAAGAAATAGAGTTAGACATAAATATTCTAAACAGGAAGATAGGAAAGTAAAAAAGTGCAATATAAATAATAATTTTTATTCCTCAAAATCAAAGTACAATGACTAGGGATTAGAGAGATAAAAAAGGTCACCCTATAAGAGAAAGTTCCTTTTATACACCAAGGGGTGACTATATATAAAAAGTACATATAAGGCAAATCGAGTATAAGGGGATGCTTACCTAAGCTGATGGAAGGTATATATGTAAGTGAATATAGATCTATCGAACATTAGGGATTAGCAGTTCATCATCAATTGAGTACATGAGTAATGACTGAGCTAAGTGGAATAGCTACCTTATTCCTTTGAGTATTCGACTGTTGTTGGAGAGTTGATTCATGCCCTATTTCTTTGTCATTATTCTTTAAGTCCTCAACTTGCTGGCTCAAGTTAATCTTTCCTTACCAGATACACTATCTAGTGAGTATACTTATTCCGATAGCCTTTGCTATCCAGTACTCTTTATGATGAGTGTGTTTGTCTTCATAAATAAACTAGTCAGGTCGCTTGGGCATGCCCTCTACTTTGAGTATACAATAACACTTATTGTTAGATGCTTGCCATCAACTAATGTTAACATTTACCCATCATCCAATGCTCATTATCATCAAATATTGACACACATCTTCTTTTAATATCTAGATTTCAACATATGTTATTACTTATGGATCATTTTTTATTATTAACTTGGATCAATTTTTTATTATTACTTATGGAATAAAAAAACATATTGACACACATCATCCAATGCCTTACTCTAGACCATTAATCACCAAATGATTGACAACCTTCAACAACATCATTTGTTGTTAGAAATTAAGCAAATAGTGATACATACTACTAATAGAAAATTTATGATAGAAATAATATTATATTATATATGGTTTAACTAGCAATAATTAGTAAAGATACGTATGTAATATTAATAGATTATTTGTTCATAATTATCTTTATCATAGTTGGATAATCCATCAATGAGATAAAATTAGGTTATGAACTAGGTCATTTCTTCTCATTTATTATTTTATATTTTATCACTCACTACTCCTTTTTCTATCTTACTAACACAACCTTTACTACATGTAGTCACTCTAATTGGGCTTGACATGGATCCTTTCTCTTGCTAATCTCACTACGTGCTATCCATATTGTGTAATACCTAAATTTTTTTTAAAAAATATAAGATCATAAATACCTAATTTTTTTAAAAAAAAAAGTATAAGATAATAATCTTTCTAAAAATTTTACATTTTTTATATATTTAAAAAATAATCAAAAACATTTTTATAAAATTTTGCACTTCAAATTTTTATATATTAAGCATATTATTGATTAATAATTAATTAATAGTAGAATATTTCAAGAATATTATAAACTTAACCATTCTTATCCATTTTAAATGTGTGGCTTCGCTTGAATGAAATTAAAAAGAAAAGGGGAAGAGAAAATAAATCTGGAGAAGGGAAGAAGGAGAAAGAAGAGGAAGAAGATAAAGAAGAAGAAGAAGAAGAAGAAGAAGAAGAAGAAGAAGAAGAAGATGGAAAGAGAAGAGAAGGAAAAGAAAGGGGAGAGAAAGAAAGGAGAGAGAAGTTAGAGAGATAAAGTTTGAGTTTGGAGGCTTTAAGATTATTTTTGTGTGGCAAACGAGTTGAGAAAATTGACTAATACGAGGTAGGCTATTGTTATCCTGCTTCTATTTATGATGATTTTTTCTTATAGAATTTCTTAATTTTTAATTTGGTTAGAATTTATAAAAATCTATGAAATTAAAATAGTTTAATATTTTAAAATTCTTCACTGCACAACTTTTAATATATTAATGCTCAAATTATTATGCACGTAATAATATGATCCTATTAAATTTTCACATGATATTTTTTTAATCTAAGGTATATGTTCTAATCTAAATTATATAATTTTATTATAAAAATTTGATAAAATTGTATCCCAACATAATAACATAACACAAATTATATTCATGCTTATTGTGATTTATCTATTATAATTTATACATGTAAATTGAACATATTTACTTATTTTGTGAACCTCATTAATAATAATTTACATGTGATTTATATACACTAAGATGAATAGTTGATGAGATGAATGTAGAGCATGATATGAAATGATAGTTATATTATAAATACTATGAAAATTGTGAATGTAAGGAAGGATGGCTATTATGATTCAAGTTGGTGAAATAAGATGTCCCTGTGTTGAAGGGTGGGCTGAGTAAACAACTATTATATACTTAAATTAGTATAACCTAATATGAGAGATGACACTAATTTTTTTTGAAGGATTTTATAGTATTTGTAGTAGATTTCTAATTTCATTCAACCAAACGATAGAATATAGTGAAGCCATTATTATTATTTTTAAATATAGTTTCTAACTCTAAGCAATAAAAAGATTTCATTTTATTTGAGGGAGCTCACAAAATGTTCTGCGAAGTTTGAAATCTATGTCTCCAAATAATATGGATTAAAATGATGAATTTAATAAACTTCACCATTTTTAAAGAATATTTTAGAATTTGTAGTCTGGCATTATCAATTTGAGATTTAATAGAAACAAAATAGTTCAGAAAACTAAGTATCATGCCAAAAGAAATCAACAATTTGGGCTCTTGTAGTTCTAAATTATGCACTTTCTTTATTTTGATTAATGTTTGCATGTGTTTATACTTTGATTTATTTTTGTTTAGATAACTTAATTATTTTAATTAAAGTTTCTTCAGCTACGGAAATCAAGGATAGTTGTTATATTTGGTAATGAATTATTGGCTCTTCAATGCTTCTCTAATTGTTTTATGTTTATTAGTTTCAATGCTTGTCTTCTATTTCTTAGCATTAATTCGTAGTTAAATTCAAATTTTTCTATGAATAATACCTGGGCATTAATACGAGAACGATTAGGAAATGATAAATAAAAAATAATAAAATGGATAAGAAAAATAAAAGCATCGATTGAATTTTATGTATGTAATTTTTTTAAAAAAATTATAATAATCAGAAAATTGGTCACACTATTTTAAATTAATTTTTATCATTTTTCCAAACAATGGAGTCAAAACTTGCTTAATACTTGGTCCATAAAAATGACTTAAAAAGAGTATTAGTCACAGCCGGCAAGTACCTCTCACCACTAAAATCAACTCCAACAGGGGTTTTGACCTGCTATGTATATATGATGTATAAGGACCATCGTTCCGCTCAACAAAGCTCCCCAAACATCTCAAAACTCCGACGAGCCAACTCCGACTTCCTCATTCCCCTCAATGGAATCACCTCACTTCCTCCTCCTCCTCCTATTCCTCCTCAACATCAACACCTTCACCACCGCCACAGCCCAACACCGCAGCAACATAACCCTAAATTCCATCCTTTACACCGCCACCGCGTCCGCTGGCTCCAGAAACCTCTACTGGCTTTCCCGTTCTGGCGACTTCGCCTTCGGCTTCCTCCCACTCCCAACAAACCCCTACCTCTTCCTCCTCGCCATCTGGTATGCCAATCTCCCTAACAAACCCACCATCATCTGGACCCCTAATCGTAACAAACCAGTTCCTCCCAATTCCTCCGTCATCCTCACCAACGACGGACAGCTCTCTCTCCGAGATCCCTTCGGCACCGAAGTCTGGAACCCTGGCGCTAAGGCCGCATCCTGTGCCGCCATGCTCGACACCGGCAACTTCATTCTTGCTACCTTTGATGGCTCCATCCTGTGGGAGAGCTTTTCCGATCCAACTGACACCATTCTTCCCACCCAAACCCTATGCCCCAATTTCAAACTTGTGGCGAAGCTGAACCACGATGATTTCCGCGACGGCCGGTTCAAACTTTCCATGCAGACCGACGGCAACCTCGTCTTCTACCAGATCGCTGTTCCCACAGGATACCAGTACAGTGCCTACTGGGCGTCGAACACCAACACGCCTAACTCCATGTAAGGGTATCGACCAGTCGAGTCAAGTTAATTGGTTAAAATTATTCTTGTTTATCTTTGTTTCCTTTTTCATTATTATCGAGTTGAAATAAATTAAGCTAATTCGATGATCATAAATTTAGGAAAAAAAATGTTGTATATTATTTATTTATATAGTTAATTACATGAAATTATGTTAATGATTTTTATAACAATATAATATTATTTTGTATCAAATTTATTTATTAAATGTATTAAAAAAACATCGCTAAAATTTAACTAATTTGTTTAGTGAATTAATTGAATTTGAAAATCTTCGGAATAAATTTTTAATTTCAAGATATTTTATTTGTGCTATGAAATGACGTCTGACCAGGTTTTTCTAATATCAAATTACTTTTTTTTGTTATTATATATTTGATCATATTTTTATTAGAGCCGGGTCATATTTGAATATGATTTAGTTCATTTTTTTTTTCTATCTTTAGCTTCTGTCTGCATTATCAGTTTTTGTTTCAGAAATAAAAATCAAGACATTCTAGGAGATGAAAAATAAATAAAATCAGTAATTATTATTTAATTAGCATAAATTATTATTTAATTCATAAATAATTTAATATTTAATTTTCTTAGATTTAATCAAAATAAAAAAATAAAAAATATATGCAACTAAAATCTTAAAAATTCGTATGAAAATTGCCGTCACAGCTCTCCATTTTATTTTATTTTTTTTTAACGAAATATTCTCAGCAAAAAATATTTTTTTACAGAGGCAGATCTAAAATTACAGGAATCAAAATTCAATTTTAAAAAAAAAAGATTCTAATTGGAGTCCGCACGTAATATTTGCTCGGAGACCCGAGGCCCTAATCTATTTTTTACTTTTTTGGCCTGTTCTAACTTCAGCTTAGTCTTCAACTCCTACGGAAGCATCGACCTGGTTTCGCCCAGTGGGGCAGTAATCACAACTTTCACGTCAGCAATGACAATCTCAGCCTCAGACTTCTACCACCGTGGAACGCTCGACCACGACGGAGTCTTCCGTCAGTACGTTCACCCAAAGCAGTCGGCTGCCGGCGGTGCCTCCGCCGAGTGGGTCGCAATTGATTTTAAACCGCCTGACATCTGCCAATCTCTGCTCACATCGGTCGGAAGCGGAGCATGCGGCCACAACAGCTACTGCGGGTACGACCTGAAGCAGATGGTCGCCTGTCAATGCCCGTTGGGCTACTCATGGGTTGACCCGAACAGGAGCTATATGGGTTGCAAGCCCAACTTCACCATGCCTAGCTGCATCTCTGGAGTGGCGAGCAAGGGGTTTCAGATGGTGAGAGTGGAGAATCTCGACTTCTGGGGAGAGGATTACGATCAATTTAATCCTTTGGGTGAGGCTGAATGTATGCAACTGTGTTTGGATGATTGCTTCTGCGCAGCTTCGATCCACGATGGAGTGAATAATTGTTGGAAAAGAAGCTTCCTTTCTCCAATGGGAGGATTGGGAGCTACGTGGATCGAATAGCCTTCATCAAAGTAGGTGCAAACTTAGATATCTGAGTTCCATCGAATACAGATGATATTATTGTAAATAAATAATTCTTAAGGGAGTGAATTATATTTTATGCTATCAATATGTAGGGATTACTGCATATTTGACTTGCTAAATGTAAAACTTTTGTAGAGCCCATCCTCTATTTAATAAATAGAAAGCATGATAATCATGCTTTCTATTTATTAAATAGAGGATGAGCTCTACAAAAGTACTACATTTATCAAGTCAAATATGCAGTAATCCCTATGATTAATTTTCTTTATACAATATCTTTTATCATATCCCACATCTAAATTTATGACATCTCTCATAATGCTTTTCTCAGTTTTTACTTTTTTGGAAAGTTCTCGTAATACTCTCTGCCACCTATCCTATCCAATGTATGAAGAAGAAAATGATAATTTCAACAACTCTCATCATTCCTGTTGGAAGCATCCTTAAAATATCCATACCTTTCATTCCTTGGAATCTCACGTCAAGAAAAAATAATAATAACGAACTACTAATATTTAATCCAAGTTTCTCAAGGGCTTTACACAGCCCATGTGATACTCATTGCCTCTCTTGATAGCTATGTAAGGGTCTCTTACACACATCAACTGATATTGAGACTCATGTCTTTCCTCGCTAGTGTGATAATCATAATTGAGATTCACATCGAGATCTATGTTATAACTACTAATCATAAATCTCATGTAACCCTTCAATGGAACACGTATTGGAGATTAATTATAAGAAGATTAAGTAAGTCACTACTTGAAAGTGTTTACATCTAATAAGATTTATGATCGATGATTAGGTCCAGTTGTGAGCTATTAATATTCTTGTACTCAAATTTTGCCAACCTTGAACTTCCCCATGATGTTAAGTATAAGTAATCTCGCCTCATTTCTCCCTCTCTTCTTTAATTCACTATTAATCTCTAGATCTAATCTCAAGCTCTTCTCTACACAGTAGACCTAACTAGAGCCGCCCTTCGCCTCCATCACCACCACTACAAAATTGTTTAGATTTAGTTGTGGTTAGCATTAGCTCTTCTCTCTCTTGGTATGTGCTTCAACAATTTTGTAACATTTTTATCATTTTTTGTTGTTGATTTAAAATTATTTTAAATTTTTGATATGAATGGAAGTATAATCATTTATTTATAATCATGTATGAAACAAGATAGAGAGATCTTGTTAATATATCATATTCATAATCATTTTGTATGCAAATTCAATGCCACAAATAGATAACCTAAATGATATTAGCTTTAGTTATCTTTAATGCCATGAAAGATGATATATCTCATAAGATGTTTTAAATTTTGAATAACATAATCCATTAAACATGAAAAAGTTACACTGCATTCCACATTTCTAATTTAGAATACTTACTTAAAATCATCAATTAAAGAATATTTAGTTCACATGATTATCTATGATTCTTCTTTTACCTTTCTACAAAACATTTTCAAGATTCTCTAGATCATCCACCTTAAAGACTGATTAATTACTTTTATACTACTATAATAAAAATAATAAACAAATATTGTTGATAAATGATCTAAGAATTTTATTAATGCTAATTAAATTAAATTATCTAGCATATTAGAATACGTAAATGTTTAGATAAATTATTTCATATATTGGAGTTAAGCCAGAAATTGGTTAATAGAGTATTTAAGGCTACATAGTTCTTGATGTTACTAAAATATCTCCTCGTCTAACTTAGCATATCTTGACAAATTTTTGCAACTCTCATTATTAGAATTAAAGGGATTATTTAGAAAATATATAGCATGGGTCATACTAAATCTCTTACAACAAACTTTACATGGGTGTTAATTCTCATATTGATGTTGAACACCCTTGTATTCTTTTTTCAGTTCATCTCCTCAAGATTTAGTCTTTTAATATATATATATATATATATATATATATATATATATATATATATATATATATATATATATATATATATATATATATATATATATATATATATATATGTATGTATATATAACATGTAAATTTTATTATATTAATAAACAAATAAATACAATTAAATAAATGTGATATAAAATTTTATTACTAGGTTGAATTGAAGTTATGCTCACCTATCTGCATGTCTCCTTAGATGACCAATCACAATTGTCAATGGTGGTTGGCGAAGTGGTGGTATAGCATGATGAGCAGTATGGTGGTGATGGTATGTAGTTGCAGAGCAACAAATGGCGGGTCAATAGGGATGGTGGGTAGCGGTAGTCGTTGATAGTGGTGGTTGACATTGGTGGTGGTCGGTGATAGTGCTCAATAGTGTGAGTGGTCAGGGTGGTGGCGATGACATGTAGTGGTGGTCATCAATGGTGGTGGCAACGGTCGATAATGGTGGATGGCGACAACATTGGAAGGATGGTGGTTAATGGCAATAGTGCTCAAGGTGGTTTTCAGCGATGGGACGCATTAGGTGGTGGTGGTGGTGGCCAGCGGGTGGGTGGTAGCGGTGGCCAACTACCAATAGATGTGGGTGGTGGGTCGATAGTGGAGGTGGTAAATTAATGTTGATCGACGGCAACAACTAATGAGAGATGGTCAGCGGTGAGTTTTTACTTTACACCGAGCAGTGAATTTGAAATTCACCCAAATTGAGAGAATTCCAAATATATTAAATTTAAATTCAATGGTAAATTTAAAATGCACTACAATTTTACATTGCAATCCAAATTCATCAAACTAAACACTAGAATTTTCAAAACCTCTACATTCTAAATATAATACACTCATTTTGCAGCAAACCAAATAGCCCCTTTATGACCAATAAATATTGAAAGGATACTTTAAAATATTATATTATCTCATATTATCATTTATTGAAATTATTGTGATCCTTTCATTTGAGATAGTTTTCATATTTACCATTAGTTGAATATTTTCAACTCTTTTCAAGAAAATAATAATAATAATAGAAGTTTTATTAATCCAATTGCAAACTAATGTTACAAATTAAAAAAATGACTAATCATTTTTAATTTTTGCAGGTTATTAATTGAGTTTAATGAGTAAAATTAATTCTATTAAGGATAATATTAATGATATATCAAATAGGACTAGAATCCTAAAATTCTAACTTTAGGCTATACTTATGATTTCGTTATTTTTGGTCAATAAATAAAATGATACAAGTTCTCATGTAGAGATAAGCAAACTTTGCCTTCCAAATAATATCAATCATTATCTTAATAGTATAATAATTATATTTACATAATAAAATTATGGAACTCAAATATGTTTGAAGAGTGACACTAGACCTTATTTGATAGACTTAAAAAAGTAAAATGTGAAAAGAGAGGATGGTATCCACTAGGCCAATGAATACGGAGAGTACATTACAGTCTAAGTACAAAAATTATTTTATCTCCAAGAGTCTCTAATGAGTATATAAAGACATCAAAAAGAAGGGAGGTGGAAAAAAAAAGGTAAAAAGTACCATAGTGTGCCTACGGTCCTTTATTTTTTAGGCTTGAGGGCTATATAAAAGGCTATATAGAACTCATAAAATAAATAAGAAAAATATACCTATTATAGGGACTAAAGAAATAAATGCACATGTATATCAAGGCAATGTGGCCTATGAGTGATGTGGCTCTTTACATGAGTTTACTCATTGTGGTGACTTTTATTTGGATATTTGGAAAGAAAGATAGCCTTGGGCTTATATAAAATATAAGTCCACTATTAATGCTTGGAGATAATAATTGTCTACTGAAGATGGAGAGAGGTACTATTCCTAAGAGGAGTCACTAGAAAAATCTATGGTGTTTATTTTTAGATGTACCGGGGGGACACCACACAGATCATAGGGGGTACTTATTGAAGTGATTGGGTATGATATTGAGGTATGATGTATTATCTCAAAAGATAGAGACATCACTCTTCAATGGACCTAATCACCTAATAATGACTCCTAAGGCATGATGGGTCTTCGAATGTACTAGAAATTTTTCCATTGCTTTACATGGATGAATAAAGTAGAGTATATTAAACAGGGTTCTAAAGTTTCCTTTGGAGGCAAGCCTCCATAATTAATTACATCCTAGAAAATGAAATTCCCTAAGAATACTCTCAATTAAAGTGGACAATTATCATATCCAAAGATTTCAAGGCTGCATTATCAAATGATTAGTTATATTTGGAAAATCAAATAAAAAAGTTCAAGGAGAAGACTTATTTTTGAATCCAAAGGGAGGAAGTAGGGAATGCTCATAATACTAGGAAGCCCAATGAGCATTCCAATCTATCCTATGATTAGACTTAATAATTTTGAAGTTGAAGAGATTTATTTATTTGAGTTGACTTTTATTAGACTACTAGGGCTTATAATCCGCTAACATGATGTTGTATACGTAAGAGGTGAGGATTTATGCTTGTAGCCAAAAGGAAATTGGTACCTCAGATCCTAAATCTAAGGAGCTTGAGTAAGAACCAAAGCATGACCTAAATCTAAGTGATAGGTGGACATAAAGATTCACTTTTACAAGAGAGGATGAATCGCCCGACTACTGGACTTATAACCGCTTCGAATGGACTCTAGCTAACTGCTACGAATTTAAATTCATGTCGACTGGATAATGAATTTGTAAGATAGTTGGGCTATTATTTATTTAGAAAGATACAAAAATCTTAAACCCACTCTCTAAGAGACTAGAGCATGAGTGGTATGAATAATGACTTAGTTTAATATAAAATCTTTTCAAATTTTATTTAAATTTTGACAAAGGCTTGTTGACCTCATTTTTAGGATGAGCTCTCAACCCCTCCATCTTAGGCATAGGACTTCTCTTAGACACTAAGAGTTTCCTTAGTCTTAAGACACTTCTAGTGATTAGGTGAACACTTAACCTAACCCTAGAGACTTAGAAGAGTTAGCCATAGGAATAGGTTATGCCTTAAGGGTGTTAAGAAAATTTGTCTATCTTATAGCTTGAACCAAATCCTCACTTCCTTCCTTCAAGTAAAATTACAAAATTCAAATCAACCTTAAACTAAAATCAATTCCAACTTGATGGATTTTCTCAAATTATGAATCAATTCCAAATGATTGAAACCCATGATTGAATTCCAAATTTCAAAAATCTTTCCTAAGTCACTTTGATTCTATTTTATGGACTTAGCCTAAATCAAATCTAAATTAGCTCAAACTCAAAATATTTTCTCATAACCCACTTATATTCTCATTTATATTCACAAATATAAATGAAATATAAATTCAAATATCCAAAATTCAATTCAAAAATCAAATCCAAATTCAACCAAAATTTAACCTAAGCCTTTCAAGTCAAATTTTTGAACTTAGCCAAATCAAATTCAAATAAAGCCAAACCCTTGATTTTTCTTCATGATTCAATCAATCCTTCAGTCATGAAACCAAATATAAAATAAAATTCAATCATCAAACCAAAATCAATTCAAAAATTAAATCCAAATTCAACCAAAATTCAACCTTAGCCTTTCAACTCAAATTCTTGAATTTATCCAAATCAAATTCCAATTAGGCCAAACCCTTGATTTTTCTTCATGATTCAATCAACCCTTCAATCATGAATCCAAATATAAACACAAACTTCAATCATCAAACCAAAACTAAATTATAAAAAAAAATCACACCCAAGTCAAACTCATTTTTACCCTTTGAACTTGAAATTGTCAAAAGAATCAAAACCCATTTGACTCCAAATTACTTACACATAGATTTATATTTCAATCATAAGTCTATATGTGAGTTCAATCAGACTTGATTCAAGCCTTGATCAAGCCAATTGACCCACTTAGGCTCACTTGACCCAAAATGACTTAAAGTACCCCTTATGAGCCAAATTCTAATCCTACCCGAATTGGATTGAACTAAGCCCACCTATGCCTCACATTATGAGCAACAATCATCATGAGATGATCAATCACTCAAATTGGGTCAAACCAAGTCAAACCTAAGGGTTGACCAAATCAACACTTAGTCAAAATGAAACCTAAACTAGTTAAAATCCACCATAGGCCAAATTGATTAAAATCATTGATCAAAACTAATTCAGATTAATGTTTGAACTTGACCAAGTCATCATTTGAGTTTAACCTAGCCCAATTGGCCACTTGACCTAAGTTGACCCAACTTGATCTAAAAAGTCAAAATGTGTCAAAACTTGATCTAAGCCAAATTGATTGAAACCAATGGGTTCAGTTCATCTCAAATTGCTTATTGAACTTGACCAAGGACTCAATTGGACAACTAGACTCAACCTAGCCCAATTGACCATGAACCCAACTTGACCTAAAAGGTCAAATTGAGCCAAAATCAAATCAAACCAAAATTGATTGGAAACAAAGATACCAAATTATTTCAAATGGCCAATGAAGCATAAACCAACCCATGACCTAGTTCAATTAGGTCAAATAGGTAAAATTGGTCAACTTGACCCATTTGATCTAAATGAAATCAAATGAACCAAAACCAAATATAAACCAAATTAAACCAAACCAAAGTTACCAAAATATTTCAAATGGTCATATGAACTTGACCCAATTTTACCAATTGGTCAATTTGACCCAAGTTAACCCATTTTGACCTAAATGGGTCAACATGAGCCAAATCATATCAAATCAATTTCAAATTCATTGAAACTTTGCCCAACCCATTTTTCAATTGTACCAAACATATTCAAACTGAAATAAAAGCCAAATGACCATTTTAATCCTAGGTCAAGGGTAATTCTTGGCCAATTTCACTTAGAATTTGGTCAAATCCTCCTCATGGCCACTTGACACCCTCTTAGTAGACTCTAGTAAGAGTGGTGCTCTTGACCTAATGGGTTTGGGTCAGCCAAACCCAATCCAATGGCCAAACTGACCAACCCCCTCATTTCAAGCACATGACAATCACTCCACCCAAAATCAACACATGGGAACTTCTCCACTACCTCCCTCTGCCAAAATCAAATCACATGTCACCCTAAACGGCCTAACCAACCCACTCTAAGAGGTGAATTTGATCAAAATGGCTTAGCACCTCTCGGTCGTCCGATTCTTGGAGGGGGAGATATACTCTCCCTCATTTCACTTCATTCCAACTCTCTTTCATTCGATTAAGTGTTAAAAAGCCAGAGGAAGCAATTGAAAGTATCCCCAAGCTCCCCCAAGCCAATTCAATTTTCTCATTCTTGGTTTTGCCTAAGCCAAAAATAGGGGAGGTAGAAAGATTTTCCATCTCATTCGATCCTTCACTAGAGCTCAATTCATCCTTCAAGCACCTTGAGGGGACCTAATCGAGCTCACTCAAACCTTCATCCAAGGGTTCAAGCCACGAGAAGAGGTGTATAGACCAAAGCCACAAGCCTAGGAGGAGGAGTTTGATCAATTGAAAAATCCACTTCATCCCAAAGCTTGAAACCTTCAATAGGGCTTCATCTCCACTAAACGAATCTACCTCGATGGTTGGGAGTGCTGGTGACAGCCTCCAGTGAGGTACTATTCAAAATCGAGTATAATTTGAATTTTCTTTGGTCCTTTTTGAAGGAAAGTTTCACCCCAAGTGAAATGGACCATTAGATCTTCATCCCCTTCCATGATGATGGTGTGGGTTAAGTTTGAGCTCAATCCAAGCTCAGATCATGCCCTAAGGAGTGAACGACTGCCCTCTCCCATAGACGAGCTAAGTGATAGATCATGGAGCATCCATCCGCTCGTTTTGGATGGACGGTCCTAATTAATCCATGCTAGATCTGTGATTAATCCCTTTAAAAATCACGGGCTTGATCTCAACAGTCCAATCTTTGATCAGATGCTTTAGAAAGAAGCGCATAGTGTCGTCGGCTGATTGTGCCACCGATGTGATAACTTAAGTGATGAATCCCATCGCGCCATATGGAAAGTGCACGTCGTATCAGCGATCCACATGGCGCTAATAGGATTAGTCATATAATTAGGGATTTAATTACTTAAAAAAATAGAAACTTCAAAATAACATAGCTAAATGTAGAAAAATAAAAAAAAAATGTAAACTAAAATGCATTGTGAAGATATTTTAAAGGGGAATAATTAAAATTAAGTTTGATGGATTTTGAATAGTGAATTATGCAATTAGGATTTTATTGGGAATGTAATTATATTAATTACTTCCTAATTATTTCACTGATAAATTCCAAACTTTTTAGGATTGATTAATGGGATGACCTCTGCCACCCATGATTTTCTTGGAATTTATTACTGGTTTAATTAGGGTAATTACTTGATCCACTCCTAGTCACTCCCTTAATAAATTAAATGATTAACTAACCTATTAAACAGTGATAAATTAATTAATTAAGTTTGCTTATTACCTTAGAATAGTGAATGGACTTAGGAAATAAGATTAGAAATTCTTTCCCAAATCTTTTCCCCTATATTTATTTAATTTGGATAAAAATCTAATTAAGGTGCAAATTAATTAAATAGTTTTATCACTTAATTAAATGGATTAATTAATAAAACTTTTTCAAAATCAAAACATTCTAGAACTTAATCAATTTCTTCTTTGGTAGATGCTTAGGTGTTCAATAACCTAAGTAGCTTAAGGAAATCAAATCTAACCCATATGCATGGGATGGGTTATGAAAGTACTTAACTTAATTAATCATTAATTGTGAGCCAAATGCGTTAGGCCCCTTTCTTTCTTAAGTGCATTGCTCATTTAAATTTCTTATAGTTTTATGTCATACTTTGGCTCATAATTATTTAGTTAAATATGTTAAAGTGGTGTAGGCAAGGGGTAATTAATGGACTTAATGTATACCTTAATCTAAGCAAAACATAAAACTAATCTAATGGTTCTAAAATTAAACTACAACAACATACACATGTGGGAAATGGGTCAGGACCAGCAAACCGCTTCACATTTCCTAAATCATATCAAACTCAAACAAAATTAAAAATCTCTTTAAAATAATTTTGATTCACTTTAAATAATCTTGTTTCATAAGATTATCTTTAGGAAATAATTAGGGTAAATGAATTTACATGCTTTCATCACTTTATTTCTATCTTAACATGCTAAATGTGTATGTCATATAAAAATCATGTATTCATGCCTTTTTTAAAAAATCAAATTAAAATGAAATGTTTCCTTTATGTCAAATTGTATGTTTTTGGCTAAAGTAAGAATATGAATGGCTATTATTACTATTAAATCCAAAATTATTTTAAAAACTTATAAAATCAAATATCATAACTGAAAGGTATGCTACTTATAATTATTTATAAGCTTGCATGTGAGTATAAATATAAAGATGTGCATTATGTGACTTGCCTTCTCTTCTCTTTTAGCATAGTTTTGAATAGTATTTTGCAAATTATATAGTTCATTTGAAAAGAACACAACACTTGCTTACATATATTTCTATTCATTCCTATGTTATCACTTAAGAAGGATATTCACACTTGCATAAACAAATCAAACAAGCAAACATGAACTTCTTGCATGATTCTCTTTCCATTCATTTCTTTTTGTACATGCACATGTATTTAAGAAAAATGGTATATTAGTCTAGACAACCCCGGGGTTGTGAGACTTTAATTAGACCTAAATAGGTCTTGTACCTTATACCCCTGGTGCTAACAATGACACCGTACTCACTTATGTCTTTTAGACTTGCAAATGTGCATATAAAAATGGATAAAAGAATCCCTCTTTTCTACTTAACAAAATCATGCATACATGAAACATTCCAAATTTTCTTAAACAAACTCTCATAGAATTCATCATTAATGTGTGCCAAACACTTCCATTTGCACGTATAGATATGCTTAGGATTCATCCATATGCATGCTACATATGTTGGAATAGAAAATGAAGTGTTGTGTATTTTGTGATAGTATTTCACTTTACTTAATCTTAAAATACCTTTCTTTTTGAATAGGTTTATTTAGGAAAAATCTAAAATTAGGATTAATTAAAACACATAATAAAATATTTATTAAATAAAAATCAAATATGAATCTACCTTAGAAATTACTTAAGTTAGAGAGGAAAGAGAAGTTCTCTTCTTTTTTACTCTCTTTATAACACTTAGTTATTAATTGTAGGATCATCTAAACCTAAACAAATCATAAAAAAATCAACGAAATCAATTAAATCACTTAAATAAAACTACCCTCTAACTTGAACATTTTCACACTTAGAAAACTCTAACCTCAAAGCCTAGCTAAGCATATCACATAAACCTTAAATAGCACGCACATTAGGCTAAGTACTCACTTCTAGCTTTAGGTTAAGGCAGTGCATGGTTTGATATTTTGCTTTTATTTTTTGATATAATATTTAAGTTTGGTTATTACGATGTATGTGCATAGATTGAATGGTAGGGCGATCTTAGTCTAAATATTGTCTTATGGAGGGGATTGTGCTTAAGGTGAGCTGTAATAAAAATATAACTGCTTTTGCTGTGTAGGTGCTTATACCCCCAAGCATAATCCAAAATAGGTCAGACGAACTTAGTTACCCATGTGTGGGGTGCTATGTCTACTATATATATATATATATATATATATACATGCTTGAGATTGTATGGTTTGTTTAGCTACTCTCTATTTTATAGGTTTTAATTAGATTTCTTTTTCCCATTTTCATGTAATTATGCAATTAGGATTTTGGAATGATTGTTATGAGGGATTAGGATGAACATTGATTATAAGACTATGCATTATGTACCACGTGAAGCCTTTAGAGCAACCACATTCCAAGCAACCAAAAGAAGAAAGAAGAAAGAAGAATGAAGACACCCCCTGCCCCCTGCATAACAATGAATTCCTTCTTAATTATAATTTATTCATTTGTAATCCGGGTTGTATAAGTGTAGAACTCAGCTACCCAATTTATTTTTGGGTTTGTACGGTGGAGCCCAACCAAAAATGACCTCTTATTCTTTTACGCTAGTTTTATAAATTGATTGATGTTTATTTAGCTTGCATTAAGATGACATCTTTTTCTAGTTTATTCCTTGCTTTGATGTATGGCTTGGATGACGATTAGGCTCTTAGGAAAATAAATTTTCTATCCAACTAATCAATTCAAACTATAAAAAAAAATAAACAACTCATAACCTCCTCTAAAGCCTAGGTTATAAATCAAGATAAAAGAATTAGCAACCCCTTAGCTGGATGTTATATTTTCTTTCTCACATTATGTAGAATTCACTCTTGATTGGAGGGCTTCCACATTTGCTAGAGAACTTGGCTTAACCTTTGAGAGCCATGGAGGAAACACACCTCATTATCTTGCTGATTTTGGCCCATAATCTAATTTCTCATGCATTAGGCAAATGAATCCTAAAACAATTTATTATCCAAAATGAAAATAAAATATAACAAAATTTAAATTAGATTTAAGTCATTAAATCATGCCCTATATGATCTAGTTTTTTAGGGAGTATGTTTAAGGACTTAGTCTCTTTCTAAATAAATAACAGCTTAGTTATCTTGCAAAGGTATATGACTTGCTTATATGTATTTAAAACCGTAGGAGGTGTTAGTTAGCGGCCACCCCTAGGTGACTGTAAGTCCAAATAGTCAGGTGTTTATCCTCTCTTGTGGTGGTAAACCAAATACTTATTTTTCTTAGATTTAGGTTGTGCTTTTGGCCCTCGTCAAAGCTCTCTAGATTTAGGTTCTGAGGTTGCTTCTCCCCTCTATGGGCTATAGGCATAAATCCTCACCTCTTAGAAATTTCCATGACCTTGTATCATGGAATTGTAAGGCCTAACTTTCTAATAAAAATTCAACTTAAACAAATAAATCAATTCAATTTCAAAAATATAAAGCCCAACCATAGGATAGTCTGAGATGCTTACTAGGCATCTTAGTATCCTAAGCATCCCATACTTATTTGTATTTGGTTTTGCTAAGAACTTCCTCTTGATCGATCCCGCTTGATTTTCTAAAAATAAACCAATCAATTGTTAGTCCTACCTTCAAAATCTTTGGAGACAATGATCATTTACCTTAATCGAGAGTACTCTTAAGGAATCCCCTTCCTTAAGATGTAATTAACTATGGGGGCTTGCCCTTGTAGGGAACTTAATGAACCAGGTTTAAAATAAACCCTTCTTTACTTTTTCATGTAAAGTAGGAGAAGAATCTCTGGTACAATTCGAAGACCCATTGTTCTTAGAAGTCCTTATTCAGGTGATTAGGTTTATTGCAGGGTGGTGACATCTATCTTTTGAGATAGTACACATTTCCTCAATGTCGTACCCGATCACCCTAATAAGAACATCTGTGGATCTACATGGTGTTCCGACAAGGTGTTAAATTTCTATTTTTATTTATCCACTTTTTGAAAAGGATGGATGAAAGCAAGAATATATTTATATAAAATTTTCACCATAGATTTTTCTGGTGATTTCGCTGAGGATGGTTCCTCTCTCCATCTTTGGTAAATGATTGTTGTCTCCAAGTATTGATAACAGGTTTGTATTTTTGTATGAATCCAAGACTATCTTTCTTTTTCATTGGAACTTAGCTTATTTTATCCTTAAGTTAAGCTAGCCAACATCTTTAGGTTTTAGGACCTCACCACGTGTTTGGTCTTAAAACCCCCATTGGTTTCCCTAATTGGTGAAAATAAAAATTTAATAAAAAGGAATAACTAAAGACTTCCTCCTTACCATTTTTATGGTAATAAAAGGTTAATTCCAAGAATAAAGAAAAAATAAATTCTTCATAAGAAACATCAATTTCCCAAAAGCACTTTTTCAAAATGCACATAATAAAATATTTTACACAAAAATTTTCATAAATCACCCTCATTTAACAATCTTCATGATTGTTATATGTTGGATCATTTCAAAATTAAAATAAAAAAATCATACTTTACAAAAGCACAAATGAACATCCTCATTCAATTTATTGAATGAAGATTTCATTTTTTTTTCAAAACAAAAATGAACAATCATCTTTTCCTAAAAGAAAATCAACAATCTTTTTTCAAAAAAAAAAAAAATCCAACAATCACATTTTCAAAAAAAAAACAAATGAACTTCCTCATTCAAATTGAATGAGGATTTTCATTTTCAAAATAAAAAAGACAATCATCTCTTTCAAAAATAAAATTTAACAATCATATTTTCCAAAAGCACAAATGAACATCTTCATTCAATTTATTGAAAGGAAATTTTCATTTTCAAAACAAAATGAACAATCACATTTTCAAAACAAAATGAACAATCACATTTTTAAAAATAAAATCAACATCATCTTTTTTAAAAATAAAAATAAAAATCAAAATAAAAAATTAAAGAAACACACTTGGATTTGTCTAGCATACATAAATTTGCTAAGGATCCTCTTATTTAAAATGAAATAAAAAAAAAAAAGAAGCAACATTTGGATTTCCTTAGCATACCTAAATTTGCTAAGGATCCTCTTTTTCAAAAAGAAAAAAAAGAAACAACATTTGGATTTCCTTAGTATACCTAAATTTGCTAAGGATCATCTTTATTAAAATCAAATCCAAAACAAAAGAAACACATTTAGATTTCCTTAGCATACTTAAATTTGCTAAGAATCTTCCTTTTCAAAAATCAAACAAAAATAAAAACAAAACACATTAGATTTCCTTAACATACATAAATTTGCTAAGAATCCTATTTTCAAAAATCTTCAAAAATAAAACAAACCTGGATTCTTCATTTAGCATACCCAAATCTGCTAAATGAGGATTCCATTTTCAAATCACAAATGATTCACAAAACAAGCAAATAAAGAAAAAGATAAAATTATTTTCAAACACCTCACTTGGCATACCTAAATTTGCTAATCGAGTAAATCCCAAAAATTCAAAAATCAGAATAAAACCAATTGACTCTTTACTTTAACATACTCAAATTTGTTAAAGGAAGGGTCCTCAAAATAAATAAAAAATCAAAATCAAATATGAATCTATGGAAGAATCTCTCCAAAAATATTTGAACCAATTTTCAACAGACCCAAATTTGGTGAAAATGGATTCTACATTCAAAAATCCTCTTTTCAATCAATCTCAAAATCTCTTCTAAATCCATTTTGAGCCCCACTTAACACTTTCAAGATGTTGAGTGTGGGTTCAAATTCTAAATTCAAATTCAATAAATCAACAAAGAAATTTGATTCAAGTTTGTTTTCAACATTCAATCACTTTCAATTTTTTTCATTCTAGTTTAGTCAGTTCATTGCAATGGCAGCGCAACAGTATGTGTTCACATTTCTTCATGGGATGGATTTCGCCTTGGATCAGGACAACCTTCCACGATCTAACTATGCCCACCTCATCCACTTTGGTAGAGGCTTTGAGGGGGCCAGGATTACATGTGAGGGAACCCCTCACATAATTAGTAAGCATGGTTGAGTTGGTCATCAGTTGACATGCCATCTAATCTAGAGATTCCCTCACTGAAGAGGAAGGCTGTGGCGTTCCCATAGCAATAGTATTAGTGCTAGTGTTAGTGTGCTTGGTTGTTTCCCATGTTATCCTAGTTAGGGCTAGCACCCACTCCTTGGCACCTACTAAGGGGAAGGCTCCCCTAATTCCAGGGATTGTCTCCCATGCCTTTGAGGTTGGGTCTAGTTCCTACTCTACTTGACTTACTAGAACTCAACGCAGAAATAAGAACCGCATGATCAAACAGTATCACACTCGCATTGCCAGGGAGTTGGAGGTAGCTACTCAGTCTATTATAGAGGAGTTTCCTAGGATGGTTTCCCTGCAGAAAACTAGTTCCACCCTCTATCTGGATCTCATAGAGAGGATGTAAGAAGGATTTTTTCTTCACCTCCACTAGCAGTTCAATTTTAGGCACCTATTAGTGATAGGAGGAAATAAAACGCTGGCCTTTGATTAGCTTTACACTGAGTAGGTGGACCTACAGATGATTAGAGTCCAGGGCTCAGTTTAATTTACATTTTGTCATTCCCAGCAGCATTGACAGATAGCTTAGGTATGAGAGGGCCATAGAGGCTCGTACATCAGTTCATATTACTGGCAGAAGGAGGTGGAGACAATCGCCTCCACACTTGTGGACTTTCTAGATCATGCGCTTGTGTTGATCATCATAGTATCTTACTCAGGACTACATCATAAGAGGAACTCCTATCTTGAGAGAGTCGGATGCCTCAACCACACAACTTTTCTCCATGATCGTCGTCTCCCATACATGTTCCAGCATCTACTATTACAGCCAAGGCCATGAAGGCCACATCAGGGGAGAAGAGAACCCCATTGGTGATCCAGCTATGGCCAAGAGAATCCCATCCATCTCGCCATTATGGCGGTGAGCTCTCTGCTCGACCTTCGCCTCAAATATGGTGAGAAGGAAGGGTGACCTGAGTATCATTCGTCATCACCACCACATCACAATAGGCTATGGAGATAGTCACAATGTTGAGGAGGAGGACAGTTCATGCCATGGCCATGATCCTCTAGGAGTACCACTCTGCCGATCTAGGTTAGTATCTTTCCTCTAGTGAGCACAGTCTTCACAAGATTAGCTCGCTAGTAGCTTCAGAGGCTAGATGTCTATCTATTCATGATAGTGATCCTACTACCAGTCAGACCCAATCTTTCATGCTTGTTCAGTTGGACCGATCCCTAGATGACATAGTAGCTTAGTATCTAGTGGAGAAGAAGGAAATCTTAGGATATGCTTGGTCTGATTTAGAGGATGAAAAGGTTAGCTTTGATCTGAATGAAGATGACCTGTTAGAGGATTCAGCGGGAGTACACATGATAGATACCTAGGGTTCCCTCTTCCGTGAGCAACAGACTTTGAAAGGTGCTAAGGCTGAGGAGGAAGACACATCCTACACAACCCAACACCTCTGTAAGCAATTAAAATAGAAAGATGAACAAATAGATACGATGGGGAAGCAGCTTGAGGATTTGCTAGTAGCATTTAACTAATCAAGCCGGCTCATCCTATTATAACTAGTGGTAGAGTTGGTGCATGTCTTGGATCCCAAGACTTTACCTCCAAGTGAAGCGGTGCAGACATATGAAGGTAGTGGATAGTACCTCTATACATGAAAAGGACATCAAAACTATGGTTGAGCAGCAGGTGAGAGAAGCATTGGATCAAGCATGAGGAGGATCATTAGCTCCAAAGGGTAGCCCATATCTAGAGGAATTTGATACCATCCAATGTCCTAAGAGTTTCGTGCCACCTTCTTCCAAGAGCTTCGATGGTAGTGGGAACCCGGCACATATTGCACTTGAAGCTATTATTACAGTGGTAGTGATGCTTTACTCTTCCATCTCTTTATCAGTAGTTTAGCGGGCATAGCCTTTGATTGGTATGCTAAACTTCCCTCGGTGAAGACTTTTCTTTGAGTTGGAGTAACTCTTCATTAAGAGGTTTGTTGGAGCTCAGTAAAGGGTGACTGTAGGCGATCTCGTTGTGGCTCAACAAAACCATAGTGAGTACCTCATTGATTACATTCTTAGATGGTATAATTTGAGTGTGAAATGCAAATCATAGCTATCTGAATAGCATGCCATTGAGATTTTGCTTAAGAATATCCATGGCCCTGTCACCTTCATGCTCAAAGGTTTCACCATCAAAAATTTTGAGAAGCTAATCAACAAGACAACTAGCTTACAAGGAGAAGCCAAACAGTTGCCTTTTCTAGATCAACCAACAAATCCGAAGCCACAGAAGGTGTATGAGAAGAAACTAGGAGCAGTGATAGTAGTAGATAAGGGGAAACAATCAGCCAGAGAGCAGTATGAGAGACCTCATGCTCCACAACCGTCACTTCCACCTCCTCTACCACCACCAAGGTAGTCCTACTGGTCGCCATCATAGCCTCCATGGCCTCAATGCCTCCTCCTCAGCCACATCATCAGCAACACATATCCATCGCCAAGTAGCTACAGTCCACCTACTCTTTTGGATAAACTTAACAAGCATTATTCATTTAAGACAGAGGTAATCAAGAAGATCTTTAATAATCTCTTAAAGAAGCATGATTTTTAGCTGCCCATACCTAGGAGACTGGAGGAAGTGGGAAAAAGCAATGATCCTAACTTTTTCCCCTACCATTGCATGCTAGGTCATGTTTTGGAAGATTGCTTCATGTTTAAGGACTGGCTTGAACTAGTTTCAAGACAATTGCTATAGTTATCCCGAAGGAATACCTTATGGAATAACCATCTAGTTCCATTAGGGTAATCCTTGAGGATACTTATGATCCTTCCAAAACTAAAGAAGGTTGGGATATCTCCTTATCCCATACCTCTAAGAAAATTATCTCCAAAATCAAGAAACTTTCCTTGCAGGTGCCTGAGGTAGCTCAAACCTCCAACATCAAGGAAGGTTTGCAAGTTATTCAAGACAACTCAGGGAAAGGGAGAGCTCAGTAGCGGGCTAGCCTATGCCTAAGATAGCCAAGTAGCATAACCCAGAGTCTAGCCTCAGTCCACCATTGCACTACTCGTCAACTACCTCTACTTTTTAGCTCTTCTTCTAGACATCTTGTATCGATGAGGGCATCAAATCCTCACCTCACTTACTTTACTTAATTTTTACTATGTGCCACCTTCAAAATCCAAGAAATTGAAGAATAAAGCTAGCTTGAATTATATCTGTGTCACTTTTGGTGGGTTGTCTAAATCTATTCCTAATGATAACTCTTCAAGTCTAAATAATAATTATAACAACTTCGATCTTCCTCCTTTTGATTTAGAGTTGGACTTTCCTTCTCTGAATACTTTAGGTTCACCTCTTGAGATAGACTTGGAATCATCCAATTTCGAGGGTCCCATAGGAGAAGTTGTAGGTGAGCCTGACGAGCAGGTAGAATCTTCCACTAACTTGCCATAAGAGATCACTGAAGTCAACCTCCATAGTGGCAAGGTTCTACCTCCTAGGGAAACACCTCAAGATAAGGGGAAACAAGTCATTGGTTCAGATGATCGAGAAGCCCCTTACAGATGCTCCACTCTTGGATATGCTTGTGGAGGATCAAGGTGGACTACAATGTCCTCTCTCTAAGAAAGTTGCCATCTAATAAGCTCATATTATCTTATCCAATGAGATGAGAAAATCATTGTCAAGGCTCTTCTTGATCCTGAGATATGCTTAGCTTAGCTGACCACTATTAGAGAGGAGGCACATTATTCTAGTGAAGCTTAGAGAATCACTTTCACGGATGAAGACATACTTAATGGGGACATGGAGCACAACCGTCCCCTCTACATTATTATGGACATGGGCAGATTTAGACTTGCCAGAGTTCTCATCGATCTAGGTGTATCAGTGAATATTATGAGTCTAAAGACTCTTGCTTATTTGAGGATCGACATCTCCACACTCCAAGGAGATCAGATGATGTTGAGTGGATTCAATGAACAGGGTGAGAGGGCTTTAGGTTTCATAGTGTTACTTTTGGAGATAGGTGACTGAAAGACTGAAACTAAGTTATATATCATTGATTCGAAACTTCATTCATCGCTTTGCTCGATAGGCCTTGGATACATCAAAATAAGAGGATTCCATCCTCTCTATCAGTGCATCAAGTTCAGGAAGGATGAGATTGAGTACTGGGTCAAAGGTGATGAAATGCCATTTTCAGTCAGAGAGGTTGAGATATATGAGGATGCGACCTACTATCTTTCTCAAAACACCTTTTCTTGTGAACTTGGTCAAAATTCAAATTCAAATGCAAAAGAAAAAGAAGAAAAAGAAAAAGTAAAAGAAAAAGAAAAGAAAAATGAAAGTCCAAGTGAACAAGAAAAGGAAATTGAGGAAGAAGTGGGGCCACATATCTCATTCCACCCACAGTTCATCCCATCATATGGACATATGGGTAGGATGACTCGACCTCCACCAGGTAGAGGCAGAGGAAGAAACAGAGGTAGTTAGAGGTAGAATAGTTGGCCATCTATGGGGTTATATCATTCAGGAGTACCTCTACTATTCCATAGACTTGGGTTTCATTGAGGTGACACTTTCGACAGGACAAGATAGCCTCTAGATAAAGCAAAGTATTTGAATCAAATGTATGTGAAACTATCAGGCACTAGTTAGGAACCTTAGCTCTAACCTCACTTTCATCTCAAAAAGTTGAAGGTTTAGTAGTTAATGAAGCCCCTTAGTCTTCCATGGATGTCAAATCGAAGTGATTCTTTTTGGGATCATCATCCTCAAGTCTAAAAACTGATGTAGGACTTGAGGATATTTCAAATAAAGAATTAATGGAATTACCTTTTGATTGGTATTCACCTTGTGTTCTTAATCTTGCAAAGAAGGGTTTGATTCCTTATTCATGGTCTAAGCATAGGTGAGAGTACTTCAAAAACTTGTGGAATAATAGAGGCAGTAATGCACAATCAAGATCAGGACTAGGATTCGGTACAGTGGGTCCAGTCGATGATGATGATTACTGCTTAGTTATCACCAACCATCTTGAGTCTGATAGGTTCTTTTCACACCAAACCAACTGCTATAAAGATGTGTGTTTAGAAACTTCAGATGATCCAGGTGATCTCCAAATGACAGATGCACCACCAAAATTTGAAGAGGAGATCCATTCAACAATTGACAAGCTTAAGTAAATCAACCTCAAGATGGAAGAAAATCCTCGCCCAACATACATCAGTTCATAATTGAATGAAGAAGAAACCAATGCCTTAGTTAGGCTATTGACTGAGTTTAAGGACTGATTTGCATGGAGTTATGAAGAAATGCCCATATTATCTCCTAACATAGCAATCCATAAACTAGCAATAGACCCTAGCGCTAACCCTATCAAGCAAGCTCCTAAACACGTACGATTAAAAATCTAACAATAGGTCATTTCTGAAGTCAAGAAATTGATAGATGCTAGTTTTATTAGGGAAGAAAAATACCATACCTACTTAGCCACTATCATCCCAGTTAAGAAGAAGAATGGTAAAATTTGCATATGCGTCGATTTCAGGGACTTAAACAAGGCATGTCCTAAGGATGAGTTTCCTCTTCCTATACCAGAATTAATGGTAGACATTACCTCATCTCATGCAGTATTATCCTTATGGATGGGTCATTTGGCTACAACCAAATCAAGATGGCCCTTGAGGATGAAAGAAACACTACTTTTGAACCCGATCTATTATTATTATAAGGTCATGCCTTAAAAAAATGCTGTGTACATACCAAGCCATGACTCAGATCTTCAATAAACTCATTCATCATTAAGTTGAATATTATGTTGATGATCTAGTAGTCAAAAGCAGAGAAAAGGAAGACCATCTCTTTGACTTGAGAGAGTTTTCAAATGATTAAGATAATATAACCTCGAAATGAATCCTCTGAAGTGTGTATTTGGAGTAGCTTCAGGGAAATTCCTTGGGTTTGTTATCCGACACTGGGGAGTAGAGATAGATCCAAAAAAGATTAAAGCTATCTTAGAAATGCCACCACCTAAAAGTTTAACTCAAGTCAGATCTTTCCAAGGACAGTTGGCATATCTGAGACACTTTATCTCCAACCTATCGAGGAGATGCAAGCCATTATCAGTCAAAAGGATGCAAGTTCAAGTGGATGATAAGTGGCATGCCTTTGAAGATATCAAGCATATTTGGTGAAGCGTTTTAGCGACCCCTATCTGAGGCGCCACTCATCCTCTACATTACTGGAATAGATGACTCCCTCAGTATTTTATTGGCCCAAGCCAACAACGAAGGGAAGGAGAACGCTCTCTACTACCTTAATCATCGTCAGATACCTGCTGAAGTAAACTACCCACATATTAATAAATATTACCTAGCTTTAATCTTTGCATCCCAAAAATTATGACACTATATGCTTTCTCATAAAGTGAACTTGATTTCTAGAACCAATCCACTGCAGTATCTCTTAACACAGCCAATGCCATCTAGAAGTTTGGAACATTGGTCCATGATACTCTCATAATTTCATATCACATTTTTGTACCCTCAGATGCGGTAAGGACAAGTGGACATCTTAGCGGCACACTTCTGGACTCTCGCAGTGATGATCTCCCTGATGAACAAATCATGAACTTAGGGGAGGTTGAAAATCAACGTTGGGAGGTGTATTTTGATGGTGCGGCTTTCTTTCATAAAGGGGAAGCACCATGATCTACTCTTCCGAGAAAGGCAGGGGTAGGAATAGTTATCTTAACTCTAGAATGTGATGTAATGAGATTCTCGTACTATCTCTCAATCCGCACCATAATGAAAAGTATGAGGCTTTGATTGATCGAGTTAGCTATCACGTGTTTGTCAAGAGCATCAATATCATGGGGATTCTCGGTTGGTCATCAACCTAGTCCTACAAGGTTCTCAAACCTAAGCTTTCATTACCATGAGTATACCATGAAGGCTGGCCCAAATCCACAGTCACCATCTACAAAGGTTCGAGGAACAGCGTAGCAGATGCTTTGGCCAAACTTGCCAAAGAATTGGCATGTCCGGAAGATGAGTCCATTCCAATAAGGGTCCAAAATAGACAAGTCCTTTCCCTTATTGATGTTGAACTCATCGAGAGACTTTCTCTTGAAGGGGAGGTTTCCATTGCCTATAAGGACAAGGAGCTGGATTGGAGGCAACCATTCATAGATTATTTGAACATCAGCAAACAACCTCAAGAAAAGTCATAAGCCCATCAGGTGAAATAGAGAGCCCTCTCCTATGCTCTCGTGGATGCACCTTGTATCGATGGTATTTTGGTCAAAGGTGGTTATGATGTTTAGACAAACACCAAGCCCGTAGGATTTTGATTGAGGTACATTCAGGTCTATGTGGAGCACATCAATCCGGTCCAAAGATGAAAGAAAAGATCAAGAGACTAGGATACTACTGACCTTCGATGATCACGGACTACATGAATGTGGCTAGGAGATGCCTTCAGTGTCAGGTACACGGTGTGGTCTTACATCAACCACCCAACATTCTACATCTACATTGGCCTCATGGCCATTTGAGTGTTAGTGCGACATTGTGGGTCCTATCGATCCTCCTTCTTCCAAGGGTCATCGGTTCATCTTAGCCTACTTTTCCAAGTGGGTAGAGGCAATCCCACTCGAGAGGTCACATACTCGGCATGTGCTTTTTTAAGAACCATATCGTATATAGGTTGGGGTGCCTCGATGAATTATATTGATAATGGTACTACATTCAAAAGCACCAAGATCTCACATAAGACATGGTATAGATTGGAGATACTCCACCATCTACTACCCAGGCAAATGGCCTAGTAAGCATTCAACAAAACTCTCATCCAAATACTAAAGAAGACACTTGATGATAATAAGTGATAGTGGAATGAAGGTTAGTTTGAAGCCTTAGGCTACCCACACATAAATCCAACTCAATCTACCCATTTTCTTAATGTATGGGTCTGGCTTCTACCTTTAAGTTTCTCCCATCACTAAGGATAGCATTGGGTAGCAAAATCACATAACATAATGCAAAGTTATGGTTAGAAGAGCTCAAGGTTTGGAGGAGAGACGCTGCAGGTGCGAACCTTGTATAAAAGCCAAAATGATTCAAAACTCACAAGGCTGGTCTTAGTCTTCAAGAAAGACATAAAGGAAAGAAGATCAATCTTATTGTCAAGAACACAAAATCATCTAATTAATGGGCTCTATTTGAAGAAATATTACCCATAAAACATGTTTGAAAATAATTATCAACAAAAGAATAAAAATTTGATTCATTTCATCAAAATCTTCTCTTCTTTGAGTTTGCTTTCTTTGAATCCCACGACATGTTTATGATAGGTGTAAGAGAACCCTAGAGGCATCCTATCCCTCTTTCACAACACAAACACAATCAAACACAATTTCCCATACTTAGAATAGGTGTGAGAACCCAAGAGGCATCTATTTTGCTGTTAGGTGTAAGAGAACCTAAGTGGCATCTTTTCTTAGTGGGAATCCCAGCTGCCATCTGTGGTACCCTTTCATCCAATTCTTTAAGTGTGTTTAGCATAGGTGTGAGTTAACCTAAGCTGCATCCTATTCCCTTTAACGCAAGCACAAAAACAAACACAAATCTTTTATCTTGAGCTATTTTGATGTGAGAGCAAGCCCCCTATTGTACTCACTCATTATTTTGCTCAGTGGGTTTACATACTACCTGGTATGTCATATCACTTATTTGGAAGAGTGAGTCCCCACTTTCTTCCTAACTTGATCATTACCAATGAGCACCTTATTAGTTTGGTAGACTTCCGCCCTACCTATCTCATCTTGATTTTATTTAAGAAGATGTGAGTCCCCTGCTTTCTTCTTGAACTAATCATCACATCTAAAATTGAGTATATTTGAGGTTTAGGATAAGTCCCCCAGAGGCTCCTTTCCTCTTGACTATATTTGAGTTGATATAAGTCCTCCAACGACATTCACTTAGTAGTTGCCCTAGGTCGGATAGCATATATCTAGCCGAAGATAAACTATCCCATCAATCAATTTCGCTATAGTAGAATGTGAGTCTCAAATCTTTCTTCCTATGTTGATTATCACAAACTGATGGGCACCTTAGGTTGGTTGATGTTCATTATCGACTCTCACCCGGTGGATACACTCTTGGTAGATGTGAGTCCCGCTTTCTCCTTGAGTTGGCCACCAAATACCTATTTGATATATTAGCCATGTCATCTCTCGGTTTTGGATCAAGCCCTTAGTGGTCTTCTGGGCACTCTATTTGGATCATCATTTGC
This sequence comes from Cymbidium sinense, assembly GCA_021442155.1. Lineage (NCBI taxonomy): Eukaryota > Viridiplantae > Streptophyta > Magnoliopsida > Asparagales > Orchidaceae > Cymbidium > Cymbidium sinense. The sequence continues at coordinate 101,577,632 of CM038222.1, forward strand.
CCCATTTAGACACTACCGGGTTACTTTGGATTGGGTCCCCTTTCCTAGTAGCCACCCCTGTGGTTGGAGAATTTTTTCAACAAATGCACAAATTCTTCCTTGGTTTAGTAAATCTGATATAGGTCTAGGCTGATATAGGCTCCTTCTCAATTTGATCCCTCATGAACTAACAGGGTCCACGATAAACAAACTAAATAAACAAACAAAAATATTCACTTGTGGATTAGGAATTCAAGCCGCCAAAGGGTCCCTTTTCCCAAGCGACATCTATCTTTAGAGGCGTGTGAGAACTCCCTATGAATTGCGACTACTTGAGTTGAGATAAGTCCCCGTCATTACTCTCTCCATAGTCAGGTTGGGTTCAATCTATTTTGCCAAGCGGTTACCGGCGGTCATTCTTTGGAAGATGTAATTGATGCATTCTTTCTAATATGATTCACAACCATGGCGACCTTGGTCGAGTTTGATTTATTGCCCAAAGCAACTGATCAGCTCAGTGGTCTTTTGTAAGTGGAAGATATGAGTCCCCATGCTTTCTTCCCCTGAATTGATCATTGTAAACCAAAAGGCACTCCTTTGGTTGGATAGTTCTCCCCTCGGTCGCGAAGTTACTCCCTTTAGTTCAATAAATTTGAGATTGGTCTAGGCTGATATAAGCTCCTTCTCAGTGTGATCCATCACAAATCGATGGGATCCATCAAAATAATTAAAAAAAATGAAACTAATCTTGACTATCTTTGAGCTGATTTAAGTCCCCTAGCGGCATTCACTCAATAGTCATCCTTAGGTCGGGTTCGATTTGTTGCCTTGCCAATCGATCACCCCAGTGGTTCCTTATTTTGGAAGATGTGAGTCCCCGTGCTTTTTTCTTAAACTTAACCATTGTAAACTGAAAGGAATCCTTTTACTTGGATAGTCCTACTATGTGGTTGGTAGACTACACATTTTGGATTGATAAATCTAAGTTAGCTCAAGGCCCATGACCCTTACTCAGTGCAGTCCATCGCAAACTGATGGGATCCATAAAAAATAATTAAAATAAAAATAAAATCAATTGATTATCTTTGAGTTGATTTAAGTCTCCCAGTGGCATTCACTCAATAGTCAGACCTAAGTTGGGTTGAATCTGTTGCCTTGACAATGGATCACCCTAGCAACTGGTCCCTACTTTGGAGGATGTAAGTCTACTACACTTTCTTCCTAAACAGCACACCAAGGCAACCCTTTGGTTGGCTACTTATGTGTTTGGTAGACTACCCTTTGGATTGGTAAATCGACTGGGTCTAGCCTGGCTCTATTGTGATCCATCACAAACCAATAAGATCCATCTCAAATTCAAAAATCTAAAAATTTGAAACAAACTCAACCCTTTTCCCTTAGTGGAGTCAAACAAAAATAAATAAAATAAATTCAATCAATCTCCCCTAGTGGAGTCTAAACAAAATAAACAATCAATCAATCCAACAAATTAAATCATTTTCTCTCCCCAGTGAGACTCAAGTCAAATCAAACCTCTCATTCCTTTGTGGATGACTTGAACTTGTTTCCCTAATGGAAGTTTCATATAATCTATCCCTAGTGGATTCCTCCTTTATTCTCTTATGTTTGTGACATGAGTAGATTCACATTGCACTAAGCTCTAGAATCCTTCTACACCTTGGGTTAGGAGTAGACCATTTATTGTTATTGTGATGGTTGTGTTGATCATTTGTCAACACCAATATGTCTTGTACCTTGTGTCACACCACACCTATTGGGTGCCCTTTGTTGACCTCATTTTTGGATGAGCTCTCAACCCCTCCATCTTACATAGGACTTCTCTTAGACACTAAGAGTTTCCTTGGTCTTAAGACACACTTCTAGTGATTAGTGAACACTTAACTAACCCTAGAGACTTAGAAGAGTTAGCCATAGGAATAGGTTATGCCTTAGGGGTGTTAGAAAACTATAGCTTGAACCAAATCCTCACTTCCTTCTTCAAGTCAAATTTCAAAATTCAAATCAACTCAAATTAAAATCAACCTTAAACTCAAATCAATTCAAACCAAACTCAAATCAATTCCAACTTGATGGATTTTCTCAAATCATGAATCAATTCCAAATGATTGAAACCCATGATTGAATTCCAAATTCAAAATCTTTCCTAAGTCACTTTGATTCTATTTTATAGAATTAGCCTAAATCAAATCTAAATCAACTAAAAATCAAGAAATTTTCTCATAACCCATTTATATTCTCATTTATATTCACAAATATAAATAAAATATAAATCAAAATATCCAAAAAAATCAATTCAAAATCAAATCCAAATTCAACCAAAATTCAACCTAAGCCTTTCAAGTCAAATTCTTGAACTTAGCTAAATCAAATTCAAATAAAGCCAAACCCTTGATTTTTTTTTATGATTCAATCAGTCCTTCAATCATGAAACCAAATAAAAACATAAACTTCAATCATCAAACCAAAATAAATCCAAAAAAAAAAAAATATAAATTCAACCAAAATTCAACCTAAGCCTTTTAAGTCAAATTCTTGAACTTAGCCAAATCAAATTCAAATCAAGCCAAACACTTGATTTTTCTTCATGATTCAATCAATCCTTCAATCATGAATCCAAATATAAACAAACTTCAATCATCAAACAAAACTAAATTCAAAAATCAAACCCAAGTCAAACTCATGTTCACCCTTTGCACTTGAAATTGTCAAATGAATCAAAAACTATTTGACTCCAAATCACTTGCAAATGGATTCATATTTCAATCATAATTCCATATTAGAGTTCAATCAAACTTAATTCAAACCTTGATCAAGCCAATTGACCCACTTAGGCTCACTTGACCCAAAGTGACCTAAAGTACCCTTTAAGAGCCAAATTCTAATCCAACCTAAATTGGATTGAACTAAGCTCACCTAAGCCTCACATTGTGAGCAACAATGATCATGAGATGATCAATCACTCAAATTGGGTCAAACCAAGTCAAACCAAGTCAAACCTAAGGGTTGACCAAGTCAACACTTAGCCAAAATGAAAAAAACCAAACTAAAATCCACCATAGGCCAAATTGATTGAAACCATTGATCAAAACTCAATTCATGATCAATGTTTGAACTTGACCAAGTCATCATTTGAGCCTAACCTAGCCCAATTGGCCACTTGACCCAAGTTAACCTAAAAAATCAAAATGTGTCAAAACTTGATCTAAGCCAAACTGATTGAAACGAATGAGTCAAGTTCATCCCAAATCACTTTTTGAACTTGGCCAAAGCCTCAATTGACCAACTACACCCAACCTAGGCCAATTAACCATGAACCCAACTTGACCTAAAAGGTCAAATTGAGCCAAAATTAAATAAAACTAAAATTGATTAGAAACAAAGATACCAAATCATTTCAAATTACCAATGAAGCCTAAACTAACGCATGACCTAGCTCAATTAGGTCAAATGGGTCAAATTGGTCAACTTGACCCATTTGACCTAAATGAAATCAAATTAAGCAAAACCAAATATAAACCAAATTGAACCAAACTAAAGTTACCAAAGCTTTTCAAATGGTCATATGAGCTTGACCCAATCCTTGGTTTGACTCAATTTGACCAATTGATCAACTTGACCCAAGTTGACCCATTTTGACCTAAATGGGTCAACATAAGCCAAATCATATCAAGTCAATTCCAAATTCATTGAAACATAGCCCAACCCATTTTTCAATCATACCAAACATATTCAAATTGAAATAAAAGCCAAATGACCATTTTTGCCATTAGGTCAAAGGGTAATTCTTGGGAAAATTCACTTAGAATTTGGTTAAATCCTCTTCATGGCCACTTGTCACCCCTCTTAGTGGACCAATGGACACTAATGAGTGGTGCACATGACCCAATGGGTTTGCCAAACCCAACCCAATGGCCAAAATACCACCACTCATTTTAAGCACATGGAATCACTCCTCCACCCATTAAATTTGCACATGGGAACTCCACTACCTCCAAAATCACCATGCCACCCAACGGCCCAACAACCACCATGAGGTGAATTGATCAAAATGGAAGCTTGCCCGATCCTAGGGGAGATATACTCTAATTTCACTTCATTATCTCGATTCAATTGATGATAAAGGAGGAGCAAGTCTCCCAAGCATTTAATTCATTCTCATTTTCTCAACCAGGAGGAGCAAGAATTTTCATCTCATTCATCACTCACTCACCCATCCAAGCACCTCAGGGACCTACCCAACTCATTCAAACCTTCATCCAAGTTCAAGCAGAAGAGGCTGACCAAAGGCAAGCCTAGAGGAGAGTTTGATCCATAGAAGATCCACTCAACCCAAAGCTCAAACTCAAAGGCTTCATCTCCACTAGATGAAGCTACCTGGTGGAGTGGATAGCCTCTATGAGGTACCTATTCAAAACAGCATTTTGAATTTCTTGGTCCTTTTTAAATAAAAGTTTCACCCCAAGTGAAATGGACCATTAGATCGTCATCCCCTTACATGATGATGGTGTGGGTTGAGTTTGAGTTCAATCCAAGCTCAATTAAACTCAGATCATGCCCTAAGGAGTGGACGGTTGCCCTCTCCCACAAGCGAGCTTAGTGATGGATCATGGATTGTCCTTCTGTGCATTTTGGATGGACGGTCCTGATTAATCCACGCTAGATCTGTGATTTATCCCTTTAAAAATCACGGGCTTGATCTCAACCATTTGATCTTTGATTTGACGATCCAGAGAGAAAGAGCACCAGACATCATGAATGATACAACTTAAGTGACAAATCTATCATTCCATGTGGAAAGCACGCATCCATTGGCCCGATGGATTATATAATTAGATTTAATTATTAATAACATATAAAACTTCAAAATAACATAACTAAATGTAAAAAATCAAAAAATAAAATAAAAATGCATTGAAGATATTTTAAAGAGGAATAATCTAAAAATTAAGTATGGATTTTGAAATGAATTTATGCAATTGTTTTATTGGAATGTAATTATATTAATTACTCTAATTATTCACCAATTAATTCCAAACTTCATGTTGATTAATGGGATGACCGCCCCATAATTTTCTTGGAATTTATTAATGGTTTAATTAGAAATCACTTGATCACCCTAATCCCTTAATCAATTAAATGATTAATTAACCTAATAAATAGTGATAAATTAATTAATTGCTTTACTATTATAGAATTGAATGGACTTAGGGAATGAGATTAGGAATTCTTTCCCAAATCTTTTCCCTAAGTTTATTTCATTTGGATAAAATCTAATTAAAGTGCAAATTAATTAAATAGTTTAATCACTTAATTAAATGGCTTAATTAATCAAATTTTCAAAATAAAACATTCCAAAACTTAATCAATTCTTCTTGGGTAGATGCTTAGGTGTTCAATAACCTAAGTAGCTTAAGGAAATCAAATCTAACCCATATGTGTGGAAGGAAAGTACTTAAATTAAACCCTTTAGCTTAATTAATCATTAATTATGAGCCAAATGCATTAGGCCCTTTCTTTCTAGGTGCATTGGATTTAAATTCCTTGTGGTTTTATGTCATACTTGGCTCATAATTATTTGATTAAATATGTTAAAGTGGTGTAGGTAAGGGTAATTAATGAACTTAATGTACACCTTAACCTAAAAACATAAAATAATCTAATGGTTCTAAAATTAAACTAAAAAACATACACATGTGGAAATGGGTTAGGACCAACAAACCTCTCACATTTCTAAATCAAATCAAACTCAAACAAAATTAAAATCTCTTTAAAACAAATTTGATTCATTTTAAATAATCTATTTCATAGATTGTCTTTAGGAATTAATTAGGGTGAATGAATTTACATGCTTTCATTTTATTTCTTTCTCTAGCATGCTAAATATGCATGTCATATGAAAATCATGCATTCATGTCATTTAAAAAAAATCAAATTAAAATGAAATATTTCCTTTATGTCAAATTCCATGTTTTGGCTAAAGTAAGAATATGGATGACTATTATCACTATTAAATCCATAATTATTTCAAAACTTATAAAATCAAATATCATAACTGAAAGGTATGCTACTTAAAATTATTTATAAGCTTGCATGTGAGTATAAATATAAAGATGCATGTGACTTTCCTTCTCTTCTTTAGCATAGTTTTGAATAGATTTGCAAAGTGTATAGTTCATTTGAAAAGAACACAACACTTGATTAAATCCATTCCTATTCATTCCTATGTTATCACTTAAGAAGGTTATTCACACTTGCATATGTAAATTGCATAAACAAATCAAAGAAACAAACACAAACTTCTTGCTTGATTCTCTTTCCTTGCATTTATTTTTTTACATGCACACATTTTTAAGAAAAGTGGTATATTAGTTTGGACAACCCCGAGGTTGCGTGACTTTAAGTAGCCTTAAGTAGGTCTTGTACCTTACACCCCTAGAGCTAAAAATGGCATTACTCACTTATGTCTTTATACTTAAATGTGCATATGAAAATGGATAAAAGAATCCCTCTTTTCTACTTAACAAAATCATGCATGAAACATTCCAAATTTCTTAAACAAACTCTCTTAGCATTCATCATTAAGTGTGCTAAAACTTCCATTTGCATGTATAGATATGCTTAGGATTCATCCATATGCATGTTACACATGTTGGGGAAGAAATGAAGTGTTGTATGTTTTGTGATAGTATTTCACTTTACTTAATCTTAAAATGTCTAAACTTAGGATTAATTAAAACACATGATAAATCATTCATTAAACAAAAATCAAATATGAATCTACCTTAGAAATTACTTAAGCTAGGGAGGAAAGAGAAGTTCTCTTCTCTTTTCGTCTCTTTGTAATACCTAATAATTAAATGTAGGTTCATTTAAACCTCTACAAATCATAAAAAAAACAACAAAATCAATTAATTCACTTAAATAAAACCACCCTCTAAGTCGAACATTTTCACACTTAGAAAACTCTAACCTTAATTCCTAGCTAAGCATACCATACAAACCTTAAATAGCACACACATTAGTCACCACTTGTAGCTTTAGGTTAGGGTGGTGCATGGTTTGCTACTTTGCTTTTATTTTAAGATATAATATTTTTTTTTTCTGATGTTAGGTGCATGTAGTCTAACATTATTATCTTGGGATTGTATTCTTAAGGGCATTGTAATAAAATATAAAATTACTTGCTTATACCCCCAAGCATAATCCAAAATAGGTGGACTTAGTTACCCATGTGTGGGTGCTAAGTTTATATATATATATATATATATATTATATATATATATATATATATATATATATATATATATATATATATATATATATATATATACATGTTGGATTTTGTTGTTTAATCTCTATTTTTTGTGTTAGATTTTCTTTTCCATTTTCATGTAATTGTACAATTAGAATTTTGGAATGATTGTTATGGGGATTAGGATGAACATTGGTAAGACTATGTCTTATGTACCATGTGAAGAAGAAAAAAAGAAAGAAGAAGAAGAAGAGAAGAAATGAAGAATAAACACCCCATAACATGAATTCCTTCTTAATTGTAATTTATTCATTTGTAATCGGGTTGTATAAGGGTAGATTCATATTTAATTTAGTTTGGAGCGACCACAAATGGCCTCTTATTCTTTTGCGCTATCTTTATAAATTAATTGATGTTTATTTAGCTTGTGCATTAAGATGACATCTTTTTATAGATTCTTCCTTGCTTTGATGTATGGCCTGGATCATGATTAGTCTCCTAAAAAAATAAATTTTCTATCCAACTAATCAATTCAAACTACAAAAAAAATAAAAATAAATAAATAACTCATAACCTCATCTAAAGCCTAGGTTATAAATTAAGATAAATGAATTAGCAACCCCTTAGCTAGATGTTGTATTTTTTTCTCACATCATGCATATAAAGCATATTATTTCACTCTTGATTGGAGGGCTTCCACATTTACCAGAGAACTTGGTTTGACCTTTGGGAGCCATGGTAGAAACACACCTCATTATCTTACTGATTTTGGCCTATAATCTAATTTCTCATGCATTAGGCATATGAATCTTAAAGCCTATGTCAAATTTATTATTCAAAATGAATACAAAATATAACAAAATTTGCATTAAATTTAAGTCATTAAATTATGCCATACATGATCTAGTCTCTTATGGAGTGTGTTTAAGGACTTAGTCTCCTTCTAAATAAAAAATAGCTTAGCTATCTTGCAAAAGTATATGACTTGCCTACATGTATTTAAAATAATAGGAAGAGTTAATTGGCAGCCATCCCCAGGCAGTTGTAAGTCTAAACAGTCGAGTGGTTTATCCTCTCTGTGGAGGTAAACCAAATACCCATTTTTTTTCTTAGATTTAGGTTATGGTTTTGGCACTCACTAAAAGCTCCCTAGATTTAGGTTCTGAGGTTGCTTCTCCCCTCTACGGTTATAAGCATAAATCCTCACCTATTAGGCATTTCTATGACCTTGTATCATGGAATTATAAGCCTTGACTTTTTAATAAAAATCAAACTAAAATAAATAAATCAATTCAATTTCAAAAATATAAAGCCCAACAATAGGAAAGTTTGAGATACTAAGCTTCCTAGTGTCCTAAGCATCCCCTACTTATCTTCATTTGGCTTTGAAATGAACTCTCTCCTCTTGATCGATCCCACTTAATTTTATAAAAATAAACCAATCGATTGATAGTCCTACCTTCAAAATCTTTGGAGACAACGATCATTTACTTTAATCGAGAGTATTATTAAGGAATCCCGTTCCTTAAGATGCAATTAACTATGGGGGCTTGCCCCTATAGGGAACTTAATGACCCCCAGTTTCAAAGAAACCCTATTTTACCTATCCATGTAAAGTAGGGGAAGAATCTTTGGTACATTTCGAAGACCCATAATCTTTAGGATCCATTATTCAGGAGATTAGGTCTATTGTCGGGTGGTGACTTTTATCTTTTGAGATAACACACCTTTCCTCAATATGGTACCTGATCACCCTAATAAGAACATCTGCAGATCTACATGGTGTCTCGATAAGGTGTTATATTTCAATTTTCATTTGTCCTCTTTTTGAAAGGGAGGGATGAAAGCAGAAATATATTTATATAAAATTTTCACCACAAATATGATATGGTGAATCTAATAAATTATGCATGTAAGGATGGAGGCCCTCATTTTGTAAGAGTGATTCAAGATGCATACATAATGTGAGACATACAATATTTAGCTAAGGGCTTGCTAAATCTTTTAATTATTTTATTTAATGACTAAACTTTATGGTGAAGTTATGAGTTATTTAAAATTTCATGATGATTAGTTGGGTAGAAAATTTATTTTATTATAAGAGTCTAACACATTCAGACCACACATTAGAATATCAATCATTATGAAACTAAGAAAATGATGCAGTTTATAATACACAATCTAAACAAATCATCAATGAATTTCTATAACTATCATGAAAGAATAAGAGATTGGAGTTGTCGGGTTCCATTATACAACCTAAAAAAGAGATGATGGGTAGCTGAACTCTACCCTTATACAACCCGATATATGAAAGAATAATTATAATTTGATTAAACATGTGCTATGAGGGTCTTCATTCTTCACTCTTCCATCTCCCTTTTTTTTGATTTGGATGTGCTTGCTTCAAAGGCATCACAAGACACCCCAAGATAAAGTCTTCTAGACACTGCTCCTCCTTATCCCCATATACTAATCCTAATTCCTATTAAAAAATTACATTAAGAATAGGAAAAAAAATCTAACTACACTAGTAAAAATAGAGGTTAGCTAAATATACATACAACCCAAGCAGTTATATCTATAATTTTGACTTAGCATCCTGCACATGGGTAACCAAGCCCACCTATCCTAACTTAAATTATGCCCATGGGTCTAAGTAATCTGCAAAGAGAGCATTTATATTTATTATAAGAATCTCCTTAAGTACAATCCCCTGCAATAATCTTATTTAATATGAAAATGCTTCTTAAGATTACTATAATTGAATTACTATCACATAGCATATGTTAAATCATTCATTTTCATCACATGTAACATGCATATGATTTAATATCTAGCACATCTATACATGCAACATGTTTGAGCACACTTAAATGATGAATGTATTTGTATATTTCAAACTAATCTTTTCATTTGATTGAATTATTTAGCATATGTAGATTTAAAGCTCTATTTAAATTCTTATATAAAGGTACATAAGAGAAAAATTAAATAGGTTTGTGCCGTTGTTAACTAAGAAAGTGAGGTAATAAAATGACTTCCTTGGGGCTACTTAAAGCTCGTATTCCCGAGATGCCCAGACTATGTACCCATTACATTCAAATTTAAATAAATTTGCATACATGAACATGAGAAAGAGAAACCAAAAATCACATAATTATATAATTCAATCATTTAAATGACTATGAATTCATGTATTTTCATTAGAAATGAGGATCATCATTCCCTAATTAAATACACATATAAAGACATAAACAAGTACGTGCTTTTGTTAACCAGAGAAGTGAGGTAATCAAATGACCTCCTTGGGGCTACTTAAAGCCTCGTATTTTCAAGATGTTCAGACTATATATCCATTTTTCTTAAATACATACACATGTATTCATAATTAACAGGATTAAAATCATCCAAAGATTGTATTTTCTTTGATTGAATCATTTATGTATATAATTTAAAGCTCCATCTAAATTCTAATGTTAGAATACATAAGAATGAAATCAAATGGGTATGTGCCATTGTTAAACTAGGGAAGTGAGGTTATCAAATGACCTCCTTGGGGCTGCTTAAAGCCTCATATTCTCGGGATGTCTAGACTATATACCTATTACCATTCAAACCTATGTAAACCAAGATATGAATAATGAAAGAGGACTTAACATTCATATACTTAAACTATAAGCACATACACTTCTTATGTATTTATAACTAACATTACTACATGTTATCATTCATTTGTAAACTTTTAGAAGACATATTTGGATTTAATAGTGATAATAGCCACACATATATTAAGTTAAGTCAACACATGCAAACTTACATAAAGGAAATTCATTTTTATTTTACTTAATTTTGATAAGATGGATACATGGATTCAAATGACATAAAATATTTAACATGATTGGAAAGAGAACAATCAAATATAAGCATATGATTCATTCAACCATACGAACACTTAAGGACAATCAAATCGAATAGAATTACTTAAAGCAAACCAAAGCTTCTTTCTTAATTGCATTTTGGATTTGATTTGATCTCAAGAGGGGAATAAAAATTACCACTTATGGTTTTGAACCCATTCCCACATTAGTGATTTGATTTGGTTTAAGAAAATGTAATTAGGTAGATTTTATGGATTAATTAAGTTGGACCCTTAATCAAGTCAATTAATTACCCTTACCTATGTCACCTTAAAGTAATTAACCAAATAATTATGAGCCAACATGATATGCATGGAAAATAAATTTGCAATGTTCCTAAGAAATAAAAGGGTCTAATGCAATTGGCTCATGATTAATAGTTAATTAGATTAAGAGGGTTAATTAATTACTCTTATGGTTTTCCCACACATGTGGATTAATCATAATTTCATTAAACTCCTTTAGATTATTAAACACCTAAAGATCTACCCATGATTTAATTAATTAGGATTTGATGTGATTATGATTTGAATTTCATTAATTAATCCATTTACTTAATTAATTAAACCTTTAATTAATTTTAATTTTTAAATAAAATAAACTTAGGGAAAAAGGCTAGGAAAGAGGTCCCAACCCTATTCCATTAGTCCATTCACTGTTCAACAATGATTAACATGCTTAATTAATTAATTAATTTGCTTATTGGGGATTAATTAATCACTTATTTGATTAAGAGAATAATTAAGGCTAAAATGAGCAATTTGCTTAATTACCTAAGCAATAAATCCCAAAAAATTTGTGGGAGGCAGAGGTCATCTCATTAAACAATCTCAAAAATTTGGAATCAATTACTTGAGTAATTAAGGAGTAATTAAGCTAATTAAGTTTTAATTCAACTCAAATTAAGCATTAATTACTGTTCAAAATTGATTGAGATTAATTTTAAATGATTCTCTTTTGAAATACCTTTAAAAAGAGTATTCATTAATATTTTTATATTTTTCTATGATTTGTTATGAAAATTAGAAGTTTTAGCCATTAAAAGTAGGTAATTAGGCCTAATTAAAGCCTATTCCCGTGGGCGCCATGTGGCCTACTGATGTGGCACGCTTTCCACATAGCACCGCGGGATAGGACATTAACCTACGTGGTGGCGGCAAATGTAGTTTTAATCTCTACCTTTTGATCTAAGATCGGATTGCTAGGCTTAAACCCATGACTTTCAAGTGAGTAAATTAGATAATCTATTGAGATATAATCATGACCGTTCATTCCAGTCATACAAAATAGATAGTGCGTGACCTATCATCCCATGAATGATGAGAGATGGAGTCCGTCCTCCATTGGTCGCTCGATTCAAGCTCACCCGAGCTCGGATCAACTCCAAAAGGATCCCACACCTTCGAGCAAAGGATCTAAAAGGATCCAACAGCTAAGATAATGTGATATTCAAGTTTCCTTTAAAAAGTTCAAACAAAATTTTAAAAAATCTTAGTTTTAATGGAGTTACCTCATAGGAGCTTAAGACAGATGATAAATCTAATTAAGGAAGCTTCGTCTAGTGGAGACAAGCCCTATTGAGTAGCACGTAAGCTAATTTCCCTTCAATTTCTTGGTGGACCAAGATCCATCAATTTGGTGCTTGATGGTGATCAAACTCCTAGCTTCGACTAATGTAGGGCTTGGTCGGATGATTTATTCTTGCTCAACGAGGTGTGGGTAAGAGGAATTTGGATTTGATTGAGTATTGGTAGAGTTGGGATGAAAAAATGTATTCCTTATTTCATAATAGTGGAAACTGAGCTTGGGATGGCTTAAGATTCTCTGGGGAAGCTCTGGGAGTTTCAAAATGAGCTCTAGAAGGATTCTGAGGGTGTGTGTCATGAATTGGAATTGAAATTAGAGGGGTATATATCCCCCTCACTCAGACGGACAAATCGAGCTCCTTAATTTCAGTCGATCATCCACTATTAGTGCACCAGAGGGGTCAGTGTCACCTCCACATGGCTCGATTGAGTTGATGGAAGGCTTTGGGGGAGGCTCAAGGTAACACCCATCTCCTGTGGGTCCATTAATTTTAGCTAGTCTCCTCCTTTTGGTCTGAGGCTGACCAAGCCCACATGGGTTGGGCTAAGTGAGTAAGTTAGACCCTCATTTGGGTGTTTAATGGCTTCTAAGGGGCGAAACCAGAGTGGACTTTGCTATTTTTGGCTAAAGCTCATGTGGGGATGAGAATCCATGAGGGATTTGATTTGGGTTGAGCTTAATTTGGGTTTGGGTTAGTTTAGGGCTGACCCAAGATGGATTTGGGTCAAGTTGGATCAGATTCCAAGTGGCCATGGCTTGGTTCAAAGAGGATTGGCTCAATTTGACCCTTATAGGTCAAATTGGGTTGGGTTAGGTTAGGTTAGGTTGACCAATTGGTCAAATTGGGTCAAACTAAAGCATGGGTCAAGTTTAAATGATGATTTGAAGTGTTTCGATTTAATTTGTTTCAATCAATTTGGCTTAGGTTTAATTTTGGCTCATTTGGGATCAAATAGGTCATGTTAGTAAAGTTGACCAATTTGACCAAATTGGTCAAATTTACTTGGGTTAGGTGTAGATTCATGTTTAATTGGTTAATTGAAGATTATTGTAGGCTTTAATTTGAATTAATTTGGATTTAGGCCAAATTGGCCCTTTAGATCAATTTGGGCTAAGTAGGTTAATTGGGTCCAGTTGGTCAAACTGGATTTAATTATGGCATTGGTCAAGCTTAATAATCAATTTGGAATAAACTTGAGCCATTGATTGCAATCAATTTAAGTTAGATCATGATTTGACCTATTTTGGTCTTTTAGGTCAAAGTGGTTCAACTTGGGTCAAAGGGCTAATTTTTTTGGGTTTGGCTCAATTGGTGGTGAAGTCATGTTCAATTGTTGATCATAAGTTGGTGTGAATCAATGGTTCCAATTGATTTGGTTTAGGATAAATTTTGGCTAGTTTGGGTTCATATGGGTTAAGGGGTTGACTTGGTCAAATGATTAAGTTGACTTGGTTTGAGCTAATTTATGACAATTAATCATCCAAAGGTGATCAATAATTATGGTATGAGGTTTTGATGGGCTTGGTTCAATCCAATTTGGGTAGGACTAGAACTTGGCTCAAATATGTCAAATTTATCGCTTTGGGTCAGGTGGACCAATTAGGCTAAGTTGGTTTGATTTTGGGTTGGTTTGGGTTTAGTTTAGTTTATATGTGGATTTAAGATGGATTTATAAATTTGATTGCAATTGATTTGGACTTTAATGGGTTTTGGTTCATTTGAGAATTTTAGGTCAAGTGGGTTAGATTAGGTTTGACTTGGGGGTTGATTTTAGTTTGGCTTGATGATTGTAGATTTCATCTATATTTAGGTTGATTTTTGAAGAAATGATTGATCTAAGATGGGTTTGGGTCGGGTTGGATTAGATTCTAAGTGGTCATGGCTTAGTTCAAGGGGGTTTGGCTCAATTTGACCCTTATAGGTCAAATTGGGCTAGGTTAGGTTAGGTTGACCCAATATGTTAAACAAAAGCTTAGGTCAAGTTTTAATGATGATTTGAAGTACTATGGTTCAATTGGTTTTAATAAATTTGGCTTAGGTTTGATTTTAGCTAATTTGTAATCAAATGGGTCAAATTAATCAATTTCACCAAATTGGTCAAATTGGCTTAGGTTAGAAGTAGATTCATGTTCAATTGGTTAATTGAAGATGATGGTAGGCTTTGGTTTGAATTAATTTGGATTTAGGCCAAATTGACCCTTTATGTAAATTTGGGCTAAGTAGGTCAATTGGGTCCAATTGGTCAAATTGGATTTAATTATGGCTTTGGTCAAGCTTAATAATCAATTTGGAATGAACTTGAGCTATTGGTTGGAATCAATTTGGGTTAGATCATGATTTGATCTATTTTGGTCTTTTAGGTCAAACTTGGTCAACATGGGTAAAAGGGTCAATTAGGTTGGGTTTGGCTCATTTGGTGGTCAAGTCATGTTCAATTGTTGATCATAGGATCGTGTGAATCAATAGTTCCAATTGATTCGATTTAGGATGAATTTTGGCTAGTTTAGGTTCATATGGGTTAAGGGGTTGACTTGGTCAAATGACCAAGTTGACTTGGTTTGACCTAATTTATGACAGTTGATCATCCTAAAGTGATCAATAATCATGGTATGAGATTTTGATGGGTTTGGTTCAATCCAATTTAGGTAGGATTATAACTTGGCTCAAATTGGTCAAATTGGTCACTTTGGGTTAAGTGGACCAATTGGGTTTAGTTGGTTTGATTTTGGGTTGGTTTGGGTTTTGTTTAGTTTATTTGTGGATTTAGGATGGATTTGTAAATTTGATTTCAATTGATTTGGACTTGAATGGGTTTTGGTTCATTAGAGAATTTCAAGTCAAATGGGTTAGGTCAATTTTGACGGGTTGATTTTGGGTTGGCTTGATGATTGTAGATTTCATTTATATCTGGGATGATGATTGAAGGGATAATTGATTCATGAAAAAATCAATTGATTTTAGTTTGAATTGAATAGATTTTTAGCTAAATCGATGAATTTGGTTCAAAGGGCTTAAGATTGGATGTTAATTTAGTTTGATTTAGTTTTGATCATCTGGATGTAGATTTGATTTGTATTTGGGAAGATGATTGAAGATATAAATTAATTATGAGAAAATTAATTGATCTTGGATTGATTTACTGGCAAATCTAGCTAAGCTCATGAAGGTGGGTCATAGGGCTGAAAGAAGAGTTTAGTTTAGTTTGATTTAGTTTTGATCATTTAGATGTAAATTTGATTTATATTTGGGAAGATGATTGAAGATATAATTGATTTATGAGAAAATTAATTGACTTTGGTTTGATCTGCATGGGGATTTGGCTAAGTTTATGGAGTTATATAACATGTCTTAAGAGGGATTTGGAGTTTGGATTTGGTTTGGGTTTGATATTTAGTTTTGGTTTAATTTTAGATTTTTGAAAATTGATTTGATTGTAAAATTGATCTAGGTGAAAATTAATTGAGTTTGGATTGATTTAATTATAAGTTTGAATCATTTGGTTTGGATGATGAGTTGAATTTGAGGTTTGGTTATGGCTTAAGAAGGTGACCATAAGTTGGGTTTAATCTATACGGTAGGTAGATTATTCTAATTCCTAAGGAATAACTTAATCCTATGGTTAACCCTTCAAAGTATCTAGAGTTAGGTTAAATATTCACATAATTTCTAGAAGTACCCTGTGGCTAAGAAAATCTTAGTATGTAGAAGACTCCTAGGTCTAAGAGGAGATTGAATCCTCACACCAAAAGTGAGGTCAATAAAAGGACCCCCAATAGATGTGGTGTAACTGACAAGGCACACCGCACATATTGGCGTTGACTGAGATGATCAAGAACATCCAAAAGATTGCAAGCGCTAATGGAAATGATCTATACCTAAACCTGAGATGTAGATAGAATCACGACCTTAGTGCAATGCAACTCTCTTTATGCCAAGGGCATAAAGGAGCCAAAAGGATTTGATGGGGATTTCATGTCAAGGATATGAAAAGAGGTTTGCTAGGGTATCATACATGTATTGGTCATGACATGTGAGAGGTTTATGCTAAGTGCATAGAAGAAGAAAATCCACTAGGGATTAAGATTTAACTTATTTGATTGATTTGATTACATGATTTGTGAAAAGAAAATCCATTGGGGATTGGAATCTATAATCCACTAGGGATTAAGATAGAATTGACTTTAATTTATTTTATTTTAATTATCATGGAGGCATATCCGCTAGGGATATGAGCTTGAATCTGCTTGGGATTGGATATATGAACCTTCCACCAGGGAAGCATGTTCAAGTTATCCACAAGGGGATGGAAATTTGATTTATGGAGGGGAGATCCACTGGGGATACAAGTTTGAATTTGTATTGATTTGGTTTATGTTTAATTTAGGGGCATATCCGTAAGGGATATGAGCTTGATTCCACTGGGGATCAAGGCTGGATTTGGTGAATGTAATTTGTGTAAATGTGGTAGATATCTGACGGGGATATGGACTTGGATCCACTAGGGACTAAGACTGGGCTTATTTTTTTTTAATTTATTATGGCTTTCCTAGGGAGAAGCATGTGATTTAACTCCTCTGGGGAGAATCGGGTTGAATTTAATTTTATTTGATTTAATTTATAGATAGTGTCGGTGTGTGATGGATTTACTAATAAGGAGCCACAGTGGCCTTGGCCTTTCTTAGATTTACAAATTGAAAGGGGTAGTCTACCAACTACATGGGTAGGACTAACAAACCTAAAGATTGCCTTTTGATGTGCAATAACTATGTTAGGAAGAAAGCGTAGCAGACTTACATCTTCCAAAGTGAGGAGCAACTGCTGGGGTGATCTGTTGATAGCACAACAACTCGAACCTGACCTAGGGCTACTACTGAGTGAGTGCCACTAGGGACTTATGTCAACTCAAGGTTAGTCAGAATTAATTTCATTTGATTTGATATGGTTTATGTGAATTGATTTAATTTAATTTAATTTATCGACTCTGGTGATGTGCGATGGATCGACTGAGAATGGGCTATATTAGCCTTGACCTATCTTATATTTACAAATCCAAAGGGGTACTCTACTGGCTGTAGGGTAGAGCTAACCAACCAAAGGGTTGCCTTTCAGTGTGCAATGACTATCCTAAGAAGAAAGTGTAGTAGACTTACATCTTTCCGAGTGGGGAACAACCTCTAGGGTGATCCGTTAGTAGCATAACAAATCAAACTCAACCTAGGGCGATTATTGAGTGAGTGCCACTGGGGACTTATGTCAACTCAAGAGTAGTCAGATGATTCCTATAGGGAGTTTTGCTGACACTGCCCTAAAGATAGGATGCCTGCTTAGGAAAACATACTGCTAGGGGTGTCCACTTAATCCATAAGGGAATATATTTATTTATTTATATGTTTGCATGGACCTTGTTGGTGTGTGAGGGACCACACTGAGAAGGGGCTATATGGGCCTCGACCTATCTCAGATTTACTGGACCAAGGCATAATCTGCACATTTGCAGTACAAGTATTCCAACCACATGAGTAGTTACTAGGAAAGAGGAGCTGTCCAATCCAATAGTAACTCGGGTAGTGCCTATATGGGGTTGCAAAGGATGTGATACCAATAGAGTGCCCACAGGGACGGTGCTGCTAGGGCATTATCTTGATCCCCAAAAGGAAAGCCTAAAAGTGTACTGTGGCCAACTAAAGGAGAAGGCGTGACAGACTTACATCTGCATGAGTGGTGTATCCATCGGGTGGGTAGCTATCAACGTAGCAAGAACTAATCAAACTAAGGTGCCTATCGGTGTGCGACAATCAATCTGAGAAGAAGGTGTGTAGACTTACATCTTGATAGACATAAGTGATCATCATGATAGTCTATCTTCAACGGAACAAATGCTATCTGACCTAGGGAGACTACTAAGTAGGGAGTCCCAACAAAGCACTGGACCTAGAGTTGAAGTAGCCAGGAGGAAAGGAGCCGCTAGGGGACTTATCCTAAACCTCAAATCCACTTGACCTAGTCTATGCATGAAGGCTAGTGTAAGAAAAAAGTGTAGCAGACTTACATCTTCTTAAATGAAGCCATTGTAAAGTAGCTTACTAGTCATGCAATAAGGCCTACCATGCTAACAAGGCACTCTTCAGTGTGTAGTGGTTAAGCTGGGAGAAAAGTGTAGCAAACTTACATCCTCCAAAGTAAGAAGACCACTCAAATGCCACACTAGCTGAGTAGTGAATCGACCTGACCTAGGGCAACTACTGAGTGAGTGCCGCTCGGGGTGTAATCTCAACTCAAAGTAGCCCGAGATAAAAGATATGTGCTTGTTTTATGTGTCTATGTGTAGTTTGTGTTTGTGTTGTGTTAGTGAAGGATAGGATACTACTCGAGTTCCTTATACCTACCCTAAACACATCATGGCGGATTCATAGATAGAAATGTTTTCAATTTTAAGAGATGGAATTTGAAAATAGAATTTTTATTGATAATTATTTTCAAACATGAATTTATGAATAATATTTCTTTAGATAGAGCCCGTTGATCGGAAGCATCGGGTGCTCTCCCTTATGATTGATGAGTTGATATGATCCTCCTTGGTAGATTTTCTCTATAGCAAAAGGGTCTTCCCAAGTGGGTTCAAACTTGGCTCCCATCTTGTGATGGGCAATAATTGGTCTCCATATAACTAAAATAAGCTCTCTTACTTAAAAAGCTCTAGGATGGACCAACTTATTGTGAGCTTAAATTATTTTAGCTTTGTAAAAATTGAGATTTTGGCATGCGCGTAAGTGTCTCTCCTCCAAACCTTCAAGCTCTTCTAATCGCAACTTGGCATTTTGATCTGTCATGATCTTGCTACCCATGACTATCCTTAGTTATGGGAGTTGGACCTCTGATGGAAGAACAACTTTAAACCCATAGACTAAAGAGAAAGGGGTAGACTGAGTTGGCGTTCTAGAGGTAGTGCGATAGGCCCACAAAGTTTCAACTAATTGCTCATGCCACTATCGTTTATTATCATTGAGTGTATTTTTAGTATTTAGATGAGAGTTTTATTGAAGGCTTCTGCCAAGCCATTTGCCCTTTGGTAGTAGATGCTAGAATGTCTCCAATTTATGTTGTTTCATCGGGCTAAGTTATTGATCTTAGTCCTCTTGAATGAAGTACCATTATCAGATATAATTCATCGAGGCACCCTAAACCTATATACGATATGGTTACTGAAAGATTAAAGAACATGCTGAGTTGTGACCTCTCTGAACGAGATTGCCTTCGCCCATTTGAAAAAGTAGTCGGTGGTAGCTTGTGGTGTTTATTCTTAGATGTGGGGGGATATCACACAGATCATAGGGGGTACTTTTAAAGTGATCGGATATGACATTGAGGTATGATATACTATCTCGAAAGATAGAGACATCTCCTTTCAATGGACTTGATTATCTAATAAAGACTCCTAAGGCATGATGGGTCTTCGAATGTACCAAAGATTTTTCCCCTTCTTCATATGGATGAATAAAAAAGGGTTTATATTAAACTAAGTTCTAAGGTTCCCTATGGAGCCAAGCCCCCAAAATTACTTACATTTTAGGAAATGAAATTCCTTAAGAATACTCTCAATTAAAGTAGACAATTATCATCTCCAAAGATTTCATAGCTAGACTATCAAAGGATTGGTTATATTTGAAAAATCAAATGGGAAAGTTCAAGGAAAAAACTTATTCTTAAAATATAAAAGGGAGGAATTAGGAAATTCTCATGATACTAAGAAGCTTAGTGAACCTTCCAATATATCCTATACTTGAGCTTTATATATTTGAAAGTGAAGAGATTTATTCATTTGAGTTGAATTTTATTAGATCGCTAGGGCTTATAATTCGTCAACACAAGGTTGTGGAAATGTCTAAGAGGTGAGGATTTATGCTTATAGTATGAAGAAAATAGCTACCTCAGATCCTAAAACTAGGGAGCTTTAGTAAGAGCTATAGCGTGACCTAAATCTAAGCAACAAGTGGTCATAAAGGTTCACCTCCATAAGAGAGGATGAATCGTTTGACTTTTGGACTTATAACCACCTGGAGTGGCTGCCAGCTAACTCATCATATAATTTAAAAACCATGTAATCTAGTCTTATAAATTGCAAGATACCTAGGGTAGTTATTTAACTAGAAAGAGACTAAAGTTCTTAAACCCACTTCCTAAGAGACTAGAGCATGAGTAGTTAATTTTTGACACTTCATTTGGACAAAATCTTTAGGATTTTGAAGAATCTATGTATGATGAAGATAGGTTGTTGCCTAAATCAACAAGAAGGGGTGTTTCTCACTATAAGGGATGCCCTCATAGGTCAAGCATTCCCTTATTGTTGAAGGATAGAAATCACCTATTTTCAAGAGCTAAACAATATGATATGCATGTTGTGAAACATTCATCCATTCAACTAAAAGGTTGTTAAATCTTTTAATTATTTTATTTAAGATCTAGGTTTTATGGTGAGGATATGAATTGTTAAAATTTTAATTTTGAGTGATTAATTGGGGTAAAAAGATTAATTTTACACTAAGAGCCTACTCACATCTAGACCACACATTAAAGCATCAAAAATTTATGAAACTATGAAGAACATGCTATTTCTAGAGCATAAACTAAATAAATCACCAAACAATTTTATAAGCTAATGTAAAAGAATAATAGGCCGGTGCGATTGGGTGCTGTTGTACAACCAAAAAAGAAAAGATGAGTAATTGAGCTCTACCCTTATACAACCTGGTACATAAAAGAATTATTATAATTTATAAATCAATTTTGAGGGATCTCTTCATTCTTCATTCTTCATGTATCTTCATGTGGACTTCCCATACTTGATCCTAATTTGGCATTGATCAAAATTACATTATTATAGGAAAGAGTAAATCTAACTACACCTGCAAAGTAGAGATTAGCTAAATACACATATAATCCAAAGAAGTTATATGTATAATTTAGACTTAACACCCTACACATGGGCAACCAAGCCCGCCTGTCCTAACTTGGATTATGCTTAGGGGTTTAAGAAACTTGTGAAGAGAGCATTTATATTTATTTTAAGCACTCCCTTAAGCATAATCCCCTACAGAAAATATGACAAGGCTAGAAATAGCTTAACATCCAGTCTAGAAAGCATACACCTGAACATCCAGTCTAAAATAATACATCACAAAATAAAATATATATCACATCATCACCATCCTAACTTAGGACTAGAAGTTATGATTTAATTCTAATGTGTGTGTTAAGGCTTATATGGTGTGTCTTACTAAAGCATTTGTTATATTTTTCTAAGTGTAGAAAATATTCAAATTATCAGAAGGGTTGATTTCACTTGAAGTCATTTAATTGATTTGAGAATTTTAATTTGTGCTTTATTTTATTTCATATGATATACACTTAACAACTAAGTGTTATAAAGAGAAGGAAGAAGTGTTACCCTCTTCCATCACTAACATAAGCCATGCCTAAAGCATAATAATTTGATTTAGTTCTCTTTAGTGAATGTCTTATTACACATTTTTTAAATTAATCCTAAGTTTATGTTCATTTTAAGTAACTCTATTCAATATGAAAGGCATCTTATGATTAATCTAATTGAATTACTATCACATGACATATATTAACTCATTCCTTTCCATCTCATGTAACATGCATATGATTCGTAATCCTAAGTGTATCAATAGATGCAACATGTTTTAGCATACTTAAATGATGAATGTATATGTGTATTTCAAATTTATTTTTTTATTTGATTATATTATTTAGTATATGTAGATTTAAAGCTCTATCTAGATTCTTATATAAAAATACATAAGAGTGAAATTAAATAGGTACATGTCATTGTTAAACTAGGAAAGTGAGGTAATAAAATGACCTCCATGGGGCTACTTAAAGCCCCGTATTCCTAGGATGTCCAGACTATATACCTATTGCATTCAAATTTATGTAAATTTGCATACATGACTTTGAGAAAGAGAATTCAAAATCACATAATTAGATAATTCAATCGTTTAAGTGACGATGAATGCATGTATTTTTAAATAGAAAAAGAGGATTATCATTCTCTAATTAAATATACACATGCATGTATAAAAGACATAAGCAAGTGTGTGCCTTTATTAACTAGGGAAGTGAGGTAATCAAATGACCTCC
The DNA here is from genome assembly GCA_021442155.1 of Cymbidium sinense. Classification (NCBI taxonomy): domain Eukaryota; kingdom Viridiplantae; phylum Streptophyta; class Magnoliopsida; order Asparagales; family Orchidaceae; genus Cymbidium; species Cymbidium sinense. The sequence goes on from CM038222.1 coordinate 101,600,553, forward strand.
TTAGGGCTACTTAAAGCCTCGCATTCCCAAGATGTCCAGACCATATACCCATTTTTTTAAATACATACAGATATATTCATAATTAAAAGGATGAGAATCATGCAAAGATTGTATTTTCTTTAATTGGATCATTTATGTATATGATTTAAAGCTCTATCCAAATTCTAATGTTAGAATACATAAGAATAAAATAAAATAGGTACATGTCATTATTAAAGCAGGGAAGTGAGGTAAACAAATGACCTCTTTGGGGCTACTTAAAACCCTATATTCCCAAGATGTCCATACTATATACCCATTACCATTCAAACCTATGTAAACCAACATATGAATAAAGGAAAAGAAAGCTTTACTTAACATACTTAAGTTATAAGCATAAGTAAAGACTATAGGTATTTATAACTATTATCACTCTAATCAATGTAATTGCTTTATAAACTTTGGAAAAATTATTTGAATTTATTAGTGATAACAACCACACATATTATAAATTATTCCAACACATGCAAGCTTACATAAAAGAAATTTATTTGATTTGATTAATTTTGAAAAGTTGAATATATGATTTCAAATGACATACAACATTTAACATGATTGGAAATGAATGAATTAACATAAACACATGATTTCATTCAATCAAATTAATTCTTAAGGACAATCATATTAAATAAAGCCATTTAAAGTAAACCAAAGCTTTCTTAATATCATTTTTTAATTTCATGTTTTGATTTGATTTAAGGATGTGAGTAGAAGGTTTGTTGATCCTAACTCATTCCCATGTTTGTTAAATATTTTGGTTTAATGAAATGTAATTAAGTTGATTTTATGAATTAATTAGGTTGTAATATGAGTTGAATACATTAATTAACCCTTTCATATGTTACCTTAACATAATTACCCAAATAATTATGAGCCAATATGATATGCACATGAATTGAAAATTAAATTAGCAATGATCCTAGGAAATAAAAGAGGCCTAATGAAATTGTCTCATAATTAATGGTTAATTAAGTTAAGGAATTTAATTAAGTATTTTTATGGCCTCCCCACACATGTGGGTTAACCAAAATTTTCTTAAGATATCTTTAGGTTATGGAACACCTAAAGGTCTACCCAATAATTGATTAATTAAAGTTTAATGTGATTATGATTTTAATTTAATTAATTAAGAAATTTAATTGATTAATTAAGCATTAATTAATTTCCTTTTGAAAAATGAAGTGGACTTAGGGAAAGAGGCTAGGAAAGAGGTCCTAATCCTATTCCATTAGTCTATTCACTATTGAATAATGATTAATAAACTTAATTAACCAATTTATTACTATTCATAGAATTAATTAATCATTAATTAACTTGAAAGAGAAATTAGGGTTTAATTAGTCAATATTTCTAATTAAGTGAGCAACAAATCCCAAAGAAATCATGAGAGGTAGAGGTGATCCCATCAAATTAGCCCACAAAATTTGGTATTAATTGCTCAAGTAATTAAGGAGTAATTAAGCTAATTAATTTTTTATTAAACTCTAATTTAGCCTTAATTACTATTCAAAATTAGTTAAGCTCATTTGTAATAAATTATCATCTGAAATACCTTCAAAATGAATATTTATTTGTATTTTTCCAATTTTTGTATGATTTGTTATGAATTTTAGAAGTTTCAGCATTAAAAATAATTAATTAAGCCTAATCTCGTCGGTGCCACTTGGCGCGTTGATGCTGTGCACTTTCCACGTGGCACTATAGGGTTGGCTACTTAAAATGTATCTAACTCAGTGCCTATGTGGCAATGGCAGATGTGCTTTTTCATTCATCATCCAATTTAAGATCAGATGGTTACGATTAATCTCATAGCTTAATATGATTAAATTAGATGATTCTATCGGATCTAATCATGACCCGTCCATTCTAATCACACAAAATAGATGATGGGTGATCTATCATCATGTGAACGAGGGAGAGCAGAGTCGGTCTGCCATTGCTCACTTGATCTGAGCTTACCCGAGCTCAAATTAACTCCAAAAGGATCCCACACCTTCACAACATCGATCAGAGGGGTTCCAATGGTCAAGATCACATGAGATGCACATTTTATTTGAAAAACTCAAACAATTTACACCAAAAGCTTAATTTTAATGGCATATCTCGCCGGAGTTCAAGACTTGTGGCTCAAATGATTGAGGAAGCTTTGTTTAGTGGAGATGAAGCCCTATTAAGCATCAATTGGATCAACTTCCATTTGTTCCCTCGGGAGGCCAAGATTCATCACTTTGGAGCTTGGTTTTGATCGAACAATACCCTCTGGTGGTCGAGAAGCTTTGGAAGTGATTCATTCTTGCTCGATAGAGTGTGGGGATGGTGTATGAAAAGTTGATTTGGTTTCTATGGAGGTTTGACCAAGTTGGGATTGAAGAAGAGATGTCATATTTTAACTTGGGTGAAACTAGCAATGGGGAGATTTGGGGGCTGAGGGAAGGCTCTAATAAACTCTCTTGAGGTTGCTAAGGCACTCACAAAGGTTTCTCTGAGCTCTTTTTTTATTTGGATTGAAATGAGGGGGGTATACCCCCTCATTCCGAAGATAAGATGACTCAGCTTGATTTGGAGTTTTGAGGATGCCCGACCGTCGGTGCTGGTAGAGGATGGTAGGAAATCATCCTAGGTGGCATAGTTTGGTTGTCCAAAGCTTGGGAGTGGCTTCTAAGAGGGATTATTAGGTGTCCTCGGTGGCCAAGTGTGCCAATGGAAGAGGTGAGGTGAATTCACCTCCCTTGGATCAGGTTGGGCAGTGCCCTAGTTGTCTAAGTGGACCATTGGGAGAGGGCCAAGTGGCTAAGGAATGGAAATGACCACTTACATGGGTGATTTGTTTCTTATGATACTCTTGACCCAAGGGTAGAATGATCATTTGGCATTAGATTTGATTTTTACAGATTTAAAATAAGTCAAAATTGGGTTAGCCTAAATTTCAAGTCAATTAGAGTTGATTTGGCTCAATTTGACTCATTTAGGTCAAATTAGGCTAGGTTGGGTCAAGTTGACCAATTGGTCAAATTGGGGAAAACCAAGGGTTGGGTCAAGTTCATATGATCATTTGGGATGTTTTGGTTCACTTGGATTGGTTTAGTTTGGCTTAGATTTGATTTCAGCACATTTGAGTTCATTTTGATCAAATGTGTTACACTGACCAATTTTATCAAGTTTTCCAAATTGGCTTTGGTTAGGTGTTGGTTTGGGTTTAGTTTACCAATTGAAGATGATTGTAGGTTTTGGTTTCAATTAATTCAGATTTGGTTTAGATTTAGGCCAATTTAACCCTTTAGGTCAATTTGGGCTAAGTGGGTCAATTGGGTCCAATCATGCCTTTGGTTAAGTTCAACAATCAATTTGGAATGAACTTGAGCCATTTGCTGTAATAATTTGGTTCATATTTTTATTTGACCCAATCTGGTCTTTTTTTAAGTCAATTTGGAGCAACTTAGGTCAAGAGGGATAACTTGGTTTGGTTTGGCTTAATTAAAGGTATAGTCATGTTCAAATATTGATTTTTTTTAAGTTGGTATGAATCATTGGTTTCAAGGGATTTGACTTAGGTTGTAATTTGGCTAGTTTGGGTTCATATGGGTTAAGAGAGTAGGCTTGGCCAAAGAACCAAGTTGACTTAGTTTGACCTAATTTATGATAATTGATCAACCTAGGGTGATTAACAATCATGATATGAGGTCTTGGTGGGCTTGGTTCAATTTAATTTGGGTAGGATTGGAACTTGACTCAAATAGGTCAAATTGGCCACTTTGGGTCAACTGGCCAATTAGGTTTAGTTGGCTTGATTTTGGGTTGAGTTGAACTTAGTTGAGAGTTTATATATGGATTTGGGATTGATATATAAGTTTAATTGTAATTGATTTGGGTTTAGATGAGTTTTGGTTCATTTGAATATTTCAAGTCAAATGGGTTAAATTGGGTTTGACTTGGGTTGCTTTAGTTTTGATCATGATGATTGTAGATTTTATTTATATTTGTGAACATGATTGAATGTATGATTTATTCATGAGAAAATTAATTGAATTTGGGTTTTGGAATGAAGGAATTTGGATAACTCTATGGAGTTGGGTCATGTGGCTTCAATTTTGATTTTGATTTAGTTTGATTTAGTTTTGATGATTTAAATGTATATTTTATTTATATTTATGAATATGATTGAAGATATGATTGATTTATGAGAAAAGCAATTGAGTTTGAAGTGATTTGAAGGAAAATTTAGCTATGTTCATGAAAGTAGGTCATAAGGCTTAAATTTGGATTTAATTTGGTTTGGATTTAGTTTTGGCAATGTGATTGTAAATTTGATTTATATTTGTAACGATGATTGAAGATATGATTGATTTATGAGAAATTCAATTGAATTTGGATGAGATTTTGGCAAAGTTCATGAAATTGATTCAAAGGACTTAGGAAGAATTTCAAGTTTGGATTTAATCATGGGCTTCAATCATTTTGGAATTTGGGATTGGATTTGGATTTCAATTTGATGTTTGAATTGATCTTGAGGTTTTTTTTGAGAAGGTGAACATGGATTGTATTTGGGTTATAAGGTAGGTGAATCTCCTTAATCCGTGAGGCATAACCTAATCCTATGATTACCCATTTTAAATTTCTAGGCTTAGGTTAAATGTTTACCTAATTGCTAGAAGTGTCTTATGACTAGGGAAGTCTTAGTGTATAGAATACTCCTAAGTCTAAGATGGGAAGATATACTCCTAAGTCTAAGATGGGAAGATTGAATCCTCACTCCAAAAGTGAGGTCAACACAATAAGGATGAACTGATGACTTTTGGAATAAAGAGGATTAATCATACCCACTATGTCTATAACCTAACACTCGAATGGCCATTAGGCCAATGTAAGATGTAGAATGTTGGGTGGTTGATGTAGGACCATATCTTGTACCTGGCATTGGCGGCATCACCTAGCTATGTCCATGCAATCTGTGATCATCGACGGCCAGTAGTATCTTGGTCTCTTGATTTGGCCTTATGTTAAGAAAGGTAGAGGTAGATGCATTGTGTCTTATTATGTGTCAAATTCTCATTTAATTCATCTACCAAACATACCCAAATTGAAAAAAAATAGAAAAATGATTATTTTACCCCTAGGTCATAGAACAAATTTTGGTCTAGCCCATGGGTATTTTGGTCATACACTCATCACAATCACTTGAGGCTTTCCTAAAAGCTCAAGGGGGACTTAGTGATAAGTGGTGCACCCAACCCAATGGGTTTGGGTCAACCCATTCGACCCATGGATAAACTCGACATCCTATGTTAAAATTCAAATTTCAAACTCCCCCTAAGCTCGATTGGATGCACATGGGAGTTATCATTCCACTCCTCTAGCCAAACTGACCATATACAATGATCTAACAACCCAAACAACCCACTCCATAGGGTCAATTAGATCAATATGGCAAGCTCATTATCGGCCGTCCGATTTCCATAGGGGGAGATATACTCCCCCTAATCCACTGAAATTTGAATTCACTCACACTCGATTGGAACCTAGGAACTCTTAGCAATTATCTCAGTGCTTTCCCGAGGCCCATAGAAAGGATTTGGATTCTTCATTCTTCAATTTTGCACAGTGCAAAACAAGGGAGGTCCATTAAATTCCCAACTTCCTCTGCACTTGATCATAGCCTAATTCCTTCTACACTCATCATCCCAGGACCAAGTTGAGCCTGCCCAAGCATCCTCTTGAGTTTCCACATTAAGGAAGAACTCAATTCGATCAAAGCCATAAGGGGATCAAGAGGAGTTGGTCCACCTATTCAACCACTCAACCTCAAGACCTAGGAACTTCAACAGAGTTTCTTCTCTACTAGAAGAAGTTACCTCATCGATCCCAAATGTTGGTGATCACCTTCGATGTGGTTAGTGATTTTTTGACCACTTAAATTGATAGGTGTTGGTCCTTTGTGAAATGAATTTTCATTTCATGTGAAATTCACCATTGGATTGGCTGCTCTAGTCCTTTAGATGGTGTGAGTCGAGTCTTGAATGAATCTATGCAATATCAGGCTCAGATCTCCCCTTGGATTGTGAATGGTTCACATTCATCCTCAGGGAAGAACTCAGCCCATCTCAGCCATCCATTCGTGCATTTTAGATGAACGACTGAGATTATTAGGCATGATTATATATCCCTATATCCGATTTAAATCGCAGGTGTATCCTCAGTCGTTCAATCATTGATCAGATGGCTATGGATAAAAGCATGTGCACTACCGCCGTCCCCCTGATTTGATAACTTAAATAAGGGGCTCACCGTACGACACATGTAAAGTGCACTGACCATCGCCACCACGGGTCACGCCATGAGCCGGTATTAGGTAGGGATTAGTTAGGGATTATTATTCATTCTTAATTATTTTAGAAAGCTTCAAAAATCATAACTTCTTCAAGAAAAAATAGAAAAATAAAAAAGAAAATGCCATGGATAGATAATTCCATCTTGAATATTTTAAAAATGTTTTCAATTGATTTTGAAATCCCCTTTTCTCTAAATTTGGGTTTCTTTGTTAATTAGTTAATTACTTTCTAATTAAGTAACCAATTGATCTCAACTTTCTAGGGTTCATTTTAGGGGATGTCCTCTACCTCCCCTAATTTTCTTGAGATTTATCTAGGCTTTAATTGGGAAAATTGTTAGCCCATTCCCTAATTACCCCTTTCATGTAATTAAGGGTAATTTATATGTGATTAATGGATTTACCCTTTGATTAAATTTGATTAAGGTTAGATCTAATGAGTAGTAGTTTTATGAAATAATTTTGGGATATTTCCTCTAAGCTATTCCCTAAACCCCCTTTTCTTTTCTTAATCCCCTCTTAATTAAAGGTTAATTCATTAATTATCCCTTTAAACAATTTTTAAAAATTATAAAAAGTTCCAAAACTTAATTAATCAACCTTGGGTAGATGCTTAGGTGTTCAATAGCCTAAGTCTAATTAAGAAAATTAAAACCACTTTCATAAGTGTGAACGGGTGCTTTAAAAAATAATTAAGCTAAACCCCTTTGCTTAATTAACTTTTAATTGTGAGCAAATTTGCATTAGGCCTTTTCATTGTTAGGTTCATTGCAAATTTAAATACCTTGTGGGTTTTATGGCATCTCATTGGCTCATAATTACACAGTTAATTTTTCTAAGGTGGTGTAGGTAAGGGTTAATTAGGCCACTTAATTCATACCCTAACCTAATTAATGAATAAAAATGAATCTAATGAATTAAAAATTAAACAAAAATACAAAACATATATGGGAATGGGTTAGGAACAGCAAACACATCTCATCTTTTCAAAATTAAATCAAACTCCAAACTAAATAAAAATCATTTTGAAATTCACTTTGATTTATTCTAAATTATCTTATTCTTTAAGAATGCCTTTAGGATTTAACTAAAGTGAGTTTGTTTACATGATTACATTACTTTAGATCTTTCCCAATATAATAAGTTGTATGTCATGTGATTCATGCATTCATAATTTCATATTTCAAAATTTTAAAAATGAAATTATTTACTTTATGTCAGATGTGCATGTGTTGGCTAAAGTAAAATATGAGTGGCTATTGTCACTACTAAATATAAAATATTTTCAAAAAATTATAAATAAAACATCAAATCTGAAAGTGTGCTATTCATATCTTAATTATTAGTTTGCATGTGATGAATTATAAAGTCATGTTTAGTGTAGCCTTTCCTTTCTTTCTTATGTTAACATTGTTTTGAATAGGGGTTGGTAAGATGTAGGGTTCATTTGAAAAGAACTCAACACTTACTTAATTCCATACCTTATTCATTCCTATGCCATTATCTAAGAAGGATTGCCTATGCTTGTATGAATAAATTGCATAAACAAAACAAATCTATTAAATAACTTTTACAAATTCTTTTTCCATTTCATTTCTTTTATATGCATGTTAGTACTTAAGGAAAGTGGTATGATAGTTTGGATAACCCTGAGGTTGTGAGGCTTTAGGTAGCCCTATGTAGCACTTATACCTTACACCTCTGGTTAACAATGACGCTATACTCACTTATGCCTTTCTTACTTTCATGCTTGTATGTAAAATTTTGGATAAGGAAATTCTTTTCTACTTAAGAAAAATCATGCATATTCAACTTCTAAATTTTTTTATAATGGATGACTTAGCATACATCATAAAGTGTGTTAACTATTTTCATTTTCATGTATAGATATGCTTAGGATCCATCAATATGCATGTTATATATGTTGGGAAATAATTGAAGTAATGTGTGTTATGTGAATTTTGATTCATTTTATTTAATATTAGAATGCCTTTCTTTTCGAATAGGTTTGTTTAGAGTTTATCTAAACTTAGAATTAATTAAAAGATATAATCAAAACATTCACCTAAATGAAATTAAAATGTGAACTTACCTTACAAATTTCTTAAGGATTAGGGAAGGAAAGAGAAGTTCCCTTCTCTTTCCCTCTCTTCATAACTTAGTAATTAATTGTAGGTTTCACTCAAACCAAATTAAAACATGAAATAAAAATAACCAAAAATACTTAAACAACTTAAATGAAACCCTCTTCTGAGTTGAACATGTTCTTCACACTTAAAAAACTTGAACCTAAAGTCATAAGCTAAGCAAACCACACAAACCTTCAAAGCACATACATTAGCCTAAGTCACCACTTCTAGCTTAAGGCTAAGTCAGTGCATGGTTTGATGTTATGTTTTGTTTTATGATGAATGTTTTAGACTAGATTTTTGGGTGAATGCTTGTAGAATGAGTGGTAGGACGTGGTTAGTCTAACTATTCATTTATGCAAGGGATTGTGCTAAAAGGGGCGTTATCATAAATAAAAATATAAATGCTTCTTTCTTGTAGGTGCTTATACCCCTTTGCATAATCCATAGGCTAGGTGGACTTAGTCACCCATGTGTGGGTTGATAAGTCCAATAGACATGTTTGGGATTTGTGTGGTGTGATTTGACTAACCTTTATTTTACAGGTGTTAGTTAGATTTATACTTTTCCTTTTCATGTAAAAGTTTGTATAGTTAAGATTTTGGAATGATTTGTTATGAGGGATTAGGAAGAGCATTGGTCATAAGATCCTAACTTACGCATCATGTGAAGCCTTGGAGCACCTACCATCCAACCATCTAAAGGAGAAACCAAAAGAAGAAAGAAGAAAGAAGAAAGAAGATTAAAACTTGAATATGCCCATAACAAAGAATTCATTTGCTTAGAATTTAATTTAATTCATTTGTAATTTGGGTTGTATAAGGGTATAGATCAGCTACCCACATTCAATTTTTTTTTGGGTTTATGCGGTGGTGCCTGAGCACAAACGGCCATTTAATTTTTTTGCACTAGTTTTATAAATTGGTTGATGTTTGTTTAACTTATGCATTAAGTGGCATGATTTTCCTAGTTTCTTCCTTACTTTATGTATGGCCTAGATGTGGATTAGGCTCTTTAGGAAAAAAAAAATCTTTTACCCAACTTAACAACTCAAATGAAAATTAAACAACCCATAACCTCACTTAAATCTTATGATTAAAATCAAGATAAAAAAATTAGCAACCTCTTAGCTAGATGAGAATTTCTTTATAATATCATGCATAAATTCATCTTTTTTCACTCTTGAATGGAGAGCTTCCACCTTCGCTAGAGAACCCGGCTTGACCTTTGAGAGTCATGGTGGAAACTCACCTCCTAAACTTCTTGCTGGTTTTAGCCAATAATCTAATTTCACATGCATTAGTCATAACAATCCTATTAGCTTGAGTCAAAGTGATTGTTAAAAAAAAAAAATGAAATTTGGAATGCATTAGAGTTAGGTCATTTGAAGCATATCTCTTTACATGATCTAGTCTCTTTAAATAGTGAGTTTAAGGACTTAGTCTCTTTCTAAATAATAATAGCTTAGCTATCTTGCATAAGTATAAAGACTTGCATACATGTATTTAAAATCATAGGAGGAGTTAGTTGGCAGCCACCCCCAGGTAGTTGTAAGTCCAAGTTGTTGGGTGGTTTGTCTTGTCTTGTGGAGGCAAACCAATTATCCATTTTTGCCTTAGATTTAGGTTGTGCTTTCGGCCCTCATCGAAGCTCCCTAGATTTAGGTTATGATGTTGCTTCTCCCTTTTGTGGGCCATAAGAATAATTCCTCACCTCCTAGGCATTTCCTTAATCTTGTGTTAATGAATCTTAAGTCCTAAAATTCTAATGAAAAATATAACTCAAATAAACTAAATCAATTTCTAAAATATAAAGCCCAATTATAGGATAGTTTGAGATGCTCGCTAGGCTTCCTAGCATCGTGGGCATCTCCTACTTATTTTTATTTTAGCTTTAATGATAACTCCCTCTTTTGATCAATCCCATTTGATCTTCAAACATAAAACCAATTGATTGATAGTCCTTCCCAATTGAGAGTTTAAATCCCAGCTTTTAAAATAATGAACCCTTTTTAAAATACTTTACTTTTCCATGTAAAGTAGGGGAAGAATCTCTGGTACATATGCAAACCCAGCATCCTTAGGAGTCCTTATTGAGGTGATTGGTTCCATTAAAGGGTAGTAATTTTTGTATTTCAAGATAGTATACTTTATCTTGATGATGTATCCAATCACCTGAATAAATACATCTATTTATCTGCATGACATCTTACTAAGATGAATTTCTATAAGGTCTCCACTTTCTTTTCTCGACAGATTTGAAAGGCGACTCACCAATAGGAATTTATTCACCACAGATTTTTCCGGTGACTCCGCTGGGGATGATTCCTGTCTCCTTCTTTGGTAAATGATCATTGTCTTTGAGTATCGATAGTGGGTTTGTACTTTGGTATGAATCCAAGACTATCCTTCTTTCCATTGGCACTTAGCTCATTTCATTCTTGAGTTAAGTTAGCCAATATCTTTAGGTTTTAGGACCGCATTCCTTGTTGGTCTTAAAACCCCCGTTGGTTCCTCCAATGGGTAAAATAAAAAGATCTAAAATAAGAAAGAGAAAACATCTTAAAGACTTCCTCTTTATCATATTCATGATAAGGAAAGGTTCATCCAAAAATAATAAATCTTCCATAAAGAACTTTGCTTTTTCAAAAAGCACCTTTTTCAAAAAAAAAAATGCACTTAATAAAATATTTTCCACAAAATTTTTCACCTTCATTTAACAATTCATATAATTATTATATGCAAAAATTTTCAAAAATAAAACTAATAACATTTTCCAAAACCATAAATGAATATCTTCTTTCAATTCATTTTAATGAATATTTCATTTTTAAAATAAAATGAACAATCATCTTTTTCAAACTCACAATCATAAAAATTTTCAAAAAGCACACATGAATTTTTCTATTTCAATACACCCACATTTATTGAATGGAAAGTTCATTTGTAAAAAAAAAATCAAAATTTTCAAAAATTACATGTGAACATCTTCATTTAATATGCTTAAATTTATTAAATGAAGATTTTATTCCCAACTAAAAAATAAATAAAATTTCATTTAGGAAATCCCACTTAGTCATATCCCACATGTTTTAAGTTGGAATTCCTCTCTTACAAAAAGCAACAATTACACACAAAAAATTCTATATTTCAAAAATAAATTGATCTCCATTCTACATACTTAAATTTGTTGAATGGAGGTCCTCTTTTCAAAACATTAAAATCAACAATCACATTTCAAAATTTTCAAACAACACATGGAACTTCATCAAACATACCTAAATTTGTTAAGTCAACCTTCCAAATAAAAAAAAAATCAAAATCAACAATCATATTTCAAAAATTTTTAAAGCACATTTTGGAACCTCCCTTAACATACCTAAATTTATTAAGTGAAGTCTCCAAATCCCAAAATTGAAAATTTTTTCAAACACATGTGGAACTTTATTTAACATGCTTAAATTTGTTGTGTAAAGTTTCCAAATCCAAAATCAAAAAATTCTAAATTTTTTCCAAACACATTTTGGAACTTAATTTAACTTACACAAATTTGTTAAGTAAGGTTTCCAAAATCCAAAATAATAAATAATAAATAAATAAAATTTCAAAATTTTCAACACATTTTTTTTGGAACTTCATTTAACATACTCAAATTTTTTAAATAAGGTTTCCAAAAATCCAAAATCCAAAAAACTTTCAAAATTCTAAACACATTTTGGAACTTCATTTAACATACATAAATTTGTTAAGTAAAGTTTCCAAATCAAAAATCAAAAATTTCAAAAAATTTCAAAACACATTTAGAACCTCACTTAACATACCCAAATTTGTTGAGTAAAGTTTCGAAATCCCAAAATCAAAAAATTTTCAAACATATTTTTGAAACTCCATTTAACATACACAAATTTGTTAAGTAAAGTTTCAAAATCCAAAATCAAAACCAACAATCACATTTCAAACTTTTCTAAACACATTTTTTGAACTTCACTTAACATACCCAAATTTGTTATGTGAACTCTCCAAATCCAAAAATTTCAAAATTTTCAAACAGTATTTGGAACTTCTTTTAACATACCTAAATTTGTTAAGTTTCCAAATCAAAAATTCAAAACTTTTCAAAACATATTTTAATCAAATTTAAGTAAAGTTTCCAAACTCAAAACAAAATTTCTCACACACCTTTGGAACTTCTTCCCTTAGCATACCAAATTTGCTAAGGATAAGTTTCCATTTTTCAAAATAAAAAATTGAATCAAAATTTTCATTTTAGAATTTCATTTAACTCAAATTTGCTAAGTGAAATTTCCATTTCATAAAACCAAGTGGGACTTCATCTTTAGCATACCAAATTTGCTAAAGTTTAATATCCACTTTCAATCATTTCAAAAAAAAAAAATGAAGCACCTTAGGATCCCCTTAACATATCGAATTTGCTAAAGGATCCTACCTTTTTCAAAAATAAAAATTCCTCTAACATATAAAACATTTAGGATTTTCTTAGCATACTTAAATTTGTTAAGAATCCTATTTTCAAAAATTAAACAAAAATACACTTGGATTCCTCACTTAGCATACCTAAATTTGCTAAGTAAGAATTTCAAAATTTTTCAAAATCAAAACAAAACAAAATCCACCAAAAGAAAACAATCACTTTCACTTTACTTAGCATACCTAAATTTGCTAAGTAAGTGAAAATTCCAAAACATTCAAATAAAACAAAATCATTTGGCCCTTACTTTAACATACACTTATTTGTTAAAGGAAAGGGTCCTCCAAATCACAAAAATTCAAATCCAAAATAAAAAAAAATGAACCTATGGAAGCGTCCTATCAAAATTTTGAGTCCATATTTCAACATACCTAAATATGTTGAAGTTTGGATTCATACTCAAATTCCTCTTTCAATCAATCTTCCTATTTCATTTGAACCCCACTTAACACCTCCAAGTTATTGGATGTGGGTTCAAATTTTCAAAATTCAAAAATTCAAAAATTCAAAAATTCAAAATCTATGGAGATAGAAAACTGATGCAAGTTTGTTTCCCATTTGTAGATTCTTTTCAGACAATGTAATTTCAGTTCTAGTCAATTTCAATTAGTACAATGGTAGGTTCCTAGAATTTATCTATACCTTCCCTCATGACATGGATTTAGCTTTAGATCAGGCTAACTTCTCTCATTTGGATCATACCAATTTGATCCAATTTGGCCATGGATTTGAGGGGGCCAATATCACTTATGAGGGCATTCCTCTCATAATAGTTAGTAGGAAGAAGGTGGCCAGGAAGAAGGTGGCCAGGCAGAATTTGGTCTTTAGGGTAGACTTACCCTCTGATGCAGAGATCTCCTCATTGAAGAGGAAAGCTGTGGCAGTACCATAGACTTCATTAGTTTCAATACTGGCAGCACTAACAGTTCCAGTTCTAGTGGTAGTTCATCCTCGAGTTGCATATGTTGCCCTGGTGCATGCTAGCACCTTATCATCTGTACCCTCCAAGGGTAAGGCTCCCTTGGTTTCAGGGCTTGCCTCCCCGACATTTGAGTATGGGTCTAGCTCACACTCCTCTCATCCTACTCCCGCTCAGCACAAAAATAAGAATCGTATGGTCAAACGATTTAATACTAAGATAGCCAGAAAGCTTGAGGCAGTTGCCAGGTCAGACATGGATGAGTCTCACATGATCACATCACCATTGGTTATGGAGAACCAGTTTCATCCTCTCTCAGGATCAGATAGAGAGGATGCCAGAAGGATCCGTTCATCGCCTCCTCTAGTGGTTCATCTACAGCCGATAATTTCTAGTAGTAGGAGGTCGTACGCCAGCCTTCGCTCTATTCTACGCTATGTAGGTGGAGCCTATGGACGCTTGGATTTAGATACTCAATTTGATTTTTGATATGTTATCCCCCATAGTATAGGAGCGGTCGATAGGAGAGGGCCTGAGGCCATCATACATTACCTGAGAGGGATGAAGGTTCATCGTCACGCTTACTTTGGTTGACTTTCCCGGCTACCGTCGATCATATTGATAGTATCCTCCTCACTGGGACTAGCCATCACTGGATGGAAACTCCTATACACAGATAATCGGTGGTGTCTCCACCCCACTGCTCTACTCTATGTCTGCCATAGCTAGTGCAAGTTCTAGCATCATCCATTCCATCTAAGGCCATGAAAGCTGCATCCAGGGAGAAACATACCCCGTTGGTGATTCAACTATGACCATGGGACCCTACTCCTCCTACACCACCCATTGTGGTAGGGTCGAGCTCTCATGCTTGACCTTCTGCCCTAGTGGTGGTGCGGAAGGAGTGGCGACCCTGGACCATCGAGGTCATTTCTTCAGCAACTCCACCCATTCAATCGGATGCAGAGATGGTGATGACTATTAAAGATATTCCAGATGATAGTTCAGTGGCAGCAATGGTAGAGGCTCATCCCAGGATAGTTACCCCTATTATAGCTAGTATCAATCAGGGGTATCATTCTAGTGATTATATAGCAAGATTGACTCATGATGTGAGGTGGTGCCTCTGAGATGATAATGATCACATCACTAGTTATTTGTACCTGCTGAGTTAGATCGATCCTTAGATGAGATAATTGCATATTATTTTATGGAGAAAAAGGAGATCTTAGAGTATGCATGGTTTGATGAAGAAAGAGTCAACTTCAATCCAAATGAAGATGACTTGATGGGGAGTTCAGCTGGCGTATGCATGGTCGAGACTAGAGGTTCTCCTCTTAAGGAACGATGGGCCATGGAAGGTGATGAGGGTGATCAAGGAGACATCATAGAATCAACCCATCACCTCTTACAACAGTTAAGGCAGAAAGATAAACAAATTGATAGGATGGCACAATAGTTGTAGGACTTGTTAGTGATAGTGTCAGTGCTTCAGAAGCAAGCCCTTCCAGTTCATCCTAGTACAGTTGATGTCAATCATCCTGAACTAGTGCATGTCTTAGATCCAATTAAGACTCTACCTTCAATTGAGTAAGGTAGCACTAATTTATATAGGAAGGTAGTGGAAAGTACCTCCATACATGAAAAGATCTAAAATCCATGGTTGAGCAGTAGGTGAAGGAAGCTTTGGCTCAAGCCTCAGGAGGATCATTAGTTCCAAAGGGTAGACCCTACCCAGAGGAATTCGATGCTATCTAGTATCCTAAGGGTTTCATTCCTCCCTTTTCAAGATCTTCGATCGTAGTGAGAATCCGAGGCAGCATATAGCTCACTTCAAGGACAGTTGTTGCAACGCATGTGGCAGTGATGCTTTACTCTTTAGACTCTTTATCATTAGCCTAATGGGTATCACTTTTAATTAGTATGCTGAACTACCCAACGGTTCAATTAGGATATTTACTGAGTTAGAGCAACTCTTTATTAAGAGATTTGCTGGAGCTCAGCAAAGGGTTACTGTAGGCGATCTTGTTGTAGCCCAATAGCACTCTAGTGAGTAACTTGTTGATTATATTCTCCGATGGAAAGGGGAAGTAGCCAGCTAGAGATCAATCCGAGCAACCATGACCTCAGCAGCCTCCACCTCCTTCGCCACCATCGAGGCAGCCATACCGGCCTCCACCTCAACCTCCACGGCCAGCATAGCCACCGCCTCAGCCATACCACCAGTAGTAGTGGCATGCAAATCCGTCACCAGGTAGCTATGGTTCACCTACTCTATTAGATAAGTTAAAAAAACTCTAATCCTTTAAGAGGGAGGTAATCAAGAAAATATTTAAGAATCTCTTAAAGAAACCTGATTTTTAACTACTTGATCCTAGGAGACCGGAGGAAGTAGGCAAATGTCATGATTCAAACTTTTGCCCTTACCACCATATGTTAAGCCACATTTTGGAGGATTGCTTTACATTAAGGATTGGCTTGAATACAATTTCAAGATTGGTGTTGTTGTTATCCTAAAAGAATACCTTGTGGAATAACCTTTCAGTTCCATTAGGGTAATCCTTGGAGATACAAGCGATCCAACCAAAATCAAAGAAGGTTGGGACATCTCTTTGTCAAAAATCTCTAAGAAAATAATTTAGAAGATCAAGAAGCTTTCCTTGTATGTTCCTGAGTCAGCTCAAACCTCCAACACCAAAGAAAGTTTGCAAGTTGCTAGTGCCAAATCTAGGAAAGTGGAGAGCTTTGAGCGTGTGGCGGCATGTGTTGTAGATATCCCTTAGCACATCCGTGTTGACTCCGATTTGCGACTTCCACCGGAGACTTCTTCCATTTTAGTTAGTTCCTCTATTTCTTCTACTAGTAGAACTCAGCGGATAAGGGCATCAAATCCCTTACTCCACTCACTCTACTTGACTTCTACTTTGTTTCTCCTAAATCTTCCTAGAAATTGAAGAATAAAATTGATTTGAATTACATTTGTCTCTTCTAATTAGTTGTCTTCTTCTATTTCTAACAATAACTCTTCAAGTTTAATTAACTATAATAATTCTGATCTTCCTCTTTTTGATTTAGAGTTGGATTTTCCAACTTTGAAAACTACGGGTTCACCTCTTGAGATAGACTTGGAATCATCCGATTCTGAGAGTCCCATAGGAGAAGCTGTCAGTGAGCCTGAAGTGCAGGTAGAACTTGTCACCACCTAGCCTCTCAAGATTATCAAAGTCAACCTCGAAAGTGGCAAGGTTCTACCTCCTAGGGCAACACCTTTAGATAGATGGAAACAAGTCATTGGTACTAAGGATTGAGAATCCCTTCCACAAGATGCTCCACCCTTGGATATGCTTATGGAAGATCAATCGAAAGTGGACTACAATGTCCTTTCTCATCTAAGAAAGTTCCTATCTAAACTAAGCATATATGATGCCCATGTCTTATACAAAGAGATGAGGGAATCACTAATCAAGGCCCTCCTTGATCCTGAGATATGCTTAGCTCAGTTGATCGCTATAGGTGAGGAAGCACACTATGAAAAAGAAGCCCAATGAATCACCTTCATAGATGATGACCTTCTAGTGGGGGACTTGAAGCACACCATTACATTCGACATGGATAGGTTCACTGAGTTCTCATGGATTTGCATCAGTAAACATTATGAGGCTAAAGACCCTTGCCTACTTGAAGATTGACATCTCTACTCTCTGAGGAGATAGGAAGATGTTGATAGGATTCAATGATCAAGGCGAGCAGGCTTTAGGTTCTATAATGTTATCATTGGAGATCGGTGACTGGAAGACTGAAGCCATATTCTACATCATTAATTCAAATACTTCATTCACTACTTTGTTTGGTAGGCCTTGGATACATAAAAAAAAAATCATTCCATCCCTCTGTTATCAGTGCATCAAGTTCAAAAAGATGGAATTGAGTACCATGTCAATGGGGACGAAATGCCATTCTTAGTTAGAGAGGTTGAGATTTATGAGGATGCGACCTAATATCATCCTCAAAACACCCTTTCTCGTGAACTTGGACAAAATTCAAATGCAAAAATAAATGAAAAAGAAAATGAAAGAAAAGAAAAGATACAAGAAAATGAAAAGAAAAATAAAAGTCCAAGTGAGCAAGAATTGAAGAAGAAGTGGATTTGCATATCACATTCCACCCACAGTTCATTCCATCATATGGATATGTGGGTAGGATGGCTCAACCTCCACCAGGTAGAGGTAGAGGTAGAAATAGAGGCAGTTCCAGAGGTGGGAGACCCCTAGTTGGCCTTCAGCCAATAGAGGTCATGTTCCAGTTCATAGGAGTACCCCTACTATTCACATAAACTTGGAATCTAGCTCGAGGGATGAGAATAAAGTGATTAGTATACCAGCCAACCCCTCTCAGCGGGTTCCATTGGAGATGACTTTTGATCCAGACAAAGATGAAGACCAGGAGTCAGAGCAAAGCAAAGTATTCGAATATGGTTTATATGAAACTATCAAGCAGCAGTTGGGAACCTTAGATCTTACCTCACTTACATCCCAGAAAATTGAAGGTATAGCAGTTAAGGAAGTCCCTAAGTCTTCCAGTGACATGAAGCAAAAGAGGTTCTTTTTGGGTTCATCATCCTTAGTCGAGCTCTGTAGTAGACTTGGAAGATACTTTTAAAGAATTAATGGAATTACCTTTTGACTTTTACTCGTCTTGTGTTCAAAATCTTATATAGAAAGGTTTAGTTCCTCACACTTGGTCCAAGCATAGGTCAGAATATTTTGAAAAGCTATGGAACAATACAGGCAAGGAAGCACAATCAAGAGCAGGACTAGGATTCGGTATAGTAGGTCTAGTCGATGTTGAAGATTATTGCCTAGTTGTTATCAGCCACTTGAAATCTGATAGGTTCTTCTCACACATCCCTAACTCTTATGAGAATATGTGTTTAGAAACATCAGATGATGCTGATGATCTCCAAGTTAAAGAGCACAACCATAATTTGAAGAAGAAATCCATTCAAAAATCGATAAGCTAAAAGAAATTAACCTCGAGCTAGAAGAAAATCCTCGCCTGACATACATCAATTCATTGCTGAATGAAGAAAACACCAATGACTCAGTTAGACTATTGACTGAGTTTAAAGACTACTTCACATAGAGTTATGAAAAAAATGCATGGATTATCTCCTGATGTAGCAGTCCACAAGCTAGCAATAGATTCTAACGATACCCATATTAAGCAAGCTCCTAAATGTATGTGATTAGAAATTGAAGAACGGGTCATTTAGTCAAAACGATCGATCTTGTTTCATAGGAAGAAAAATATCTGGTTAGCTAGTGTCATAATTAAGAAGAATGATCAAATTTGCATTTGCATCAATTTTAGGGACTTAAATAAGGCATGTCTAAGGATGAGTTTTCTTCCTATACTAGAATTAATGGTGGACATTGCCTCATCTCATGCGTCTTCTCTTTCATGGATGGGTCATCTGGCTATAACCAAATCAAGATGTCTCCTAAAGATGAAAGAAACACTACTTTTTGAACCCTGATCGAAATCTACTACTATAAGGTCATGCCTTTCGACCTTAAAATTATTGGTGCTACATACCAACGGACCATGACTCAGATCTTCAACGAACTCATCCATCATCAGGTTGACTGCTATGTTGATGATCTAGTAGTCAAGAGCTTAGAAAAGAAAGACCACCTCTTTGACTTGGGAGTAGTTTTCAAATGGTTAAGATAATATAACCTCAAGATGAATCCCCTGAAGTGTGCATTCATAGTCGCTTCAAGAAAATTACTTGGGTTTGTTGTTCAACACTGGGGAATAGAAATAGATCCTGAAAAAATCAAAGCTATCTTAGAAATGTCACCTTCTAAGAGTTTAACTCAACTCAGATCTTTTCAAAGATGACTAATGTATCTAAGATGTTTTATCTCAAGCTTATCAGGCAGATGTAAACCATTCTCAGCACTTGTCAAAAAGGATGCCAAGTTCAAGTGGGATGATAAGTGCCAGCACGCATTCAAAGACATCAAAGAATACTTGGTGAAGCTGCCAGTTCTTGCAACCCCTATCTTGGGTAGGCCATTGATCCTTTACACTGCTGCATTAGATGATTCTCTTGATGCTCTGTTGGCCCAAGCCAAAGATGAGGGGAACAAAACTGCTCTCTACTACCTCAACCTTCGTCTGATCCCAGTTGAAGCAAATTATCCACTTATTGACAAAAATTGCCTAGCTTTGATCTTTGCATCTCAGAAGTTATATCACTACATGCTTTCTCATAAGGTGAACTTAATCTCAAGAACCAATCCACTATAGTATCTCATGACATGACCAACATTTTTTGGATGTTTGGCTTGTTGGTCCATGATACTCTCATAGTTTGATATCACATTTGTGCCCCTCTGTGCGATAAAAGGATAGGCACTAGCAGATTTCTTAGCAGCACACCCACTCCCTGTTGATTCTCCACTCAGTGACGATCTCCTCGATGAACAAATTATGAACTTAGGGAGGCGAAACCGATGGGAGATGTATTTTGATGGTCGCTTCTTTTCATAAAGGGGAAGCACCACGATCTATTCTCCAGGAAAGGAGGGGTAGGAATAGTTCTTCTAACTCCAAACCATGATGTGATGAGATTCTCATACTATTTTCAAACCCACTAATAATGAAGTATGAGGCTTTGATTATCGATTTGGAGTTAGCCATCACTATCAGTGTCAAGAGCATCAACATCTTTGGGGATTCTCAGTTGGTCATCAACCAGATTGCTAGGTCCTACCAGGTCCTCAAGCTCAGGCTTGACCATTACTATGAATATACGATGAAGTTGTTGGCCCAGATTCCTGAAGTTACCATCTAGAAAGTTCCCTGAATAGAGAATGTAATAGCAGATGCCTTAGCTAAAATTTCTAAAGAGTTGGCATGTTCAAAAGATGAGTCCATTTCGAATAAGGGTCTAAAATAGACAAGTCCTATCCCTTATTGATTTTGAACTCATCGAGAGACTTTCTCTTGAAGGGGAGGTTGCTGTTGCCAAAATGGATAAGGAGTTGGATTGGAGGAAACCGTTCATAGATTGCCTGAAGATTGGAAAAGTACTTCAAGAGAAATCTCAAGCCCATTAGGTGAAACAAAGAGCTCTCTCCTACGCTCTTGTTGATGGAACCCTGTACTGTCGGTCCTTTGACTAGATGTGGTTATATTGTTTAGACAAACATGAAGCCCATGGCATTATAACTGAGGTACACTTAGGTCTATGTGGAGCTCATCAGTCCGGTTGAAAGATGAAGTTGAAGATTAAAAGACTTGGATAGTACTGGCCTTCTATGATCACAGATTGTATGGATGTAGCTAGGAGATGCCATCGGTGTCAAGTGCACAGTGAGGTCCTCCACCAACCACCCAACATTCTACACCCTACTTTGGCTTCATGGTCATTTGAGTGTTGGGGTATTGACATTATAGGTCCAATCGATCCTCCTTCTTCCAAGGGGTATCAATTCATCTTAACTGCTACCAACTACTTTTCCAAGTGGGCGGAAGCCATCCCACTTAGAGAGGTCATAACTCACCATGTGCTTCAGTTTTTCAAGAACCATATCGTATATAGGTTTGGGATACCTCGATGAATTATATCCAAAAATGGTACTATATTCAAAAGTACGAAGATCAACAGTATTACTAGAACACATGAAATAGATTGGAGATACTCCACCATCTACTACCCCAGAGCTAATGGCTTAGCGGATGCATTCAGAAAAACTCTCATCATTGATACATTGATGACATGGCAGTGTGATGAAACCAATCTATCTTGGTGATGGGTCGCCATTCTTCCCTTAGAAGTTCAACTCCCATCATTAAAGATTGTATTGGGTAGCAAAATCACTATAGAGCAGAATGCAAAGTTACAGTTAGAAGAGCTCAAAGGTTTGTCGGAAAGTCACCTACGGGCGTGCTAAAATCTCGAGTTATACAAGGCCAAAATGATTCATGCTCACAACAAGCTAGTCTTCCCTAGGTCTTTCCGAGTAGGAGAACTTGTGTTAGTCCTAAGAAGACCAATTGTTGCTCATTGAGAGATGGGAGTTAAGTTTGAACCCAATTGGGAAGGCCCCTATGTCATAGAGAAGGCCTACCAAGGAGGATCTTATCAGCCTATTGATTGTAAAGGAGAACACCTGATGCTTCCAAGTAATGGGCTCTATCTAAAGAAATATTACCCATGAAATAAAAATTTTGTGAAAATAATTCATTAATAAATAGAAAAAAATATGATTCCATTCATCAAATCTTCTCTTCTTTCGAAGTGTTGTTTGCTTGTCTTGTGAGTTCATCGTGGCGTGTTTAGGGTAGGTGTTAGAGTCCCCCAGTGGCATCCTATCCTTCTTTCATAACACAAACACAATCTCCTTATTCTTTTAGAATAGGTGTGAGAGAACCTGAGAGGCATCCTATTTCTATTAGCATAACTAAGATAGGTGTGAGAGAATCCAAGCATCATCCTTTCTTAGTGCGAATTCTTGTTGTCATCCATGACATCATTTCATAATTCCCCGGTGTGTTTTAAAGTAGGTGTAAGAGTCCCTCAGAGGCATCCTATTCCTTTTCACACATGCACATAACAAACACAAATATTTTATCTCAAGCTTTTTTAATATGGGAGCAAGCCCCCTATGGCACTCACTCATTAGCCGTTCTAGGTCGGGTCTACATGCTACCTTACTAGTATGTAACCCTAGTGGTCTCTTATTTTGGAAGATGTTAGTCCCCACGCTTTCTTCCTAACTTGATCATTGCAAACAAATGAGCGCCTTGTTAGTATGGTAGCCTTGACTGCCCAGCCAGTAAGCTATCCAATGTTGACCTCATTTAAGAAGATGTGAGTCTCCGTGCTTTCTTCTTGAACTAGCCATCATGTTCAAACTAGGTTGAGTATATTTGAGGCTTAGGATAAGTCCCCAAGAGGCTCCTCTTGACTACTTTTGAGTTGATCTAAGTCCCGGCATTCACTCCCCTAGGTGATAGCACTATCGAAAAGATAGATCACAAGAATCTTTGCTATAGGAGGATGAGTCCCCTATTTTCTAATGTTGTAAATAGCCTGAACTTTAGTTAAGTTGATGTTCATAGCAATACGTAAGACTCACCCGATGAGTACACCACACTTGGTAGATATGAGTCCTCGTGCTTTCTCCTTGAGTTGGACACCGAATACCAATTAAATTTATGACTAGCCATGTTATTTTCTTAAGATTGTTGGATTAAGCCCTTACCTGCCCCATCCCTTGGGGGCCCTCTATTTGGATCAAGTCCTTTGTGACCCCATTTAGATACTATGCGGGTTACTTTTAGATTGGACAGTCTCCCTTTCCTAGTATCCACCCATATGGTTGGAAATTTTGTTCAAGGATTCTCCCTTGGTTCAAAGAGATAGGTCTAGGATATAAGCTCCTTCTAGTTTGATCCTCAAAACTAACAAGGTCCATGATAAAATAACTAAAATAAAATAAACAAAAATTTTTTGGATTAGATTCAAGCCCCCAAAGTCCTTCTCTGTGGCATCCTATCTTAGTGGCCAGAGACTCCATAGGAATTGCCCGACTACGAGTTGAGATAAATCCCCGCCTCACTCTGTAGTCACCCTTATGTCGAGTTCAATCTATTTTGCCACAAGCAGGTTACCCCGACAATCATTCCACTTTGAAAGATATAAGACTATGATGCATTCTTTCTAGCATGATTGTCACAAATCGACATACATCCCTAGATCAGGTTCAATTTGTTGCCCAACACAATCAATCACCCTAGTGGTCTTTTCTAGTGGAATATGTGATTCCTTGAGCTTTCTTCCCTTTAATTGATCATTGTAAATTGAAAGGCACTCCTTTGGTTGGATAGCTCTCCCATCGGCCGGAAAGCTACTCCCTTTGGTTCAATAAATCTGAGATAGGTCTAGGATTTTATAAGCTCCTTCTCAATGTGATCCATCGCAAACCAATAGAATCCATCCAAATAAAACTAAAAAAAATGAAATTAATTCTTGACTATTCTTGAGCTGATCTACGTCCCCAAGTGGCATTCACTCAATAGCCTCTAGGTTGTTTATTTGTTGCCCAAAGCAATCATCAGGTGGTTTCTTGTCTGAAGATGAGTCCCCATGCTTTCTTCTTAAGACTTGACCATTGTATACCAAAAGGCATTTCTCCTTGGTTGGATAGTCCTACCTTGTTGGTAGACTACTCCCTTTGAATTGATTAAGTCTAGGCTTCCATGGCCCCTACCAAGTAAATTCATCACAAACCTATGGGATCCATCATAATCAAATAAAACAAAACTAAAAAATCTTTTGACTATCTTTGAGTTGATCTAAGTCCCCTGGCATTCACAATAGTCGCCTAGGTTGGGTTCAATCATTTTTGCCTTACCCAGCAACTTGTCTACTTGAGGATGTAAGTCTACTATGCTTTCTTCCTACCTGTATACAAAAGGCATCCTTTGTTGGCTAGTCCAAGTAGACTACCCATTTGGATTGATAAATCTGAGTTAGGTCATAGCCTCCATGGCTCCTATTTAGTACAACCCAATGCAAACTAATAGGGTTTATCCAAAAAATTCAAACCTAAAAAAACTTGAAACAAATTCAACCTCTCTCAGGGAGATCTCTCCTTAGTGAGATTCAAATCAAATCAAACCTTTCATCTCCTTGTAGATGACTTGAACCTGCTTCCCTAGTGGAAGGTTCACACTCTATCCCTTAGTGGATTTCTTCCCTCTTACTTATGTCTTGGAAATAAGTAGAGCGACATTGCACTAAGCTCTAAGTTCTTTCTTTTCCTTGGGTCATGGATAGATAGTTTATATTCGTGCTTGTGATCTCTTGATGTTGTTGATCCTTTCGGTTAACACCAATACGTGCGGTGTTCCTGGTCACTCACACCACACCTATTGTGCGCCCTATGTTGACCTCATTTTTAGGATGAGCTCTCAACACCTCCATCTTAAACATAGGACTTCTCTTAGACTTTAAGATTTTCTTAGTCTTAAGACAGATCTAGTGATTAGGTGGACACTCCAACCTACTTCTAGAAGACTTAGAAGAGTTAGCCATAAGAATAGGTCATGCCTTAGGGGTGTTAGGAAATTTTTCTACCCTTTAGCTTAAACCATTCCTCACTTTCCTCCTTCAAGTCAAACTCCAAATCAATTCTATTTGATTTTCTCTAAAATCAATTCAATTCCATAATTCAATTTCATGATTGAAAGATATGATTAAGACCCATGATCAAAATCCATCAAAAATTCCTTAGTTAAAATTTCCTAAGTCCTTAACCCTTTCTTAAAGACTTAGCCAAAATTTTAATCAAAACCTATTCCAAACTTTGAGATTTTCTAATACACCATTTATATTCTCATTTATTTTATCATATATAAATAAAATAAAAATTTAAATCAATTAAATCAAATTCAAAATTCCAAAATAATTCATGAAAATTTTCTTAAGTCCCTTTAATTTTCCATTAAAGAACTTAGCCAAAATCAGCTCTAAACCTTGATCAAATCAATTCAAATCGTTGGGATTTTCTCAAAACTTATTTATACTCTCATTTATGTTCTCATATATAAATGAAATATAAACTTAACTTAATCAAATCAAACCCAAAAATTAAATTTCAGATTTAAAATGCTTGAAATTCCTTTAAATCCCTTAATTTTCCATTAATGGATTTAACCTAAATTTTCATCAAACCATTTCAAACTCATGGGATTTTCTAAAAATCAATTTATATTCTCATTTATGTTCTCATATATAAATGAAATATAAATATAAATTAATCAAATCCAATTCAAAAATTTAATTTCAAATTAAAAATTCTCTTAAATCCTTTAAATTTCCTTTAATGGATTTATCCCAAATCATGATTAAACTCTTTCAAATTCTTGAAATTTTCTCATGATCATTTATATTCTCATTTATATTCACATATATAAATGAAATATAAATTCAAACAATCAAAACCCAAAAAAAAATCAAACTCAAATCAAATCAAAATCAAATCTAAGCCTTTCAAGTCAAAATTTTGAACTTAGCCAAATCACTTTCAAATCAGGCCAAACTCTAAATTTTCTCTCATGGTTCAATCAAATCTACAATCATGAGCTCATATATAAATCAAAACTTCAATCACCCAATTAAAACTTGAATCAAAAATTAAACCCAAGACTCCTTCATATTCTTCTTTTGAATATGAAGTTTTCAAATGGATCAAAATCCATTTGACTCTTCAAATCACGAAAATGGATTTAGTAATACGTAACTTCATATCAATCAATCAAATCAAGCTTTGACCAAGCCATTTGACCCACTTAGGCTCACTTGACCCAAAGTGACCTAAAGTACCCATATGAGCCAACTTTTGATCCTAACCAAATTGGATTGAACCAAACTCATATCTCTCATCATGATCAACAATCATCATGGGATGATCAATCAATCAAATTGGGTCAAACCAAGTCAAACTAAGGGTTGACCAAGTCAACATTTAACTAAAATGAAACCTAACATAGCAAATCCACCATAGGCCAAATTGATTGAAACCATTGATCTAAGTTCACTCATGACCTATGTTTGAACTTGACCAAACAACATTTGAGCCTAACCTAGCAATTGGCCCACTTGACCCAAGTTGACCCATTTTGACCTAAAGGGCCAAAATGTGTCAAAACTTGATCTAAGCCAAATTGATTGAAACCAATGGGTCAAGTCCATCCCAAATCACTTGTGGAACTTGACCAAAGCCTCAGTTGGCCAACTAAACCCAACTAGCCCAATTGACCTTAGACCCAACATGACTTAAAGGGGTCATGTTGAGCCAAAATTGAACTTAACCAAATTGATTGGAAACAAAGATACCAATCCATATGACCCCAAACCTAAACTACCCTTGACCTAAAAATATCAAATGGGTCAAATGGGTCAACTTGAATTTGACCTAAATGAATCATATGAGCCAAAAATATAATCCAAACCAAACCAAAGGCACCAAATATTTCAAATGGTCATATGAACTTGACCCAACTTGGTTTGACCCAATTTGACCTATTGGTCAACTTGACCCAAGTTGACCCATTTTGACCTAAATGGGTCAACATGAGCCAAACCTATCAAATGGATTCCAAATCCAATGAAACTTGGCCAACCTATTTTCTCAACATACCAAACATACCCAAATTGAAAATAGTAAAATGACCATTTTACCCTAGGCCATAGAACAAATTTTTTAAGCCCATGGGTATTTTGGTCATACACTCATCACAATCACTTGAGGCTTTCCTAAAAGCTTAAGGGGACTTAGTGATGAGTGGTGCACCTAACCCAATTAGTTTGGGTCAACCTATTTGGCTCATGGACTAAACTCGACCACCTATGACAAAATTCAATTTTCAAACACCCCCTAATCTCAATTGGATGCACATGAGAGTTAGTATTCCACTCTTAACAATCATCTTAGAGCTTTCCCAAGGCCCTTAGAGAGGATTTGGATTCTTCATTTTTCAATTTTGCATTGTGCAAAATAGGGGAGGTCCATTGAATTCCCAACTTCTTCTACACTTGATCTTAACCTAATTCCATCTACACTCATCATCCAAAAACCAAGTCAAGCCTGCCCAAGCATCCACTTGAGTTCCCACAGCAAGGAAGAACTCAATTCAATCAAAGCCCAAGAGATAAGGGGAGTTGGTCCACCATTCTCCACTCAACCTCAAGACCTAGGAACTTCAAGGGCTTCATCTCCACTGAAGCTACCTCATCGATCCAGTGGTGATCACCTCCCGAGGTTAGTGATTTTTTTGACCACTTTGATATGTTGGTCCTTTGTAAAGAATTTTCATTGCATGTGAAATCCACCATTGGATTGGCCGCTCTTCCTTTAGATGGTGTGGGTTGAGTCTTGTGAATCATGCAATCGCTCGGATCTCCCCTTGGATCATGAATGGTTCACATTCATCCTCAAGGAAGAACTCAACCCATCTCAGCCGTCCATCCATGCATTTTAGATGGACGGTTGAGATTATTAGCACGTTTATATATCCCTTTATCTGATTTAAACTGCGGGTGTATGCTTTGCCATCCGATCTTTGATCAGATGGCTAAGGATAAAAGAGCGGGTGTCGTCACCACCCCCCTGATTTGATAACTTAAGTAAGAGGCTCACTGCATGACACGTGTAAAGTGCATTGGCATGCCCGTGAGCCATATTAGGGATTAGTTAGGATTATTAATTATTAATTAATTTAGAAACCTTCAAAAATCATAACTCCTTCAAAAAGAATAAAAAAAACTATAAGAAAAAATGCTATGGATAGATAATTGCATTTAGAATATTTTAAAAATGTTTTCAATGTATTTTAAATTCCCATTTTCTCGAAATTGGGTTTCATTAGGAATGTTAATTAGCTAATTACTTTCTAATTAAGTCACTAATTGATCTAAAATTTATAGGGTTCATTTTAGGGGATGACCTCTACCTCCCCTAATTTTCTTGAGATTTATTGAGCCTTAATTGGGAAAATTGCTTGCCCATTCTCTAATTACACCTTTCATGTAATTAAGGGTAATTAAGGTGTGATTAATGGATTTACCCTTTGATTAAGTTTGATTAAGATCAGATCCAATGAGTAGGGGTTTCATGGAATAATTTTGGGGGTATTTCCTAAGCTATTCCTAAACCCCTTTTTTTTTCCTTAATCCTCTCTTAATTAAGGGTTAATTCATTAATTATCCCTTTAAACAATTTTCAAAATTCTAAAAGTTCTAACTTAATTAATCTACCTTGGGTAGATGCTTAGTGTTTAATAGCCTAAGTCTAATTAAGGAAATTAAAACCCTTTCATAAGTGTGAAAGGGTGTTTTAAAAGTACTTAAGCTAAACCCCTTAGCTTAATTAACTTTTAATTATGAGCCAAATTGCATTAGGCCTTTTCATTATTAGGTGCATTGCAAATTTAAATACCTTGTGGGTTTTATGTCATCTCATTGGCTCATAATTACTTAGTTAATTTTTCTAAGGTGGTGTAGGTAAGGGTTAATTAAGTCACTTAATTCATACCTTAACCTAATGCATAAAATGGATTTAATTATCTAAAAATTAAAAAAAATACAAAACATATGTGGGAATGGGTTAGGAATAACAAACTCATCTCACCTTTTCAAAATTAAATCAAACTTCAAACTAAAAAAATCATTTTGAAATTCACTTTGATTTATTCTAAATTTTCTTATTCTTTAAGAATGTCTTTAGGATTTAAGTAAAGTGAGTTTGTTTACATGATTACATTGCTTTAGATCTTTCCCAACATGTTGTATGTCATGATTCATGCATTCATAATTTCATGTTTCAAATTTTAAAATGAAATTATTACTTTATGTCAAATGTGCATGTGTTGGCTAAAGTATGAGTGGCTATTATCACTACTAAATCTAAAATACTTTCAAAAATTTAAAAAAAACATCAAATCTAAAAGTGTGTGATTCATACATTAATTATTAGTTTGCATGTGATGAATTTTAAAGTCATGTTTAGTGTAGTCCTTCCTTTTTTTCTTATGTTAGCATAGTTTCGAATAGGGGTTGGTGTGATGTAGGGTTCATTTGAAAAGAACCCAACACTTACTTAATTTCATACCTTATTCATCCTTATGCCATCATCTAAGAAGGATTGCATATGCATGAATAAATTGCATAAAAAAAAAATCTATTAAACAACTTTTGCATATTCTTTTCCATTTTCATTTCTTTTTATGCATGTTTGTATTTAAGGGAAAGTGAGTATATTAAATGAGGCTTTAAGTAGCCCTAAGTATATCCTCTACCTTACACCTCTGGTTAACAATGACACTGTACTCACATATGCCTTTCTTACTTTCATACATGTATGTGAAATTTTGGATAAGGAAAATCTTTTCTACTTTAAAAAAATCATACATATTCAACTTCTAAATTTTCTTAAAATGGATTACTTAGCATACATCATAAAGTGAGTTATCTATTCTCATTTGCATGTATAGATATGCTTAGGATCCATATGCATGTTATATATGTTGGGAAAGAATTGAAGTAATGTGTGTTATATGAATTTTGATTCATTTTATTTAATCTTAAATTGCCTTTCTTTTTGAATAGGTTTATTTAGAGTTTGTCTAAACTTAGGATTAATTAAAAGATGTAATCAAAACATTCACCTAAACAAAATTAAAATGTGAACTTACCATAGAAATTTCTTAAGGATTAGGGAAGGAAAGAGAAGTTCCCTTCTCTTTCCCTCTCTTCATAACTTAATAATTAATTGTAGGTTTCACTCAAATCAAATTAAAACATGAAATAAAAATAACCCAAAATACTTAAACAACTTAAATGAAACCCTCTTCTAAGTTAGACATGTTCTTCACACTTTAAAAATCTGAACCTAAAGTCTTAAGCTAACTAAACCACACAAACCTTCAAAGCACATATATTATACTAAGTCATCGCTTCTAGGTTTAGGTTAGCTCGGTGCATGGTTTGATGTTATATTTTTATTTGTGATGAATGTTTTAGACTAGATGTTAGGGTGCATGCTCGTAGAATGACTGGTAGGACGTGCTTAGTCTAACTATTTTTTTATGCAGGGGATTGTGCTAAAAGGGGCACTATCATAAATAAAAATATAAATGCTTCTTGCGTGTAGGTGCTTATACCCCTTTGCATAATCCATAGGCTAGGTGGACTTAGTCACCCATGTGTGGGGTGATAAGTCCAATAGATATGTTTGGGATTTGTGTGGTGTGATTCGACTAACCTTTGTTTTGCAGGTGTTAGTTAGATTAATACTTTTCCTTTTCATGTAAAAGTTTATATAGTTAGGATTTTGGAATGATTTGTTATGAGGGATTTGGATGAGCATTGGTCATAAGATCCTATCTTATGACCATGTGAAGCCTTGGAGCACCTACCATCCAACCATCCAAAGGAGGAACCAAAAGAAGAAAGAAGAAAAGAAAAGAAGAAAGAAGAAAGAAGAAAGAAGATTAAAACTTGAAGACCCCCATAATAATGAACTCCTTCACTTAAATTTTAATTTAATTCATTTATAATTTAGGTTATATAAGGGTAGAGCTCTTCTGCCCACATTTAATTTTTTCGAGTTTGTGTGGTGGTGCTTGACCACAAACTGCCATTTATTTTTTTTGCACTAGTTCTATAAATTGGTTGATGTTTGTTTAACTTGCGCATTAAGTGGCATGATTTTTCTAGTTTCCTCCTTGCTTTATGTATGGCCTGGATGTGGATTAGGCTCTTTAGGAAAAAATAAATCTTTTACCCAACTTAATAACTCAAATTAAAATTAAATAACTCATAACCTCACCTAAAGCTTAGGATTAAAATCAAGATAAAAGAGTTAGCAACCCCTTAGTTGGATGAGCATTTCTTTATAATATCATGCACAGATGCATCTTATTTTACTCTTGATTAGAGAACTTCCACCTTTGCCAGAGAACCCGGCTTGACCTTTTAGGGCCATGGTGGAAACTCACCTCCTAAATTTCTTACTGATTTTGGCTAATAATCTGATTTCTCATGCATTAGTCATAAAAATCCTATTAGTCTGAGTCAAAGTGATTGTTTAAAAAAATGAAATAAAATGAAATTTAGAATGTATTAGATTTAGGTCATTTGAAGCATGTCCCTTTACATGATCTAGTCTCTTTAGGGAGTGAGTTTAAAGACAAAGTCTCTTTCTAAATAATAGTAGCACAGCTATCTTGCATAAGCATAAAGACTTGCCTACATGTATTTAAAATCATAGGAGGAGTTAGTTGGCAGCCACGCCCAAGCGGTTGTAAGTCCAAGTTATTGGGTGGTTTGTCCTCCCTTATGGAGGTAAACCAATTACTCATTTTTGCCTTAGATTTAGGTTGTGCTTCTGACGCTCATCAAAGCTCCTTAGATTTAGGTTCTGAGGTTGCTTCTCCCTTTTGTGAGCCATAAGAATAATTCCTCACCTTCTAGGCATTTCTTTAATCTTGTGTTAAGGAATCTTAAGTTCTAAAATTCTAATGAAAAATATAACTCGAATAAACTAAATCAATTTCTAAAATGTTAAGCTCAATTATAGGATAGTTTGAGATGCTAGCTAGGCTTCCTAGCATCGTGGGCATCTCCTACTTATTTCTATTTTGGCTTTGATGATTACTCCCTCTTTTGATCAATTCCATTTGATCTTCAAACATAAAGCCAATCGATTGATATTCCTTCCTATTGAAATCTTCAGAGACAACAATCATTTACCTTAATCAAGAGTTTTCTTAAGGGATCTCATCCCTTAAGATGTAATTAACTATGGGGGCTTGCCCCTGTTGGGAACTTAACGAACTCAATTTAGAATAAACTCTGCTTTACTTTTCCATGCAAAGTAGGGGATGAATCTTTGGTACATATGCAGACCCATCATTTTTTGGAGTCCTTATTGAGGTGATTGGCTCCATTAAAGGGTAGTAACTTCTATCTAGATAGTACACTATACCTTGATGATGTATCCGATCACCTGAATAAGTACATCTACGGATCTTTGTGGCCTCTTACTAAGATGAATTTCTATAAGGTCTCTTCTTTCTTTTCTCCATAGATTTGAAAGGTGACTCCCCAATAAGAATTTATTCACCATAAAGGCATGCTGATACTTGTCATCCCACTTGAACTTGACATCCTTTTGACAAGTGCTGAGAATGGTTGGCATCTACCTGATAAGTTGGATATAAAGTGACTTGTATATGCCAACCACTCTTAGAATGATTTGAGTTGAGCTAAACTTTTAGGGTGTGGCATTCCTAATATTACTTTGATCTTCTCCAGATCAATTTTGATTTCCCAATATTGAACAACAAACCTAAGGAATTTCCCTGAAGCTACCTTGAATGCACACATCAGGGGGTTTATTTTGAGGTTAAATTATCTTAATCATTCAAAAACTATTCTCAAGTTAAAGAAATGGTCTTCCTTTTCTTTGTTTTTGGCCACGAGATCATCGACATAGCATTCTACTTGATAATGACTGAGTTCATCAAAGATTCAAGTCATAGCCCGCTGGTATATAGCATCGACATTTTTAAGGCTGAAAGGTATAATCTTATAGCAAAAGATTTCGATCGGGGTTCTAAAAGTAGTGTTTCTTTCATCTTCGAGGGCCATCTTTATTTGGTTATATCCAGATGAGCCATCCATGAAAGAGAAGAATGCATGAGATGAGGCAATATCCACCATCAACTCTAGTATCAATATTAAAAATTCATCTTCTGAACATGCCTTATTTAGATCCTTAAAATTGATGTAAATGCAAATTTGGCCATTCTTCTTCTTAAATGGGATGACACTAGCCAACCAAGTAGGGTATTTTTCTGCTTGGATTTAGCCAACATCAATCAGTTTCTTAATTTTAGAAATGACATGTTTCTTAATGTCTAATTACATGCATCTAGGAGCTTTCTTGATAGGATTATCATTATGCTCTATTGCTAGTTTATGAACCACTACATCAGGAGCCAATCCAGACATTCTTCACAACTTCATGTAAAGTAGTCCTTAAACTCAATGAGTAATAAAACTAAGTTGTTAGTTTTAGTTTCATTCAATAAGAAATTGATGTATGTCAGATGTGGATTGTCTTTTGTCCCAAAGTTGATTTCTTTTAGCTCGTCGATGGTTGACTAGATCTCTTCTTCAAAATCTGGCGATGCATCTTTAACTTCAAAACCATCTAGACCATTTCAAGTTTTTAAGCACACCTCCTCATATGAGTTAATGTGATCTGAGAAGAACCTATTAGATTTCAAATGATTGGTGATGACTAACCAGTAATCATTAACATGGACTGGACCCACTATACCGAATCCTAGTCTCAGTCTTGATTAAGAGCTTTTGTATTTATTCTTCCATATTCTTTTGAAGTAGCCTGACCTGTGCTTTGATCAAGTATGTGGGATTAACCCTTTCTTTGCTAAATTTAGAACACAAGGCGAGTACCAATCAAAAGGTAATTCTATTAAATCTTTATATAATCATTCTCAATTACATCAACTTCTTGACTTGAGAATGATGCTCTAAAAAAGAACCTCTGAGTCTTCACATATGTGGATAACTTATGGGCATCCTTAACTATCAAACCCTTAACTTTTTGTGAGGAAAGTGGGGTTAGAGTTAAGGTTCCCAACTGATGCCTAATAGTTTCACATATAGACCTGGATACACTCACACTTTGGAGCCTAGTCTTTCTTGCTACTTGACTCAAATATCACCTCTAAAGGAGTCTCATACTAAGAAGAGTTGGTTGGTGTGCTAACCATATATGACTCATCCTCTTAATTAGATTATAAGTATATATAGATAGCAGGTGTACTCTTGTTGGCTAGGATATGTCATCTATTGGGTGGCCAATAAGAAGGATTTCCACCCCTAGGACTGCCTTTAGACTGTCCTCTTCCTCATCCTGGTGGAGGTCAGGTCATCCTACCTACTTTTTTGAATGGAGTAACGAACTGTGGGTGGAATCTAATCTTGGGATCTATATCCTCCCCTGACTCTATCTCTCGCTCTCTTTTATTTTCTTTTCTATTTCTATTTCTATTTCTATTTCTTTTTCTTTTCTTTCTTTTTTTTCCTACATGGGGATTTTGACTAATTTTAGAAGAATAAACTTTTTTATTTTAGGGGAGGTATAGGCTACATGCTCCTATATCCCAATTAAGAAGTGCAATTGTTTGGCTTCCTTTTGCAGGCTAGCCGTCTTATTGATTAATTTTTCAAAGGTTTTTATGGTAAAGCCCTTAAGCATGAAGGCCATAGGGCCATGGATAATCTTGAGTAGAATCTCAATGACATGCTATTCGGGTAGCTGTGGCTCACATTTCATGCTAAGGTTGCACCACCTTAGAGTGTAATCAATAAGGGACTCGTTGGGTTTCTATTTCTCTATAATGAGGTCATCTATAATCACTCACTGCTGAGCTCATATAAAATTCTTGATGAAGAGGTTCTCCATCTTAGCAAACATTTTCACTTAACCATTGGGAAATTTGGCATACCAATCAAATGCAACCTCTGCTAAGCTACTGATGAAAAGTTTGAATAGGAATGTATCATTGCCAATGGTGTTGCAACAACTGGCTCTAAAATGTGCAATATATTGCGGTGGGTTCCCACTGCCATCAAAGATCTTGAAGGATCATGGCACAAAACCCTTGGGCTATTGAACTACATCAAATTCCTCCAAGTATGGTCTACCTTTTGGAAGGGATGAGCTCCCTCTGGCTTGCACCAATGCCTCCTTCTCCTACTGTTCCACCATATGCTTAATGTCTTTCACATGCATGGAGGTGCTATCTGTGACCTTCCTATGAAAACTACTAGCATCATCATCTACGGTAGTGCACCTGGGATGATCCAAGGTATGTACCAACTTTGGCTAGTTGGCTACAATAGGAGAAGGCTATGAGACTGGAGCTGGGTTCTGTAATGCTAAAACCACTACCATCAACTCCTCTACCCTCTTCTCCATCATGACTATGTGATCATCCTTTTGCTTGAGCTGGAGGAGGAGGTGCTGAGGCAAGTGTTAAGTGTCACCTTCCTCGACCACAACACCTTCTTGACTATATTGATCCCACTATAAGAATCCTTGATAGTCGACTATGTGGACCTTGAATGTGTCATCCAACATGTCATCATCATTAGGATCAAAGTGGACTCTACCCTCATCCTAATCTGAGTGATCACTACTAATAATTTGCTTAACTACAACACAGTAGTCTTCTATGATTCCATATAATGAACGGTCATCTGCCATTCTTGGCTTTACTGGAATGTAGACTAGTTATTGACTGACCACAAAACTATGCTCTATAGACTATATATATTGAATGTTTTGTGTTGGTGGGGTGTACTCCCTAACTAGCTCAATTTCCATGAGGACTATATCTGTGTCCCCTCCCCTCTCTCCCTTTAACTACTGTGGAGGTTATGTGACCACGATGCTCTTGGGTTTCCACTCTCTTAACCATAGCTAATGTGGAAGGTTGAGTAGGGGGCTTGATCTCACCTCAATGAGTGGAATGGATGGAGAGAGATCCTTAGGCCATAGCTGGATCACCAATGGAGATGGTATTTCCCCATATAGGGGCATTTTAAGCTTGGTGGGGATGGTGGATGAGGAATGGAGTGGTGTGATGGTAAAGACACGGACTACCTCTCGGTTGGACATCTCCTCCTATGTTGAACGGTGCCTGTGAGAACTATGCTATCTGAATGATCAGCCCTGATAGGGTGGCGATCAAAGAAGTCTATCAAAGTATAGGCCATCAATTATCTAGCATACCTCCTCCTCTCTCGCTTACCCCCTTAGGCAGTGACTCTAGCCTCCATGGCTGTCTCTCTCTGTGAATTTGACCCTTAACGCTCATAGGGATCAAACTCCTCAAATCATGTAAAAAGCTAGACTCTGAGCATCTGTTGGCTTTGCTAACCCGACGAAGAACTGATCGTAGACCAGCCTAAGGCTACCTACTCTCCCTAGCTAGTGTCTCAAACTGTGCTGGTGGCAGAGGCAATGCAACAATCCTCTTATAATCCTCCTCTCCATCCGAAGCTGAGTGGGGGTGAAACCTACTACCGCTCAAGAGTGGAGAGGTCTCACGAGGGGAACCCTCCTCATCTACATGAGAGGCATCATCAATCTGCCTCACCTCGCACTCATAGTACTGCTAAACCTTTCAATTCTTATTATGATGTTACGTCCAGGTAAGCAGGGGAGAGTGATAGCAATCACCAACCTTGAAGGTAGAAGGAACTATCTCAGATGCTAAGATAACCTTCCCCTTCAAAGTAGGAAGAATAATAGAGGTGGTGCTAACCCTCGTTGGAATTATAGCAGGGGAAATTGACTGTACTAGCACTGATGCTGAAGCTGACACTGGAACTGATCGAGGTGTGGGAACCACAATGGCTTTCCTCTTCAATGAGGGGAACTCAACATCAAATGGGATGTCGAAGCAGAGAAATGGCTTCTGTCCTACTACCTCCTCCCTACTAATAGTACTGAGGGCTATCCCCTCGCAGGTAACTCTAACAAATTCAAAGCAATGGTTGAACTGGATCACATGGGTGGTGGTAGTGGTGAGTATGGCCTGATCTAAGGACAAATCCACACCATACGAGAAAGAGAAGATCATCATGCCAACAAACCTGGTGGAAGACTAATACGTGAAGGACAAAGAAACTAACTCCATATCCCCGCTTCAAATAGACCCTAATCGCACTCTCACCTTGATAACCACCTTACTTGATTTATAGATTTGACTTTTGAATTTGAACCCGCACATAACAAATTTAGGTATGCTAAGTGTGGTTCATTTAAATTTGGAGAGATTTAGGAAATTGATTAGAGACTTTTTCATAGGATTTTGATTTAGACCCTCACTCAACAAATTTAAGTACATTGAGTGGGGTTCAAATATTTAGGAGAGACCTTTGGATATATATATATATATATATATATATATATATATATATATATATATATATATATATATATATATATATATATATATATATATATATATATATATATATATATATATATATATATATATATATATATATATATATATATATATATATATATATATATATATATATATATATGTATATATTGTG
Organism: Cymbidium sinense; assembly: GCA_021442155.1. Taxonomy (NCBI): domain Eukaryota; kingdom Viridiplantae; phylum Streptophyta; class Magnoliopsida; order Asparagales; family Orchidaceae; genus Cymbidium; species Cymbidium sinense. Next base: position 101,638,199 of record CM038222.1, read on the forward strand.
TGTGTGTGTGTGTGTTGTATTGTGTGTTGTGTATTTTATTTGAAATTTGATTTGGAAAACCTTTATTTAGCAAATTCAGGTATGCTTAAAGGTTTCAATTATATGTTTGAAAATTTTTATAAGCATCTTGTATGTGATGATTGTTTGTTATGTGTGTGATATGTGTTGATTTGATTTTTGATTTGAAAATAGGACCCTTACTTAAAAAATGTAGGTATCTCAAGTAGGGTCCAAATGTGTTTGATATGTTTATTGTTTGTTGATAAATATTTATTTTATATGATTTGGAGAACTCTCATTTAATAAATTTAAGTATATTAAATGGAGTTCAATATATGTGTTTTATATTTGTTGATGATTTGATTTTACATGATTTGATTTGAAGAAGGGGAACTCTTATTTGACAAATTTGGTTATGTCAAATAGAGTTCAAATATGTGTATGTTTGATGATTATAAATGAGACTCACACATAACAAATTTAGGTATGCCAAGTGGAGCTCACATATATGTTTATTTGTTTGTTGATATATGGATTTATTTTGGTTTTGAAGATTGAATTCTCATTTTACAAATATGGGTATGTTAAATGGAATTCAAAAATGTGTGTTGGATATTTTGGTTTTAATTTGAATTTTGAAAGTGAAATTCTCATTTAACAAATATGGGTATGCTAAATGGAATTCAATTATATTTTGCTTATCTTAATTTTGTTTTAGTTTTGAAAAAGGGAACCTTCACTTATTAAATTTGAGTATGTTAACTGAAGTTTATATGTTGATTATTTTGATTTTACTTTGAAGAAGGGAACTTCTATTTAACAAAATATGAATTAAATAGAGTTCAACTATATTTTGATTTTAGTTTTAAAATGAAACTCTCATTTAACAAATATGGGTATGTTAAATGGAATTGATTGTTTGATTGTACTTTGAAAAATGTGTTTTTGAAGAATAAATTTTGAAAAGGGTTTTGATGATGTATATTTGATTTTGATTTTAGAGGGAACCATCATTTAACAAATTTAAATATGATAGATGAGGGTTAACTATTTTTTTATTTTTGAAAAGAGGTTTGAAGATGTTCTTTTTATATTTTGCAAATTTTGTTATGTGAAGTTTAATTTTAAAATGATTTTATTTTGAAAAGTGCTTTTGATAAGTTTTGCAAAAGACTTATTTTACTTCAAATTTTATTTAAATTTTCTTAAATATGGGATAAAGCTTGCCTCACCAAGCTAGTGGTAAAGAGATTCTAAATTCAATTATCTCCTTCCTTGAGTTAGTTTATTTTTTTACCTATTAGGGGACCCAATAGGGTTTTCAAGACCTATATGGAATGAGGTACTAAAACCTAAAGGATGTTGGTTAGCTTTGCTTAAGGATAAAATAAGCTTAGTGCCAATTTAAAGAAATATAATCTTGGGCTTATATAAAATATAAGTTCACTATCGATGCTTGGAGATAGTAATTGTCTACTAAAGATGCAGAGAGAAACTATAAACCAACAGAGTCGCCAGAAAATCTATGGTTTTTATTTTTGAATGTATGGGGCAGATACCATGCAGATCATAGGGGGTACTTATTGAAGTGATCGAGTATGACATTGAGGTATGATATACTATCTCAAAAAATAGAGGTATCATCCTTCAATGGACCTAATAACCTAATAAGGACTTCTAAGGCATGATGGGTCTTCGAATGTAGCAGAGATTTTTTCACTGCTTTACATGGATGAAGAAAGCAGGGCGTATATTAAATTGGGTTCTAAAGTTCCCTATAGAGGCAAGCCTCTAGAGTTAATTACATCTTAGAGAATGAAATTCCCTAAGAATACTTTCGATTATAGTAGATAATTATCATATCTAAAGATTTCAAGGCAACACTATCAAAGGATTGGCTATATTTGGAAAATCAAATGAGAAAGTTCAAGGAGAAGACTTATTTTTGAATCTAAAGAGAGGAAGTTGGGAATGCTCATGATACTAGAAAAATTAGTAAGCATTCCAATCTATCCTATGATTGAACTTCATAATTTTGAAGTTGAAGAGATTTATTTATTTGAGTTGACTTATATTTAACTATTAGGGCTAATAATCTGCCAACATAAGATTGTAGAAATGCCTAAGAGGAGAGAATTTATGCTTATTGCCCAAAGAAAATAGCTACTTTGGATCCTAAATCTAGAGATCTTGAGTAAGAACCAAAGCACTACCAAAATCATAGTGATAGGTGGATATAAATGTTCACCTCCACAAGAGAGGATGAACCATTCTACTGCTAGACTTATAACCACCTAGAATGGCCACCAGCTAACTCCTCCTATGGTTTAAATTCAAGTGGTCAGGTCATATGAATTTGAAAGATAGTTAGCTATTATTTATTTAGAAAGAGACTAAAATCCTAAACCCACTCTCTAAGAGATTAGAGCATGAGTGGTATGAATAATGACTTAGTCTAATGCACAACCTTTTCAAATTTCATTTAAATTTTGACACTTTATTTTGACAAAGGCTTTAGAATTTTTATATGTGTAAATGCATGATGAAATAAGTTATTGGCCAAATTAAAAAGGAAAGAGGGTGGAGCTCCATCTATAGGGGTTGCTCTCACAGGTTAAGCGAATCCTATGTGTGCAAGGATGGAGGCCCTCATTTTGCAAGAGTGATTGAAGATGCATGCATGATGTGAGACATACAACACTCAATTAAGGGGTTGCTAAATATTTTAATTATCTTATTTAATGACTAAGCTTTATGGTGAAGTTATGAGTTATTTAAAATTTAGTTATGAGTGATTAGTTGGGTAGAAAGTTTATTTTATTCTAAGAGCCTAATGCATCCATACCACATGTTAAACCATCAATCATTAAGAAATGAAGACTAAGATGCAATTAATAATACACAATCTAAATAAATCATCAATCAATTTTTATAACTATCATGAAAGAATAAGAGGTCGGTGCGGTTGGGTGCTGCCGTATAACCCAAGAAAGAAAAGATGGGTAGCCGAGCTCTACCCGTATACAACACGGTTGATGAAAGAATAATTACAATTTTAATAAGCACATGATATGGGGGTCTTCATTCTTCACACTTCCATCTCCCTTCTTTCTTTGATTTGGATATTGTTGCTTCAAAGGTATCATAGGGCACCCCAGGATAAGGCTTTCTAGCCACTGCTCATCCTAATCCCCCATAGCACTAATCGTAATTCTTATTGCAAAATTACATTAAAAATACAAAAAAACAAATCTAATCACATTTGCTAAAATTGAGGTTAATTAAACATACATACAACCCAAGAAGTTATATCTATAATTTGAACTTAGTACCATGCGCATGAGTAACCAAGCCTATATGTCCTAACTTGGATTATGCTTAGGGGTTGACTTAATTCTAATGTGCATTTATATTTATTTTAAGCATCCCCTTAAGCACAATCCCTTGCATAAAATATGATTAGGCTAAGAATGACTTAACATCTAATCTACGAAGCATACACCCTAACATCCAGTCTAAAATAATACATTACTAAATAAAATAATACATCACATCATGCACCATCATAATTAAGACCAGAAGGGGAGACTTAATTCTAATGTGTGTGTTAAATCTTGTGTGGTGTGTCTCAACTAGGCATTAAAGTTGCAATTTTCTAAGTGTAGAAGGATTCCATTTAACATAAAGGGTTGATTTCCCTTGAAGTTATTTAATTGACTTGAGAATTTTAATTTGTGTTTTCTTTTATTTCATTTGATTGATATTTAGTAACTAAGTGTTATAAAGAGAAGGAGGAGGATTACGCTCTTCCATCCCTACCTTAAGCCACTTGCTAAAGTATTTTAATTTGATTTAGTTCTCTTTAGTGAATGGCTTATTATAAGATTTTAAATTAATCCCAAATTTAGGTTAACCTTAAATAATCTTATTTAATATGAAAGGCTTGTTAAGATTAATCTAATTAAATTACTACCACATAACATATGTTAAATCATTCTTTTCCATCACATGTAACATTCATATGATTTAATATCTAGCATATCTATACATGCAACATGTTTTAGCACACTAAATGATGAATGTATTTGTATATTTGAAACTGACCTTTTCATTTGATTGAATTATTTAGCATATGTAGATTTAAAGCTCTATTTAAATTCTTATACAAAGGTACATAAGAGCAAAATTAAATAGGTGTGTGTCATTATTAACCAGGGAAGTGAGGTAATCAAATGACCTCCTTGGGGCTACTTAAAGCCTCATATTCCTGGGATGTCCAGACTGTATACCCATTGCATTCAAATTTATGTAAATTTGCATACATGAACATGAGAAAGAGAAACCCAAAATCACATAATTAGATAATTCAATCATTTAAATGAATATGAATACATGTATTTTCAATAGAAAAGAGGATCATCGTTCTCTAATTAAATGCACACATACATGTTTAAAAGAAATAATCAAGTACGTGTCTTTGTTAACTAAGGAAGTGAGGTAATAAAATGACCTGCTTGGGGCTACTTAAAACCTCATATTCCTGAGATGTCTAGACTTTATATCCATTATTCTTAAATGCATACACATGTATTCATAATTAAGAGGTGAAAAATCATGCAAAGATTGTATTTTCTTTAATTGAATCATTTATGTATATAATTTAAAGCTCCATCTAAATTCTTATGTTAGAATACATAAGAATAAAATCAAATGGGTATGTGCCATTGTTAAACTAGGGAAGTGAGGTTATCAAATGACCTTCTTGGAGCACTTAAAGCCTCATGTTCCTGAGATGTCCAGACTATATACCTATTACGATTCAAACCTATGTAAACTAAGATATGAATAATTGAAAGAGGACTTAGCATTCATATACTTAAGCTATAAGCACATGCACTTCTTATGTATTTATAACTAACATTACTGCATGTTATCATCCATTTGTAAACTTTTAGAAAATATATTTGGATTTAATAGTGATAATAGTCACACATATATTAAGTTAAGTCAACACATCCAAACTTACATAAAGAAAATTCAATTTTATTTTACTTAATTTTGAAAAGATGGATACATGGATTCAAATGACATAAAATATTTAGCATGATTGGAAAGAGAAGAATCAAGTATAAGCATGTGATTCATTCAACCAAACTAACTCTTAAGGACAATCAAATCGAATAGAATTACTTAAAGCAAACCAAAGCTTCTTTCTTAATTGAGTTTTGGATTTGATTTGATCCCAAGAGGGGAAGAGAAATTACCACTTACTGCTTTGAACCCATTCCCACATTAGTGATTTGATTTGGTTTAAGGAAATGTAATTAAGTAGATTTTATGTATTAATTAAGGTGGACACTTAATCAAGTTAATTAATTACCCTTACTTATGTCACCTTAAAGTAATTAACCAAATAATTATGAGCCAGCATGAAATGCATGGAAAATAAACTTGCAATGATCCTAAGAAATAAAAGGGCCTAATGCAATTAACTCATGATTAATAGTTAATTAGATTATGGTGCTTAATTAATTACTCTTAATGGTTTCCCTACCCATGTGCATTAACCATAATTTCATTAATATCCTTTAAGTTATTAAACACCTAAATATCTACCCATGATTTAATTAATTAGGATCTAATATGATTATGATTTGAATTTTGTTAATTAAACCATTTACTTAATTAATTAAACCTTTAATTGATTTGATTTTTAAAATGAAATAAACTTAGGGGAAGAGGCTAGAAAAGAGTTCCCAACCCTATTTTATTAGTCCATTAACTGTTCAATAGTGATTAACATGCTCAATTAATTAATTTGTTTATTGATTAGGGGTTAATTAATCACTTAATTGATTAAGAGAGTAATTAAGGCTAAATGAGCAATTCCCCTAATTACCTAAGAAATAAATTCCAAGAAAATTGTGGGAGGCACAGGTTATCTCATTAAATAATCTTAAAATGTTTGGAATTAGTTACTTGAGCAATTAAGGAGTAATTAACTAATTAAATTTTCAATTAAACTCAAATTAAGCCTTAATTACTATTAAAATCAATTAGGATTAATTTTAAATGTTTCTCCTCCAAAATACCTTCAAAATTAGTATTCATTTGTATTTTGTTTGAATTTTCTATGATTTGTTATGAATATTAAAAGTTTCAACCATTAAAAGTAGGTAATTAGGCCTAATTAAAGCCTAATCATGTTGGTGCCACATGGCCTACTAATACAGTGTGCTTTCCACGTGACATCGCGGGATTGGATATTGACTTGCATCCGACTCAGAGCCTATGTGGTCATAGTGAATGCTGTTTTAATCTCTACCATCCAATCTAGGATCAAACTACCAAGATTAAACCTATGGGTCTTAAGGGTGTAAATCATATAATCTAGCGAGATCTAATCACGATTGTCTATTCCAAACAATAGTGCTTGATCTATCATCCCAGGAGCGATGAGAGACGAAGTCAATCTACCATTGCTCGCTCAATCCAAGCTCACCCAAGCTCTGATCAACTCCAAAAGGATCCCATGCCTTAGCACGAAGGATCCAAAGGGATGCAATGGTTAAGATCACACGACGTTCAAGTTTCCTTCGAAAGCTCAAATGAATTTTCATAAAATCTCAATTTTAATAAATTACCTCATCAGAGTTGAAGATCGGTAGCGAATCTGATTGAGGAAGCTTCATCTAGTAGAGAAGAAGCCTTGGTGAGAAGCATGCAAGCTAATTTTCCCTCATTCACTTGGTGAACCAAGATTCATTGATTTAGAGCTCAATGTTGATCGAACTCCTAGCTCTGATGATCGTAAGGCTTGGGGGATGATTCATTTTTTCTCGGTGAGGTATGGGTAAGAGGAATTTGGATTTAATTGAGTATTGGTTGAGTTAGGATGGAAAAATAAATGCCCTACTTTGGAATAGTGGAATTTGAGCTTGGTATGGCTTGGGATGCTTTAAGGAAGCTCTAGGAGTTTTGAAATGCACTCTAAGAGGATTCTAAGGGTGTGTGTGTCATGAATTTGAATTGAAATGAGGGGTATATCCCCTCTCACATGGATCGGATGCATGGATCGAGCTCCTTGATTTTGGTTGGTCAGTCACTGTTAGGGCACTAGAGGGGTTGGTGTCCACTCCACATGGCTCGATTGGGTTGGTGGAAGGTTTGGGGTGCCTCAAGGTAGAAGCCATCTCCTTTGTGTCCATGGGTTTTGGCTAGTGAGGGAGGTGTTACTCACATCCCTTTGGTCCAAGGCTAACCTAGCCCACATCTGTGAGGCTAGATGACCAGATTAGACCCTCATTTAGGTGTTTGATGGTTGCCAAGTAGAGAAAGGAGATTGGACTTTGCTATTTATGGCTAAAACCCATGTGAGGAAGAGAATCCAAGGGGGATTTGCCCTGGGTTAAGTTGGTTTTGGGCTGACCCAAGATAGGTTTGGATCAAGTTGGATCAAATTCCAAGTAGTCATGGCATGGTTCAAGGGGGTTTGGCTCAATTTGACCCTTATTGGTCAAATTGGGCTAGGTTAGGTTATATTGAGTAATTGGTAAAATTGGATTAAACCAAAGCTTGGGTCAAGTTTAAATGATGATTTGAAATATTTTGATTCAATTGGTTTCAATCAATTTGGCTCATTTGGAATCAAATTGGTTAAATGAGTCAAGTTGACCAATTTGACTAAATTGGTTAATTTAGCTTGGGTTAGGTGTAGATTCATGTTTAATTGGTTAATTAAGATGATTGTAGGCTTTGGTTTGAGTTAATTTGGATTTAGGATCAATTTGGGCTAAGTAGGTCAATTGGGTCCAATTGGTCAAATTGGGTTTAATTATGGCTTTGGTCATGTTCAAAAATAAATTTGGAATGAACTTGAGCCATTAGTTGAAATCAATTTGTATTAGATCATGATTTGACCTATTTTGGTCTTTTAGGTAAAATTGGGTCAACTTGGGTCAAAGGGCCAATTAGGTTGTGTTTGGCTTAAATGGTGGTCAAGCCACGTTCAGTTGCTGATCATAGGTTGGTGTGAATCAATGGTTCCAATTGATTTGGTTTAGGATGAATTTTGGTTAGTTTGGGTTCATATGGGTTAAGGGGTTGACTTGGTCAAATGACCAAGTTGACTTGGTTTGACCCAATTTGTGATAATGGATCATCCTAAGATGATCAATAATCATTGTATAAGGTTTTGATGGGCTTGGTTCAATCCAATTTATCTAGGATTAGAACTTTGCTCAAATAGGTCAAATTGGTCACTTACCAATTTGGCTTAGTTTGTTTGATTTTGGGTTGGTTTGGGTTTAGTTTAGTTTATATGTGGATTTAGGATGGATTTATGAATTTGATTGTAATTGATTTGGACTTGAACGGGTTTTGGTTCATTTGAGAATTTCAAGTCAAATGGGTTGAGTTAGATTTGACTTTGGTTGATTTTAGTGTGGCTTAATGATTGTAGATTTTGTATATATTTGGGATGATGTTTGAAGGAATGATTGATTCATGAGAAAATTAATTTGTTTTGGTTTGAACTGAATGGATTTTTGGCTATATCCATGAATTTGGTTCAAAGGGCTTAAGCTTGGATTTTAATTTAATTTGATTTAGTTTTGATCATTTGGATATAGATTTGATTTATATTTGAGAAGATGATTGAAGATATAAATTGATTATGAGAAAATCAATTGATCTTGGATTGATTTACAAGCATATCTGGCTATGCTCATGAAGGTGGGTCATAGGGCTTAGAGAAGAGTTTGGTTTAGTTTAATTTAGTTTGATCATTTGGATGTAGATTTGATTTATAATTTGGAAGATGATTGAAGATATAATTGATTTATGAGAAAATAAATTGACTTTGGTTTGATTTGCATAGGGATTTCGCTAAGTTCATGGAGTTATATTGCATGGCTTAAGAGGGATTTGGAGTTTTGATTTTGTTTGGGTTTGATATTTAGTTTTGGTTTGATTGTAGATTTTGGCAAATTGATTTGATTGTAGAATTGATCTAAGAGAAATTTAGTTGAGTTTGGATTAATTTGATTCTAATTTTCAATCATTTGGATGGGATGATTAGTTGAATTTGATGTTTGGTTATGGCTTAAGAAGGTGAACATACGTTGGGTTTAAGTGATAGGGTAGGTGGATTATCCTAATCCCTAAGACATAACATAATCTTATGATTAACCCTTTTAAGTATCTAGACTTAGGTTAAGTGTTTACCTAATTGCGAGAAGTATCTTATGACTAAGAAAATCTTAATATCTAGAAGACTCGTAGATCTAAGAGGAGATTGAATCCTCATTCCAAAAGTGAGGTCAACAAAAGGACCCCTAATAGGTGTGGTGAAACTAACAAGGCACACTGCACGTATTGGCATTGGCTGAGATGATCAAGAACATCCAAAGGTTTGCAAGTGCTAATGGAAATGTGCTATACCTAAACCCGAGACGTAGATAGAATCACGATCTTAGTACAATGAAACTCTCCTTTTTCCAAGGGCATCAAGGAGCCAAGAAGATTTGAGGGGGACTTCATGTTGAGGACATGAAAAGAGGTCTGCTATTGGATCACATGTAATGGTCATGACGTGTGAGGGGTTTATGCCAAGGGCATTGAAGAAGAGAATCCAATGGGGATTAAGATTTGATTTGTTTGATTAATTTGATTGCATGATTTATGGAAAGAAGATCCACTGGGGATTAGAATCTTTAATCTACCAGGGATTAAGAGTGAATTGACTTTAATTTATTTTATTTTAATTAGTGTGGAGACATATCCGCTAAGGATATGAGCTCGAATCCATTGGGGATTGGATATATGAACCTTCCACTAGGGAAGTAGGTTCTGGTTATCCATTAAGGGATGGATATTTGATTTATGGCAGGGAGATCCATTGGGGACACAAGTTTTTATTTGTATTGATTTGGTTTATGTTTAATTTTAGAGGAATATCCGCTAAGGATATGAGTTTGAATCCGCTAGGGCTCAATGCTGGATTGGTGAATGTAATTTGTGTAAATGTGGTACATATCCACTGGGAACATTAGCCTGAATCCATTGGGGATTGAGACTGGGCTTAATTTATTTTACTTTGTTGTGGCTCCACTAAGGAGAAAGGTGTAATTTAACTCCACTGGGGAGAATTAAGTTGAATTAAATTTTATTTGATTTAATTTATGGACCTTGTCGGTGTGCAATGGATTCACTAAGAAGGAGCCACGGGGGCCTTGACCTATCTTAGATTTACAAATCCAAAGGGATAGTCTACCAACTGTAGGGTAGGACTAACCAACCTGAAGGTTATCTTTCGGTGTGAAATGATTGTGCTAAGAAGAAAGCATAGTAGACTTACATCTTCCAAAGTGATGAACAACCACTGGGGTGATCTATTGGTAGCACAATAAGTCAAACTCGATCTAGGGCGACTACTGAGTGAGTGCCACTAGGGACTTATGTCAATTCACAAGTAGTTAGAATTAATTTCATTTGATTTGATTTGGTTTGTGTGAACTGATTTAATTTATGGTCCCTATCGATGTATGATGGATCCACTAAGTAGGGGTTATATCAGCTTTGACCTATCTCAGATTTATAAATCCAAAGGGATAGTCTATCGGCCACGGGGTAGAGCTAACAAACCTAAGGGTTGCCTTTTGGTGTTACTAGGCGTAGGAAGAAAGCATAGCGACTTACATGGCGGGAACAATCTAGGTGATCCATTGGTAGCACAACAAATTGAACCCAACCTAGGGTGCCTACAGAGTTAGTGTTATTAGGGACTTATGTCAACTCAATAGTAGTCAAGTAATTCCTACAGAGAGTTTTGCTGACATTGCCCTAAAGATAGGATGTCTGATTGGGAAAAGGTACTGTTGGGGGAGTCCTCCTAAACCACAAGTGAATGCATATGTTTGTTTATATGTTTGCATGGACCCTGTTGGTGTGCAAGGGACCATATTGAGAATGGGTTATATCGGCCTCGACCTATCTCAGATTTACTAGACCAAGGGAGAATCTGCACATCATAGTTCAAGTTCTCCAACCACAGGGGTGGTTACAAGGAAGAGAGAACTGTCCAATCTGGTAGTTATCAGGGTAATGTCTAGATGTGGTCACAAAAGATGTGATCCAAATAGAGTGCCCATAGGGGAGGTGCCATTAGGGTAATTATCCTGATCCCTAAAAAAAAAAGCCTATAGGTGTACCGTGGCCAACTCAAATAGAATGTGTATCAGATTTACATCTTCCATGAGTTGTGTATCCACTAGGTGGGTTGCTATCAGCATAGTGTGAATCAACCAGCCTAAGGTACCTGTCGATGTGCAACATTCAATCTAAGAAGAAGGTGTGTAGACTTATATCTTCACAGATGAAAATGATCATCTGGATAATCTGTTGTCAGTAGGATAGATGCTATCCAACCTAGGGTGACTACTAAACGGGGAGTCCCTAGGAAGAATTGGACTGAGTCTTGAAGTAGCTAGGAGTAAAGGAGTCAATAGGGGACTTACTCTAAACTTCAAATCTACTAGATCCAATCGGTGCAGGAAGGCTAGTCCAAGAAAAAAATATACCAAACTTACATCTTCTTAAACAAATCCATCATGAGGTAGCTTACAGGATGCGCAGTAAAGCCTACAATGAAAACAAGATGCACATCAATGTGTAGCGGTTAAGCTAAGATGAAAGTGTAGCAGACTTACCTCCTCCAAAGCAAGAAGACCAATGGGGTGACACATTAGCTGAGTAGTGAATTGACCTGACCTAGGGCAGCTACTGAGTGAGTTTCGTTGGGGGCATTATCCCAACTCGAAGTAGACCAAGACAAAAGATATGTGCATGTTTTATGTGTTTGTGTGTAGTTTGTTTTTGTGTTGTGTTAATAAAGGGTAGGACACCACTCGGGCTCCTTATACCTACCCTAAACACATCGTGGCAAATTTGTGGATAGAAATGCTTTCAATTTGAAGAGATGGAACTTCAAAATAACATTTTCATTGATAATTATTTTTAAACATGAATTTATAGATAATATTTCTTTAGGTAGAGCTCGTTGATCAGAAGCATCGGACGCTCTCCCTTATGATTGATTGGTTGATATTATCCTCTTTGGTAGGCTTTATCTATGGCAAAAGCACCTTCCCAATTAGGTTTAAACTTTCCTACCATCTTGCGATGGGTAACAATTAGTCTCTTTAGAACTAAAATAAGCTCTACTACTTGAAAAGCTCTAGGATGAACCAACTTATTGTGAGCTTAATCATTTTGGCTTTGTACAACTCAAAATTTTGGCATGCCCATAGGCGTCTCTCCTCCAAAAATTTAAGCTCTTTGAATTCCAGTTTGGCATTCTGCTCTATCATGATATTGCTACCCACGACTATCCTTAGTGATGGGAGTTGGACCTCTATTGGTAGAATGGCTTCAGATGTATACACTAAGGAGAAAGGGGTAAACTGAGTTGCAGTTCTGTAGGTAATGTGGTAGACCCATAAAGCTTCAACTAACTACTCATGCCACTGTCATTTATTATCGTCGAGTGTATTCTTTAGCATTTGGATAAAAGTTTTGTTATTGGCTTCTACCAAACCATTTTCCCTTTGGTAGTAGATAGTAGAATATCTCCAATCTATGTTATTTCTCCAGGCAAAGTTGTTGATCTCAGTGCTCTTGAATGTAGTATTATTATCGGATATAATTTGTTGAGGCACCCTGAACTTATATACGATATGGTTACTAAAAAATTGGAGCGCATGCTGAGTTGTGACCTCTCTAAGTGAGATCGCCGCCCATTTGGAAAAGTAGTCAGTTGTAGCTTGTAGTGTTTATTTTTAGATGCAGGGGGACACCACGTAGATCGTATGGGATACTTATTGAAGTGATTGGGTATGATATTAAGGTATGATATACTATCTCAAAAGATAGAGACATCACCCTTCAATGGATCTAATCACCAAATAAGGACTCCTAAAGCATGATGGTTCTTCAAATGTACCAGAGATTTTTTAACTGCTTTACATGGATGATTAAATTAGGATTTATATTAAACCGAGTTTTAAGGTTCCCTATGGAGGCAAACCCCTATAGTTAACTAAATCTTAGAACATGAAATTTCTTAAGAATACTCTCGATTAAAGTAGATAATTATCATCTCCAAAGATTTCGAGGCTAGACTATCAAAGGATTAGTTATATTTTTAAAAATTAAATGGGAAAGTTCAAGAAGAAGACTTATTCTTGGAATCCAAGGGAGGAAGTAGAAAATGCTCATGATACTAGGAAGCCTAGTAAGCATTCTAATCTATCCTATAATTGGGCTTTATATATTTGAAAGTGAAGAGATTTATTCATTTGAGTTGAATTTTATTAGATTGCTAGGGCTTATAACCCATCAATAAAAGGTTGTGAAAATGCCCAAGAGGTGAGGATTTATGCTTATAGCATGAACGAAATAGCTACCTCGGATCCTAAATCTAGGGAGCTTTAGTAAAAACTAAAGTGCCACCTAAATCTAAGCGATAGGTGGATATAAAGGTTCACCTCCACAAGAGAGGATGAACCATCCAACTTTTGGACTTATAATAACCCGGAGTGATCACCAGCTAACTCCTATGATTTTAAAACTATGTAGTCCAGTCTTATGAATTGTAAGATTGCTAGGGTAGTTATTTAGATAGAAAGAGACTAAAGTCCTTAAACCCACTATCTAAGAGACTAGAGCATAAGTGGTATGAATAATGACTTAGTCTAATACAAAATCTTTTCAAATTTTATTTAATTTTTGACACTTCATTTGGACAAAGGCTTTAAGATTTTGTTGTTTATATGTACGATAAAAATAGGTTGTTGGATAAATCAGCAAGAATGGGTGTTTTCCACCACAAGAGATGCCCTCATAGGTTAAGCATTACCTTATCGTCAAAAGATGGAAATCCCCTATTTTCAAGAGCGAAATACTATGATATGCTTGTTCTAAAACATTTAACCATTCACCTAAGGGATTATTAAATCTTTTAATTATCTTATTTAAGGCCCAGGCTTTATGGTGAGGTTATGAATTATTAAGATTTTAATTTTGAGTGATTAATTAGGGTAGAAAGATTAATTTTATCCTAAGAGCCTAATCACATCCAGGCCACACATAAAAGTATAAAACATTTAAGAAACTATGAAGAACATGCCATTTATAGTGTGCAAACTAAACAAATCACCAAAAAATTTTATAAGCCAATGCAAAAGAATAACAGGCCAATGCAATCGAGTGCCGCCATACAACCTAAAAAAGAGAAGATGGGTAGCCAAGCTGTACACTTTTACAACCCGATACATAAAAGAATAATTACAATTTACAATAAGTGAATGTTATGGAGGGTCTTCATTTCTTCATTCTTCATGATTTCATGTATCTTCCTTCCCCTTTGATTCAGTGGACTTCAAGACATCACATGGCACCCTTGGATAAAGCCTTCTAGACAATGCTCATCCTAATCTCCCATCGCACTGATCCTAATTCCAATTGCAAAAATTACATTATTATAAAAAAGAGTAAATCTAACTACACCTGCAAAATAGTGGTTAGCTAAATACATATACAATCCTAAGTAGTTATATGTATAATTTAGACTTACCACCTTGCACATGAGTAATCGAACCCGCTTGTCCTAACTTGGATTATGCTTAGGGATTTAAGCAATCTACGAAGGGAGCATTTATATTTATTTTAAGCACTCCCTTAAGCATAATCCCCTGCAAAAAACATGATTAGGCTAGGAACAGCCTAACATCCAATCTACGAAGCATACAAACATCTTTTCTAAAATAATACATCATAAAACAAAACATACATCACATCATGCACCATCCTAACTTAGGACTAGAAGTGGTGATTTTGCTCTAATGTGTGTGTTAAGGCTTATGTGGTGTGTCTTAGTAAAGCATTAGAGTTATATTTTTTAAGTGCAGAAAATATTCAGATTATCATGAAGGGTTGATTTCACTTAAAGTCATTTAATTGATTTGAGAATTTTAATTTATATTTTCTTTTATTTCATATGATATACACTTAACAACTAAGTATTATAAAGAAAAGGAAGAGGGGTTACCCTCCTCCATCCCTACCTTAAGCCATGTCTAAAGCATATTAATTAGATTTAGTTCTCTTTAGTGAATGGCTTATTACACCTTTTTTTAAATTAATCTTAAATTTAAGTTCATTTTAAGTAAATCTATTCAATATGAAAGGTATCTTAAGATTAATCTAGGGGTTGTTTGGTTGGAATACAAAGTAAAGTAAAGTAAAGTAAATGCTGGGGTTTTAAAAATTTGGAATTTGGTTGGAATACAAAGTAAAGTAAATGCATTTGGAATTTACTCCTTAGAGGATGTTTAGTTGGAATACAAAGTAAAGTAAAGTAAAATAAATGTAGGAGTTTTAAAAATTTTGATATTTGGTTGGAATACAAAGTAAAGCAAAGTAAAGAAAATGTATTTGGAATTCACTCCTTAATTATATTTTGGTGTATTTAGAATTCACCCAAATTAGGGTGAATTCTAAATACACTGGATAATGTAAAGTGCTGCAGCCCCCTACCGGTCGCCACCTCCCACCAACCACCACCCACAAGCCCTCACCGGCCACCACCTACCACCATCCCCCGCCACCCTCGTAAGCCACACTCTCAGCCACTATATGGGTCACTTCGCCACCGCCCAAGTTGTCAAAACCATCAAAATACTTCACATTATATTTTTTTTACCAAACAGAAAAAATAAACTCATGAATTTGTAAAACTCTCAACCAAACAATTATAAAATAATCCTTTTACACTACATTCCTTTTACACTATAGTGGTGCTTATTTCTCAAACTTTGGGAATTTGAAAAATAAAATATTTGTATTGTTGGGACACCACATAGATTCGCAGATTTACTCATTAGGGTGATTTGGTGCGACATTGAGGAATGATGTACTATTTTGAGAGACAGAAGTCAACATCCTAGAATGGACCTAATCACCTAATAAGAACTCCTAAGGATAATGTGTCTTTGAATGTAACAGGGATCTTTCTCCTACTTTACATAGAAAAGTAAAGTAGGGTTTATTTTAAGTCGGGTACGTCAAGTTTCCTATGGAGGCAAGCCTCCATAGTTAATCACATCCTAAGGAATGGGATTCCTTAAGAATACTCTTGATTAAGGTAAATGATCATTATCTCAAAAGATTTCAAATATGGGACTACTAATAAATTGGTTATTTTTAAAAAAATCAAGTGGGATTGATAAACATGAGGGAGTTATTATTGAAACTAGAAAGAGATGAGTAGGGGATGCTCATGATACTAAGAAACCTAGTGAGCATCCCAAACTATCCTATGGTTGGGCTTTATATTTTTAAAATTTGAGAGGAATTATATGTTTGAGTTGAATTTTTATTAGAAATCTAGGGCTTACAATTCCACAACACAAGATCATGGAAATGCCTAAGAGGTGAGGATTTATGCTTGTAGCCCACAAAGGGAAACGACAACCTTAGATCCTAAATCTTGGGATCTTTGTCATGGGCCAAAGCATGACCTAAATCTAAGAATAAAAATGGGTATATGGTTTGCCTCCATAAGAGAGGATAAACCACCCGACTGTTGGACTTACAACCGCCTGGGGGTGGCCACCAACTAACTCCTCCTATGATTTTAAATACATGTAGGTAAGTTTTATGCTTTGCAAGATGGCTAAGCTATTGTTTGTTTAAAAATGAGACTTAGTCCTTAAACACACTCCCAAAGAGACTAAATCATGATGGGCATGAATAAATGATTTAATCTAATGCAAATTTTGTTAAGTTTTATTTTTAAGTTTGGACATTTTTATTTGACATAGGCTATGGGATTTCATATGTCTAATGCATGAGAAGATTGATTATGGCTTGAAATCCGAAGGAATGAGGTGTGTTTCCACCATGGCTCTTAAAGGTCAAGCCATTTTCTCTTACAAAGGTGGAAGCCCTCCATTAGCAAGAGTGAAGCAATATGTTTTATACATGATGTGAGACATACAACATCAAGCTAAGGGGTTGCTAAATATTTTATTATCTTGATTTATGTCCTAGACTTTAGGTGAGGTTATGAGTTGTTAAATTTAATTTTGAGTTAATTAATTGGATATTAAATTTTTTTCCCTTAAAGTCTAATCGCATCCAAGCCATTCAACAACTATCAAGCAATTAAGAAACTAGGAAAATCATGACATTTCTGATGCATAAGCTGAACAAACATTAAACAATTTTATAAAGCTAGCGTAAAAGAATAAAAGGCCTATGTGGTCGGGCTCCACTGCATAAACCCAAAAAGAAAAATGTGGGTAACTGAGCTCTACCTTTATACAACCTAGATTACAAATAATTAATTATAATTTAGAAGGAATTCATGTTATGGGGTTCTCCATTCTTCATTTCTTCATTTATTCATTTCTTCATTTCTTCCTTTCTTCTTTTCTTCATTTCTTTCTTTTCCTCACTTCTTTCTTCTTTTTTATTTGACTTGACATGTGGTTTGTTCCAAGGTTTTACATGGTACATAAGACATGATCTTATGACCAATGTTCACCTTAATCACCCATAACATTCAATCCAAATCTTAATTACAAAATTACATCAAAATGGGAAAGATAAATCTAACTAAACTTGCAAAATAGAGATTAGCTAAACATACCACACATTCCCATGCAATTATAAGAATAATTTGGACTTAGCACCCCACACATGAGTAACCAAGTCCACCTGTCCTAATTTGGATCATGCTTAGGGGTATAAGCAACCTACATAGCAAAAGCATTTATATTTTTATTATAGTGCCCTTTAAGCACAATCCCCTATAGAAAACATGATTAGACTAAGATCATCCTATCATCCACTCTATGCACAAGCATCCTAACATCCAATCTAAAAATATTACATCACAAAATAAAATCAGGAATCAAACCATGAACCACCCTAACATAGAGCTAGAAATGGTGACTTAGCCTAATGTGTGTGCAATTTAAGGCTTGTGTGTCATGTCTTAGCTAGGCTTTAAGGTTGAAATTTTCTAAGTGTGAAGGATTCAACTTAGAGGGTACTTTCATTTTATGTGATTTAGTTGATTTGTCAATTTTATTTGATGATTTAATTTGATTTGAATCAACCTAAATTTAGTTACTAAATGTTGTAAAGAGAACAAAATAGAAGAGAACTTTTCCTTCATCTCTACCCTAAGTAATTTCTAAGGTAGATTCATTAATAATTTTTCTTTAGTGAATTTTTTATTATGTGTCTTAAATAACCCTAAGTTTAGATTTTCTCTATATAAACCTATTCAATAAGAAAGGCATCTTGGGGTTTGTTAAGGTGAATTACCATCACATAACACACAACCATTTATTTCTTTCCACCATGTATACCATGCATATGAATAATCCTAAGCATACTAATACATGCAATGCAATTTTTAGCACACCTTAATGATGAATGTAAAGAGATGTTACTTAAGAAAATTTGGATATTCCATGAATGCATGTTTTTATTATATAGAAAAGGGAGATTCTTTTATCCATTAGCTAAATGCACATCCACATGTATAAAAGATATAAGTGAGTACGACGCCAATATTTTCTACACCAGGGTGTAAGGTACGAGACCTACTTGGGGCTACTTAAAGCCTCACAACCCTGGGATGTCCAGACTAATATACCACTTTTCTTAAATACCTATAAATGTACAAAAGGAAATAAATGGATGAAGAATCATGCAAAAGATTATGTTTAGTTTGGTTTTGTAATTTACATGTGTAAATGTGAAGATCCTTCTCAAGTCATAACATAGAAGTGTATAGGAATAGATTTAAGTAAGTGTATGTTATTTTCAAATGAATTATACACTTTGCAAATCCTATACAAGTCCATGTTAAGAAAAGAGAAGAAATAATCACATGCAAGCTTATAAATATTTATATTTAGCATCACTTCATTTATAATCTTTGATTTAAAGGTTTTAGAAATAATTTTTGATTTAATAGTGATAATAGCCAATGATATTCTTATCTTTAGCCAACAACATGCAATTTGACATAAAGGAAACATTTTATTTAGTTGATTTTCTAAAAGATATGAATGCATGACTTCATATGACAAACAACATTTAGCATGCTTGGAAAGAAATAAAGTGATGTAAGCATATGACTTCATTCACCCTAATTAATTCTTAAAGACAATCCTAAGAAATAAGATCATTTAAAGTGAATCAAACTTCTTTAAGGAGATTTTTTTATATTTTTTTAATTTGCTTTGACCTATGAAATATGAAAAGACTTTGCTAGTCCTAACCCATTTCCCCCAGTGTGAATTGGTTTAGTTTAATTTTTAGAATAATTAGATTGATTTTATGTTTTGTTTAGGTTAAGGTGTGAATTAAATCTATTAATTACCCCTTACCTACACCACTTTAATATAATTAACCAAACAATTATGAGCCAACAAATGATATGAAACCATATGGAATTGAAATCAGCAATGCACCTAAGAAATAAAGGGGCCTAATGTAATTAGCTCACAATTATTGATTAATTAAGCTAAAGGGTTTAATTAAGTACTTCATTAACCATCCAACACATGTAGTTTGATTACAATTTTCTTTGAAGTTTCTTAGGTTATTGAACACCTAAGAATCTACCCAAGATTAAGGGATTGAGTTCTGGAATAATTTGGTTTTGAGGTTAGTTAATTAAGCCATTTAATGTAGTGATTAAATCATTAATCAATTTGCAAATTAATTATGTCTTTATCCAAATAAAATAAACTTAGGAGAAAAGATTTGTAAAAGAAATCCTAATCTCATTCCCTAAGTCCATTTACTATTTGAAGATGATTAGAAAGCTTGATTAATTAATTTAACACCATTTAATAGATTAATTAAACATTAATTGATTAAGGAAGTGATTAGAGATGAAATAAGCAATTACCCTAATTAATCCAACAATAAATTCCAAGAAAATTATGTGAGGTAGAGGTCATCCCACTAATTAACCCTAGAAAGTTTGGAATTAATTACTAAAATTATTAAGGAGTAATTAACCTAATTACATTTCTAATAAAACCCAAATTGAGTGAAGGTTACCGTTCAAAATCAATTAGACTTAATTTTACATCATTCTCTTTTGAATTATCTTTAAAAGGAGTCACCGTTTGTATTTTTTTGGATTTTTCTACATTTAATTATAATTTTATGAAGTTTATGTGATTAATGGATAATTAAAATAGCCTAATTAATTAACTAATCCCGTCGGCACAACGTGGATTGCTGACGCAGTGCACTTTCCATGTGGCGCAATGGGATTAGTTATTTAAGTTGTCACATCGTGAGCTATGTCAGCTGACAGTGGACACACTTTCTCCATGGGCTGTCCGATGTAAGATCAAATGGGCAGGATTAATCCTATGATTTATGCTTAAATTAAAAGGGGGTAATGCATGATCTAATCATAACCATCCATTTCAATCACGTGGGATGAATGGTGTATGATCCATCTCCACTCGAGCGGTGAGAGACGGATGTTGTCCATCAATCATCACTTGATCTAAGCTCACCTGAGCTTAGATGGAGTTCAAACTCAACCCATACCTTTGGAGGAGCACAAACAAGAGATCCAACCGCTAAGATCTAATGGGATTACAATTCCCTTTATAAAAAACCAAGCATTTTTTAACTTAGGAACAATTTTGAGCAATACCTCATCGAGGCTATCACCGATGCTTCCAACGGAGGAGGTAGCTCTGCCTAGTATAGACGAAGGCCTGTTGAATGTATCAAGCTTTGATTTGAAGTGAATTGCTTAGTTGACCAAGCTCCCCTTCAATGGTTATAGAGGTTGATCAAGGTGAGGCTTCCTGTGGCTTGGAGACTTGGAAAATACCTTGGTTAAGCTCAATGACGTCCATTGATGGTACTTGCAAGAGTAATTTAGGTTTAGTGGAGAATTGGCTGAGTTGGAGTTTCACTTTACCTCCCCTATTTCGGATTTGAAAAAAATTGAGAAGGAGAAATTTAGGAGGCTTGGAAATGGCTTTGGGAAGTTTGGAGAAGCTTGCTTTCGATCCCTAGAGCTCAATCAAATGCAATGTCCCTAGTTTGAGTGGGAATGAGGGGGAGTATATCTCCCCCTCCTTAGATTGGACGGCTGAGACTAGCTTTACCATTTTAGCTCAATTGCTTTGATTGATTGGTTTGTTTGGGCTGTTAGACACTCCATGTGATTCATTTTAGGTAGAGGAGTGGAGGAGAGGGAGTGTCCATGTGCTAGGTGAGTGTATGAGGTGATCCAAGTGTCCAATTTGCATTGGAGGGGTCAGTTTGTCTTTGGGTTGAGTCATGGCTGACCCAAACCTATTAGGTCATCTTCACCACCTCCCTTGGTGTCCAAGTAGACCAATAGGAAGATTCTAAGTGGCCATGAGAAAGAATTGGCCAAATTCTAAGTGAATTTGGCCATAGGATACCCTTTGACATATGGGTAAAATGGTCATTTGGTTTGATTTTGATTTGGGAAGATTTGAAATGATTTAAAAGTGGGTTGGGCCAAATTTCAAATGATTTGGAGTTCATTTGGTTTGAATTGATTTAATTTGACCCATTTAGGTCAAATTGGGTTAGGTTGACCAATTGGCCAAATTGGGTCAAACCATGAGTTAGGTTAAGTTCAAATGATCATTTGGAGCCTATGGGTATCATTGGTTTGATTTAATTTGGTTTATATTTGGTTTTGGTTCATTTAGGTTCATTTAGGTCAAATAGGTCAAGTTGAACAATTTGACTCATTTGACCCAATTGGGTTAGGTCATGGGTTGGTTTAGGCTTTGTTAATCATTTGAAATGTTTTGCAAGCTATAGTTTCAATCAATTTTGATTTGTTTTGGTTTCAAGTCAATTTGAACTTTTAGGTCAAGCTAGGTTAATGGTCAATTGGACTAGGTTTGGTCTAGTTGGCCAATTGAAGATTTGGTCAAGTTCAACAAGTGATTTAGAATGAATTTGACCCATTGGTTGCAGTCAATTTGGCATAGATCAAGATTTGACCCATTTTTAACTTTTAGGTCAACTTGAGTCAACTTAGGTCAAGTGGCAATTAGGCTTGGTTTGGCTCAATTGATGCTTTGGTCAAGTTCAATCATTTATTTTGGGTAAGTTTAGATCAATGGTTTCAATCAATTTGGCATATGATGGATTTTGGCTAGTTTAGGTTTCATTTAGGCTAAGTGTTGACTTGCTCAAAGGCTAGGTTTGACTTGGTTTGACCCAATTTGAGTGATTGATCATCCTAAGATGATTGTTGCTCATAATTTGAAGCTTAGATGCACTTAGTTCGATCCAATTTGGGTTGGATTAAAATTTAGCTAAAAAATATGCTTTAGGTCACTTTGGGTCAAGTGAGCCTAAGTGGGTCAATTGGCTTAATCAAAGCTTGATTCAAGTTTGTTTGAACTCACAACTGGACTTAAGATTGAAATATAAATCCAATTACAAGTGATTTGGAGTCAAATGGGTTTTGATTCATTTGATAATTTCAAGTTCAAAGGATGAACATGGGTTTGATTTGGGTTAGTTTGATTTTGGTTTGATGATTGAAGTTTATGTTTATATTTGGGCATTTGATTGAAGGAATGATTGTTTGAGGAGAAAATCCAAATATTTGGATTGATTTGAGAATGATTTGGCTAAGTTCAAGAATTTTACTTGAAAGGGTATAGGTTAGATTTAAGTTGGATTTGGATTTGAGTTTGAATTTTGTTATGCTTGTTTGAATTTATATTTCATTTATATTTGTGAATATAAATGAGAATATAAATGGGTTATGAGAAAATCTATTGAATTTGGAGTGATTTGGATTTGATTTGAGCTAAATCCATAAGATGAAATCAAAATGGCTTAAGAAAGATTTGGGATTTGATTTAAGATATGAGAAAATCAATTGAGTCAAAATTGATTTAAGATTTGATTTAGAATTGATTTAAATTTGAAGTTGATTTGAACTTGAACTTTGACTTGAAAGATGGAAGCAAGGATTTGGTTCAAGCTATAGGGTAGGCAAGTTTTCCTAATACCCCTAAGGCATAACCTATTCCTATGGCTAACTCTTCTAGATCTCTAGGGTTAGGTTAAGTGTTCACCTAATCACTAGAAGTGTCTTAATACTAAGGAACTCATAGTGTTTAGATGTATCCTTATTCTTAGGATGAAGAAGTTGAAAACTCGCTCCAAAAGTGAGGTCAATAAAGGGCGCCCAATAGGTGTGGTGTGACTATCAAGGTATTCCTCACGTATTGGTGTTGACCGAGATGATCAATAATGTTCGAATGATCAAAATCACTAATAGAAATGATTTACTCCTAAACTCAAGGTGTAGAAGGAATCAAAAGCTTAGTGCAATACGACTCTCCTTATGTCAAAAAATATAAGAGAGCAAAGGGGGAATCCACTAGGGATAAAGTTTGTGAGATTTCCACTAGGGGAAAAGGCTCAAGTCATCCACTGGGGAATGAGAGGTTGTGAAATCCACCGAGGGATTAAAATTTGAAATCCACTAGGGAAAAAAGATGTGAACCTTCCACTAAGGGAGTAAGTTCATGTTGGATTCAATTGACTCTACTAGGGAGATTGGAAAGATTTACATCTCATTGAAGAGAAGCGGATTGATTTGTTTGTTTGATTTGGCTCCACACTATGGAGGTTGATTGGTTTTTATTTTGTTTATTTAGTTGGACTCCATTGGGGAGGAGAGTTAAATTTGTTTCATATTTTAAATTTTAAATTTTGAGATGGACCTTATCGATTTGCGATGGATTGCACTGAGTAGGGGCCGGTTGGCCTTAATCTACTTCAGATTTACCAATCCAAAGGGGTAGTCTACCAACCACATAATAGGACTATCCAACCAAAGGGATGGCCTTTTGGTGTACAACAGTTGTACAAGAAAGAAAGCATAGTAGACTTATATCCTTCAAAGTAGGGAATTGATCGCTGGGTGATCTGTTGGTGAAATGATAGATTGAATGTTAGACTGAAAGTGAATGCCGGAGACTTAAATCAAAGACAAAGATAGTCAAAATTAATCTCAATTCAATTTTTTTTTATGGATCCCATCAGTTTGCGATGGACTGCACTAAGTAGGGGCCTTATCGGCCTCGCCCTACTTTAAATTTACCAATCCAAAGGGGTAGTCTACCAACCACATAGTAGGATAATCCAACCAAAGGGGTTGCCTTTCGGTATGCAGTAGCTGTACTAGGAAGAAAGCATAATAGACTTACACCTTCCAAAGTAGGGGTCAATCGCTGGGGTGATCTATTGGCGAGGCAACGGATTGAACCCAACCATAGGCTGACTACTGAGTGAATGCCATTGGGGGACTTAAATCATCTAAAAGATAGTTAAATTTCACTTAATTTAAATTGTTTTTTATGGATCCCATTGATTTCGATCAGAAATATGTGACCTCTAGGGAGAAATATCAAACTAAAAGGGTTGCCTTTTAGTTTGTAGTGGTTAATTCGAGATAAAAGATATATTTTTATGTTGGTGTTTATGTTTGTATTTGTGTTTGAAGAGGATAGGATACCTCTTGGGTTCTCTCACACCTACCCTATAACATGTTTAAAAGTTGATGGAATGGTGCCATGAATGGCAAGTGTGATTCCACTAAGAAAGGATGTCGCTTAGATTCTCTTTTACCTAACTTAGTCGTGCTAGTCGGAATAGGATGCCTCTTGGGTTCTCTTACACCTATTCTAGTAGCATTGGAGAATTGTGTTTAATTTGTGTTCGTATTATGAAAGAGGGATAGGATGCCTCTTGGGTTCTCTTAGACTTACCTAAAACACGTCATGACAGATTCACAAATAAGAAAATAATGCTACGAATGAAGAGAGTATTTTGATGAATTGGAATGAAATTTTTTTATGATAATTATTTTCAAACATGATTTTATGGATATTATTTCTTCAAATAGAGCCTATTAATTGAAAGCATCAGGTGTTCCCCTTTACAATCAATAAGTTGATAAGATCCTCCTTGGTAAACCTTCTATATGATAAAAGGGCCTTCCCAAGTGGGTTCAAACTTGCCTTCCATCTTTTGACGAGCAATAATTGGTCTCCTTAGAACTAGAACAAATTCTCCTACTTGAAAATCTCTAGGGTAGACTAGCTTGTTGTGAGCTTGAATCATCTTGGCTTTGTATAACTTGAGGTTCTGACATGCCCGTAGGAGACTCTTCTCTAAACCTTCGAGCACTTCTAACCGCAACTTTGCATTCTACTATGTAGTGATTTTTCTACCCATTGTTATCCTTAGTGATGGGAGTTGAACTTCTAAGGGTAGAATGACTTTGGACCCATACAATAAGAAGAATAAGGTAGATTGAGTTGGAGTACGTGGTGCAGTATGCCCACAAAGCTTCAACTAGCTGCTCATGCCATTATCACTTGATATTGTCAAGTGTTTACCTTAGTATATGGATGAAATTCTTGTTGACTACTTCTGCTAGGTCATTTGCCCTGGGATAGTAGATGGTAAAATATCTCCAATCTATATTATATCTCCTGGTGAAGTTGTTGATCTTAGTGCTCTTGAATGCAGTACCATTATCGAATATAATTCATCGAGGCACCCTGAACCTATATATGATATGGTTCTTGAAAAATTAGAGCACATGCTGAGCTGTGACCTCTCTGAGTGAGATTTCCTAGAATGAACCGATGACCTTGGAAGAAGGAGGATCGATAGGACCCACTATGTTGGTACCCTAGCACTCAAATGGCCATGAGGCCAATGTAGGATATAGAATGTTGGGTGGTTGATGTAGGACCATAATGTGTACTTGACACTGATGATACCTTTTAGCTACATTCATGTAGTCTGTAATCATCAAAGGCCAGTAGTATCATTATCCCTTGATCTTTGGTTTCATCATCAAACTGGATTGATACTCTCCACATAGACCTCAATGTACCTCGATCATGATCTTACAGGCTTTGTGTTTGTCTAAACAATGTAACCATATTTGATCAAAAGATCATCGGTACAAGGTGCCATCTACGAGATCATAGGTGAGAGCTCTCTTCCTCATCTGATGGGCTTGTGATTTCTCTTAATGTAGGTTTCCTATATTCAGGTAATCTATGAATGGTTGCCTCCAATCTAGCTCCTCGTCTTTATTAGCAACGGCAGCCTCCCCTTCAATTGAAAATATCTCGATGAGTTTAGCATCAATAAGGGATAATACTTGTGTATTTGGGACCCTTATTGGAATGGACTCATCTTACAGACATGCCAATTCCTTGGCTAGTTTGGCCAAAGCATCTACTACTGCGTTCTCTCCTCGAGAGACCTTGTAGATGGTGACCTTAGGGATTTGGGCTAATAGCTTTATGGTACACTCATGGTAGTGATGAAGCTTAGGTTTCAAAACCTTATAGGACCCGTCAATCTGATTGATGACCAAATGAGAATCCCCGTAGATGTTGATGCTCTTGACACACACTATAATGACTTACTCTAGACCGGCAATCAAAGCCTCATACTTGGCTTCATTGTTAGTGCATGCATTTGAGAGATAGTATGAGAATCTCATCACATAGCGGTTTGGAGTAAAGAGAACTATTTCCACCCCTGCATTTCCTGGAAGGGTAGATCATGGTTCTTCTCCTTTATGAAAGAAAGCCGCACCATTAAAATACATCTCCCAATGATGATTATCAACTTCCTCTAAGTTCATGATTTGTTCATCGAGGAGATCATCACTAAGTGGGGAATCAGCAGGAAGTGGGTGTGTTGCTAAGAAATTTGCTAGTGCCATCCTTTCACCACACGAAGGGATATGAATGTTATATTGAAATATGATAAAATCATCGACTAATGTGCCAACCGCCCAGATAGCATCAGCCGTATCATGAGATATTACAGCGGATTGATTCTTGAAATCAAATTCACCTTATAAGAAAGTATATAGTGTCGTAGCTTTTAGAATGCAAAGATTAAAGCTAGGCAATGTTTCTGAATAGGTGGATAGTTTGCTTCAGAGAGGATCAGATGATGGCTGAGGTAGTAGAGAGCATTCTCCTTCCCTTCATCATTAGTTTGGGCCAACAATGTGCCAAAGGAGTTGTTCAATGCAGTAAAGTAGAGGATAAGTGGCTTGCCTAGGATAGGGACTGCTAAAATTAGTGGCTTCATAAAATATTGATTGATGTCTTCAAAAGCATGCTGGCACTTATCATCCCACTTGAACTTAGCATCCTTTTTGACAAGTGCTGAAAATGGCTTGCATCTCCTTGATAGATTAGAGATAAAGCATCTTAGATATGCCAACCACCCTTGAAATGATCTGAATTGAGTTAGACTTTTAGGGGATGGCATTTCTAAGATAGCTTTGATCTTTTTTTGGGTCTATCTCTATTCCCCAATGTCAGAAAAATATCCCAAGGAACTTCCCTAAATTTACTCTGAATGCACACTTCAGGGGGTTCATTTTTAGGTTGAATTATCTTAACCGTTCGAAAACTACTCTCATGTCAAAGAGGTGATCTTCCTTTTCTTTACTTTTGAGTACTACATTATCAACATAACATTCAACTTGATGATGAATTAGTTCATTGAAGATCTAAGTCATGACCCGCTGGTATGTAGAACCAGCATTTTTAAGGCTGAAAGGCATGACCTTATAATAATAGATTCTGATCAAGGTTTGAAAAGTAGTATTTCTTTCTTATTTGAGGGATATCTTAATTTGGTTGTAGCCAAATGACCCATCCATGATGGAAAATATGGCATGAGATGAGGCAATGTGTACCATTAATTCTGGTATAGGAAATGGAAATTCATCCTTAGGACATGCCTTATTTAAGTCCTTGAAATCGATGCATATGCAAATTTGACAATTCTTTTCTTAATCATGACCGCTAACTGTGTAGGTATTTTTCTTACGATAAACCGATCGATCAATTTCTTGACTTCATAAATCACTTATTGTTCAATTTTTAATTGCATGTGTCTAGGAGCTTGCTTGATAGGGTTAACATTAGGGTCCATTGCTGGTTTGTGGACTACTACGTCAAAAGATAATCCAGACATTTCTTCATAGCTCTATGTAAAATAGTCCTTAAACTTAATCAATAGCCTAACTAAGTTATTGGTTTCTTCTTCGTTTAGTAGAGAACTGACATATGTAGGACGTGGATCTTCTTTTATCTCGAGGTTGATTCCTTTGAGCTTGTCGATAGTTGAATGGATTTTCTCTTCAAATTCTGGAGGTGCATCTTTAATTTAAAGATAATCTAGATCATCTGGATCATCTGAAGTTTCTAAACACACATTCTCATAAGAGTTAGTGTGATTTGAAAAGAACCTATCAGACTCCAGATGATTGGTGACAACTAAGCAGTAATCATCATCATCGACTGGACCCACTGTACCGAGTCATAGTCCTATTCTTGATTGTGCATCCCTACCTTTGTTGTTCCACAACTTCTCAAAATACTCTAACCTGTGCCTGGACCATGTATAAGGAACCAAACCTTTCTTTGCAAGAATATGAACATAAGGTGAGCTCCAATCAAAAGGTAATTTCATAAAATCTTTATATGAACACAAGCTTCTGGACTTGAGGATGATGATCACAATAAGAATCTCTTTGGCTTGACATCCATGGAAGATGTAAGGGCTTTCTTAACTACTAAACCTTCAACTCTTTGAGAAGAAAGTGAGGTTAGAGCTAAAGTTCCCAGCTATTGTATAATAGTTTTACATAAACCTGATTCGAATAAATTCGTGCTTTGCTTGGAGGCCTAGTCATCATCACTATCCAGCTCAAGTGTCACCTATAATGAAACCCACTAAGAGGGGTTGGTTGGTGTGCTAATCACATGAGACCCATCCTCTAAGCTGGATTCCAAGTCTATGTGAATAACAGGAGTACTCTTGTGAACTGAAACATAACCCCTATTGCTAGTGGCCAACTTGGGGGTCTTCCACCTATGGAATTTTTTTTGTATCTGCCTCTGCCTCTGCCTGGTGGAGGTCGAGTCATCCTACTTATATGTCTGTATGGTGGAATGAACTATGGGTTGAATGTAACATGCGGCTCTACCTCTTCCTTGGTGTCCTTTTCTCCCTCACTTGTATTTTCCTTTTTCTTTTTTTCTATTTCTTTTGCTTCCTTTTCTTTTTCTTTTGTATTTGAATTTTAACCAAGTTTGCAAGAAAATTTATTTTGATTTTGAGGAAGATAATAGGTCGCATCTTCATATATGCCAACCTCTTTAATTAAAAATGGCTTTTCATCTCCTTTGATATAGTATTTGATTCCATCCATTAAAAACTTGATGCACTGATGAATGGAGAATGGATTCATCTTATTCTGGTGTATCCAAGCCCTCATAGTTAATTACATCCTAAGGAATGGGAATTCTTTAAGAATACTCTCGATTAAAGTATACAATTAGGGTCTCCAAAGATTTTAAGGTTAAGACTATCAAAGGATTGGCTATTTTAGAAAATCAAATGGGATAGATCAAGGAGAAGACTTATTTTTGGAATCTGAAGGGTTAAAGTAGGAAATGCTCATAATACTAGGAAGCCTAGTGAGCATTCTAATCTAACCTATAATTAGGCTTTATATTTTTGAAATTGAATAAAGTTAATTATTTGAGTTAACATTTTATTAGATTGTGGAAATGCCTAAGAGGTGAGGATTTATGCTTGTAGCCCAAGGGAAACAGCTACCTCAGATTCCTAAACTAAGGGGCCTTGGTATAAAATAAAGGCATGACCTAAATCTAAGGCAAAAATGAGTATATGGTTTACCTCCACAAGAGATAATAAACCACCCAACTGTTGGACTTATTACCGCCTGGAGTGGAAGCCAGCTAACTCCTCCTATGCTTTAGATCCATGTAAGCAAGTCTTATGCTTTGCAAGATGGCTAGGTTGTTATTCATTTACAAAGAAGACTAAGTCATTAAACTCACTCCCTAAGAGACTAGAGCATGATTGGTACGAATCCATGACTTAATCTAAAGCAAATTTTATGAAATTTATTTGATTCTTTTGGACTTTTTGTTTTGACATAGGCTACGGGATTTTATATGCCTAAATGCATGAGAATTTGATTATGGGCCAAATCAAGAGAGAAAGGGGTGTCTTTCACCAAAGGCTCTCATAGGTTAAGCCTTGATTCTCTGGCAAGGATAGAGCCCCCTCTTAACAAGAGTGGAAGAATATGACATGCATGATATTATACATTCATTCATCTAACGCTTTAAAAATTTTATTATCTTGATTTAATTCCTAGTCTTTTATGTGAGGGTATGAGTTGTTTTAAAATTTTAATTATGAGTTATTAATTGGGTAGAAAATTTAATTTTATCCTAAGAGCCTACCGCATCCAGGCCACACATTCAAGCATCAATCATAAAGAGACTATAAAAAGCATGATGTTCTAATGCACAATCTAAATACAACATCAAACAATTTTATAAACTACCATAAAAGAATAAAAGGCCAGTGTGGTTGAATTCTGCCATACACCCCAAAAAGAGAAAAAAAAAGATGGGTAGCTGAGCTCTACCATTATACAACCTGAATTACAAAAATAATGTATATGCTATGGGGGTTTTCTTTTCTTCATTTCTTCATTCTCTTTCTTTTAATTTGATTTTATCCAAAGTCATCACAGGGCACCCAAGGGACTAAGCCTTCTAGCCATTGCTCATCCTAATCCCGCATAGCACTAATCCTAATTCCTAATGCAAAATTACATCAAAAATAGAAAAAATAAATCAAGCTACACCTACAAAACAAATGTAAGCTAAACATATTATACAACCCAAGCAGTTATATGAATAATTTAAGCTTAGCACCCCACACATGGGTAACCAGGCCCACCTGTCCTAACATGAGTTACGCTTAGAGGCTAAGCAAAAGAAAAGCATTTATATTTTTTATTACAATGCCCCTTAGCAAAATATGATTATTAATAACCGCCTAACATCCATTCTACAGAACATACACCCTAACATCCAGTCTAATATATTACATCACAAAACAAATCACAACATCAAACATACAACCCCGTAACTTAGCACTAGAAGTCGTGACTTAGTATTCTAATGTGTGTGCTTAAGGCTTGTGTAGCAAGACTTTACTAGGCTTCTTTAGTTTAACTTTCAATTTGGAGTTTGAATTTGTTTAAATTTTACCTTTGGGTGATTTTAATTTAAATGATTTAATGATTTATTTTCTATTTTTATGTCACTTTTATTTGGTTAAGATAATGTTTAAGTTTTCAAGAATGAAGAGTAGAATGAGTTCCACTTGTAGATGGACCTCACCCTATTGTACATCCTAATTCCTAAAGAATCTGAGTATGGTCCTTAAGTATCTTATTTAGCCCATTTGAATTTATGCAATTTATTCGATTTGATTCATTTGACTTGATTTATAATTTAGAATTTGAGTTTGTTTAAGTATTTGATTGATTGATTTTGGATTAGATATTTTAGTTTAACTGCATCTTGATAATTCAATATCCTTAATATCTAATGAAGTTTAAGTTTTTAAGTTCATGTGTTTTTTGGTTGATTAATTAGATTAGATGTTTTGATTTAATTAAATCTTGATAATTCAATGTCCTTAGTATTTAATGAAATTTAAGTTTGTTTAAGTTCATGTGTTTTTTTTTATAATTTTAGATTAGATGTTTTGATTTAATTAAATCTTGATAATTTAATATCCTTAATATCTGATGAAGTTTAAGTATGTTTAAGTTCACGTGTTTTTGGTTGATTAATTTTAGATTAGATGTTTTGATTTAATTAAATCTTGATAATTCAATGTCCTTAGTATTTAATGAAATTTAAGTTTATTTAAGTTCATGTGTTTTTTTATTGATTAATTTTAGATTAAATGTTTTGAATTAATTAAATCTTGGTAATTCAATATCCTTTTAAATTAATATTTAATTCTTTTCTTTGATTATGGTTATGTAATTTAACTTTATGTTTATTTAATTTGATTGCGGCTCATTTATTTGTAGTTTGATCAGATTAGATTAATTGAGATTATATTTTGATTTTAATTTGGTTTGATTCTTTGTAATTAGGATTTAATTTTTAATCACATCCATTTGTCATGTTCATCAAAGTTTGGCTTGTATTTTGATTTCATGCATTGGATAGTTGATTAGTTTATCTTATTTAAGTAGGTTGAATGAGATTTGATTTGATTACATATTAAATTGATGAGAGTCTTTCTTAATTTACTTTAATCTGATTTAATTTGATTTGATTAGCTTTATTGTTCTATGGGTTTGCTTAGGGTCAATGTGATTATATGATTAGTTTAATTATGAAGTTTATTTATGTTAATCATAAAGGTTTGTTTATTTTTTTAATTTGCTTTCATATTGTTTTAGACTAATGATTTTATTAATGACTTAATGGCTTAGGTTTAATTTAGGTTTTGATTAGTATTTTATTTCATTTTGATCGATTAAACTTAAGTTTAATGTGATTAATTTGATTAACGTAATTAGTTTGTTTAAGTGGTGTAATTAATTAAGAAATTAAATAAAGATTTGTTTAATTTTTTAATTTGATTTCATATTTATTTGGGTTAATGATGCAATTAATGAGTTAATGAGTTTATATTATAGATTAGCATTTAATTTTATGTTTATTAAGCATAAGTTTATCATGATTAATTTAATTGACTTAATTAATTTATTTAAGTGATTAAATTAATTAGTAGATTAATTAAGTTTTTTTGAATTAGATTAATTTTAATGATTATAAATTAATTTTATTAAGATGATGGATTAATTTATTAAGTTTGCATTAATTAGATGTTTGCTTAATTAATTTGAGGTAATTAAAATTAGATTAATTAAGAGTTTGTTTGATTAGATTAATGACTTAATGATTTAGGTTTAATTTAGGTATTGATCTTTAATTGTATAATTATTTTTATTTTAGTTTAATATGCTTAATTTGATTAACTTAATTAGTTTACTTGAGGGTGTGACTATTAAATTTAATTGGGGTTTGATAATTAAAGTTAGATTTAATGTAACTTATTTAAATTAATTTGACCAATTAAGTGATGGATTAATTTATTAAGTTTGCATTAATTAGATGTTTGAATTATCAAGTTTGAGGGTAATTAAATTTTTTAAATCATTAGATTAATTCGGCTTGTTTAATTAGAGATTAATGACTTAATTTCCCACATGTGAGTGATTTGGTTTAGTTAAGTGTTTTCTTTAAGTTTAATTTGATAAAAGGATTATTGTTATTACCATCTTTGTCATTAAGTGAATTAATTATTTATTTCATTTCAATTAAGTTTGATTATTTATGATTGGAGTTTTATTTGATTTGATTCATTTAATATGTTTATTTGATTTCATTAACATGTTTGATTTAGTTATTAGGTTGAAATATTTATTGGTCAATTAGTTATCTTATTTCAAATGGATATGATTTAATTATATGTTAATTAAGTTTACTTTAATTTTTAATTAGTTTAATTTGATTAGTATCAAATGATTAAAGTTTCCTAAATTTGTTGAGTTTTGAGTTTTATTTAAGATATAATCATTTAATTGAGTTTTTTTAACTTAAATAGGTTTAGTCATATTTAATTTAATTTTCTCTAAGAATAATATTTCAATGATTTGAGATTTAATTAATGATTGCTTAAGTACTATTTCATTTCTGATTTTGATTTAATATTTAAATTATTTTTAGATTATATTTTAATTAACTCCTTAATTGATTAAACTCTAATTTAAGTGTTTATTTGGGGTTCAATAAGATTCAAAAGATCACATGATTTTGTTAAGAGTCCTAGACGTCAATTGAAGAGATTTAAGCTATTTTGAAGATTTTTGTAAATTTTTGAATTTTTATTTAATTGATTTTATTAAAATGGACAATCTGAACTTCAAAATTTAATTTCTCTTAATCCATATGTTCTTTTCACTTGATATATTTATGGTACGTGTGTTTTAACTTTAATTTCAGTCCTTGAAAATTTCTTAATTTAACTTATATTTTTAGCTTAATTAATGAAATTTTATTTTTTTCTATAACTTAAATTAAGCTCAAAATACTCAGTAAACTTTGGGGATATTAGGTTTTGTTGGATTTCCCTTGCAAAGACAAATACAACAAGCCCTAGAATATAATTTTTAGTTAATTATTTTATTTTTATGAAAATTTGAAGTTTCTAGTGATTTAAATTATTATTATTTTTTTATAAAATGGAAATACTTTGGGCGGAAAAGAAAAATGATCCGCTGCCGCCGTCCATCGCAGATCGGACCCAGATCGAGAAGCGGATCTAGGCCGATCGATGATTAGCCGACCGAGACCGCGGCGAACCATTTGATCGAATGGTCCAGATCACATCGCATCCGATGACGCCGATCGGTCGGCGATCGGGTATCCGATCCATGGATTGGACGATAGCGTAGTTTGCCGGTCACCAACATTGTTCTCAAAATTTTGGAGGTTTTAAGCCAAAACTTGTGCAAATGGACCCATTTTCGTGCCGATTCGCACCTAAAAAAATATGTTTTCTAATTGGGATGATTTAAAGTAAAATTATGGGATTATCTAGGGAAAATTCCTAAAATCATAAGAAAATTATTACAAAATGTGAGAAATCCTAAGGTCGACTATGGTTTGGTAAAATTTACCTCGCCTGGGATGATTTTCAGTGGTAGTGAAGATCTGAGCAAACTTCTAGGTATGTGAGGAAGCTTTGTAGTGATCTTTAGCCCTTGCCTACTTTCGGAATGTCACCTTCTTCAATGTCTACCATCGCCTCACCAGAAGAGCAATTATTTATATTTTTAAGCTCAAAAATTGCTAAAAGAAGTGGGGGA
The DNA here is from genome assembly GCA_021442155.1 of Cymbidium sinense. Taxonomy (NCBI): domain Eukaryota; kingdom Viridiplantae; phylum Streptophyta; class Magnoliopsida; order Asparagales; family Orchidaceae; genus Cymbidium; species Cymbidium sinense. Next base: position 101,673,168 of record CM038222.1, read on the forward strand.
TGGGTTTCTTTTACGTTGGGGAGATTTGGGGGGCTGAATGGTGGTGGGAGGAAGAGATCTAAAGTCTCATCTCCCCCTTCTTTTATAATGGCTGAAAATAAAATCTTTTTTAAATTTTTTGGCTCCAAATTGATTGACATCTTGTTGAGATGGTTAGGATGGATGATAGATTGATTGAGTACTTTGTATTTTTGCTCCAAAGTCCACTCTTACTATCATATGATCAGATTTATTCATTGCAAATGTTAGGGAGGAGTTAAGTGCATGTGATGGGTAGAATTAAATGAGGTTGGGTGAAATCCTATATGGGGGAGGATCCATGAGGGATTTAAATGGGTTGGGTTGGTTTTAGGCTGATCCCAAATTGGTTTGGGTCGGGTTTGATCAGCCCCCAATGGGTTTTGGCTAGGTATCAAGGGATTTGGCCCAATTTAGGTCATATGGGTCATTTTGGGTCAAATTGACCCATTTGACCCAAATTGGCCAACTTAGCTTGGGTTATGGGTTTATCCATGTTCAATTGGTTAATTGAAGATGAATGTGGTCTTTGGTTTAAATTAATTTAGATTTAATTTTGATTTATGCCAAATTGACCCTTTAGCCAATTTAAAGTTGGGTCAAGTTGACCAATTGGGCTCGATTGATCAAATGGGTTTAATTATGGCTTTGTCAAGTTCAATAATCAATTTGGAATGAACTTGATCAGTCAAATCAAAGGGTTAGATCATGATTTGACATTTGGTCCTTTAGGCCAATTTAAATTTGGATCAAATGACCAATTGCTACCCAATTGATTCAATTGATCATCCTAGGGTGATCAACAATCATGGAAGGTTTTGGTGAGCTTGGTTCAATCCAATTTGGTTGGATTAGAAGTTGGCTCAAATGGGTCCTTAGGTCATTTGGGTTAAGTGGACCTGTGGGTCAATTGGTTTGGTTTGATTCAAGTTTAGTTGAACTTATATATGAGCCCTAGATTAGAATATAAATTCAACAACAATCAATTTGGAGTGTAAGGGATTTTGGCTCATTTGAAATTTTCAAGTCAAAAGGGTTAAGTTGGGTTTGACTTGGGTTGGTTTTGATTTGATTTGATGATTGTAGGTTTCATCTATATTTGGGTAGATAATAGAATGAATGATTGATTCAAGAGAAAATTCATTTATTTTGACTTGATCTGGATAGAATTTGGCTAAGACCAAAGAATTAGCTTAAAGGGTTTATATTGAGTTTGGATTAGATTTTTGATATACTTTTGGTCATTTGAATTTGGTTTTCATTTTATATTTGTGAATATAAATGAAGGAATGATTGATTTATAAAGAGATCAATTGAGTTTCATTTAATTTAAGGGGAGTTTTGGCTAAGCTTATGAATGTGGTTCATATGGCTTAGGAAGAGGTTTTAAGATTTGAATTTGATTTTAGTTTTCAATCATTTGGAGACAAAACTTGAAATTAGATTTGGAATTTGATTTTGAATTTGAGATTTGGTTTGAGAATTGAGTCTGGGTTTGATTTGAGAAAGTGTATCTAGATTTGGTTTAGGCTATGGGATAGGTAATTTCCTTAAACCCTAATGCATAGCCTAATCTTAAGATTAACACTTCTAAGTCTCTAGGCTAAGTTGAGTGTTCACCTAATCACTAGATGTGTCATATAACTAAAGAAATCTTAGTGTCTAGAAGATTCTTAAGTTTAAGAAGAGGAGGTTAAGAGCTCACTCTAAAAATAAGGTCAAGAAAAAGACCCCCAATAGGTGCGGTGTAACTAGCAAGGCACACCGCATGTATTAGTGTTGATCGAAATGATCAAAAACATCTAGAAGATTGCAACAAATAATGGAAGCGATCTATACCTAGACCCAAAAGGTAGATAGAATCACGATCTTAGTGCAATATGGCTCTCTTTATGCTAGGGGCATAAGAGGACTAGAAGGAATTTGCTGGGGGTTGAGTACATGAACCTTCCACTTGGGAAGCAAGTTCAACTTATCTACTGAGGGATAAGAATTTAAGTTTGAATATGAGTATGATTTGTTTGGGTGTGTATTCATTGGGGATAAGAATTTGATTAGATTTCTTTGATTTGTTTGATTTGACTCCACTAGGGAGGTTGGTTTAATTAATTATGGCTCCATTAGGGAGAAGAGTTCTAGATTGAGGGCATATCTACTGCGGATGTACACTCGATTGAATTTGTTTGATTTAGATCTAAGCTCTACTAGGGAGGCTAATTTGCTTTGCGGCTCACCTGGGGAGAAATTTGGTTTGTTTGATATGTTTAATTTGACTCCAGGGAGGTTGGTTTGAATTTATTTTATTATGGACTATCTGTGATGGACACTAAGGGCCAGGGCTTTATCCTGCCTTTATAAGTCCAAAGGGGTAGTCTACCGCCATAAGGTAGACTATCCAACCTGGGGTTGTCTTTCGGTGCAATGACTGTTAGGAAGAAAGCTATAATATCTTCCAAAGCAAGTGATCGTGGGTGATCTGGATGGCACAAACATCAATACCTGGGAGACTATTGAGTGAGCTCTGCTGGGGGTCTTACCTCAACTCAAGAGTAGTCTTGATGATTAATTTATTATATTGATTTGATTTAAATTGATTTAATTTAATTTGGTGTGTTATGTTATGGACCTATGTAATGGACCCAAGAAGGAGCTATTTGACCTATCTTTATTTACAAAGGGTAGTCTACCACCAAGGTAGGACTATCCTAAGGTTGCCTTTCTATGCAATGACCGCAGAAGAAAGCATAGACTTACATCTTCCAAAGTAAGGATCACCGCTGGGGTGATCTATCATGGCATGATCAATCGACCTGGGTGACTATTTGAGCGAATGTCACTATGGACTCATATCGACTCAAGAATAGTCAGAATTAATTTAATTTTAGATGGACCTTATCGATGTGCGATGGATCTACTAAGAAGGAGCTAATATTAGCCTAGACCTATCTTAGGTTTACAAATCCAAAGGGATAGTCTACCAACCGTTAGGTAGAGCTAACAAACCTAAAGGGTTCCTTTCAGCTTACAATGGTCAAGTTAGGAAGAAAGCAGGGGACACACATCTTCTTAAACAAGGAACTACTAGGGTGACCAATCACTTACATAAAAAATCAAACCCGACCTAAGGCTGCCCATCAATTTGCAATGGTCGTGCCGGAAAGAATGCGTAATAGACTTATATCTTTCAAAGCAAAGATGACCGTCGGGGTAACTCATTCGTGGCACAACTAGTTGATCCTGACCTAAGGGTGATTACCGAGTGAGCGCTGACCCGAGGACTTATCTCAATTCAAACTAGTCAGGCAATTCCTATAGGGAGTTTTGCTAACACAGTCTAAAGATATGATGCCTGCTTGGGAAAGGGGCCACTAGGGGCTTGAATTCCTAATCCATAAGTGAAATAATTTTGTTTATTTGTTTAGTTTGTTTTAATGTGGACCCTATTCTTTGCAAGGGATCAAACTGAGAAGGAGCTTATATTAGCCTAGACCTATCTCAAATTTACTAAACCAAGGGAAATTCTACATATCCGCTGAACAAATTCTCCAATCATAGGGGTGGCCACTAGGAAAGGGGGACTGTCCAATCCAAAAGTAATATGGGTAGTGTCTAAATGGGGTCTCAAAGTGGATCCAAATAGAATGCCGTGGGATGGGGCCACAAAGGCTTAATCCAACACCTAGAAGACATAGTCATATCAAATAGATATTCGTACCAACGGAGAAAGGGACTTACATCTACCAAGAATGGTGTAGGTGAGTCGCACATAGAAAATATCAACCAACCTGGCCCATCGCTTTGCAAATCGTCTAGAAAGAATGTAGGCTTACATCTCTAAAGCGAACTAACCGATGGGATAGTCGCCCGACATCCCACCTACTGACATCGAGTGAATGCCACTGGGGGACTTATATCAACTCAAACATAGTCAAGAGAAAAGGAGCCTCTAGGGGACTTACCCTAAACCTCAAATATATTCGACCTAGTTAGATTATGATGATTAGTTCAAGAAGAAAGTGTGGGGACTCACATCTTCTTAAACAGGATCAACCATGAGGTAGCTTATTAGTTAGGAAGCGAAGACTATGAAACAAATAAGATGCTCAATGGTTTGTAATAGTCAAATTAGGAAGAAAGTGTGAGGACTCACATCCTCCAACAAATGACCACTGGGGTGATCGATTTCTTTAGGCAACAAATCAAACCTAACCTAGAGCAGCTAATGAGTCAGTGCCATAGGGGGCTTGATCTCACATCAAAATAGCTCGAAAGAAAGATATGTGTGTTTGTGCTTGATATGAAGGAATAGGATTCCACTGGGAGACTCTTACACCTAAACCTCAAGAAAACTTGACCTAGTCAGAGTATGGTGGCTAGTTCAAGAAGAAAGTGCAAGGACTTACATCTTCTTAAATGAAGCAAACATAAGGTAGTTCACTGGCAGGGTAGAGAAGACTACCAAACTGACAAGGCACTCATAGGTGTGCAATTCTCAAGTTAAAAAGAAAGTGTGGGGACTCACATTCTCCAATAACTGACCATTGGGGTGGCATACCACAGGCAAGACATAATGAGAGTAATGAGTGAGGCTTACTCTCATCAAAATAGCCCCAGACAAAATATATATTTTCATGTGGTTGTGTTGATGAAGGAAGGAATATGATGCCGCTTGGGTTCTCTTATAGCTAACTTAGTGATATTAGAGAATTGTGTGTAGTTTATGTTTGTGTTGATGAAAGATATGATGTCACTTGGGTTCTCTTACACCTATTCTATTAACACTGGAGATAAATAGTAAGTTTTTGATGTAAGTTTGAAGGAATGTTTAGATTGATGAGGAATTTTGAAGGGTGATAGTAGATTGATTTTTTTTTTTGAATTTGGACTCAATCAATGTAGATTTGAAAACATAACTTTATTAAGAAATTGATTTTGTTATTTTTAAAATTTCTTTAGGTGTGTGCAAATGAAACAAGAACAGCTAAGAGTAGTGTTCTTCCTCTAAAATTCTTGGGACCCAGTCAAAGTAGTTGATCATCCTTAGTGAAAGAAACTCACCAAGGCTTCTCAAATATTATGCTATAATTTGTATTTGAATGACAAAAATTTCTTATTCCAACTACTTGAATTATTCTCCAAATTTTGAATTTGATTTTGAGTGTAATGGCTTTTAAAGTAGTGTTTGTTGACATAGAAATACAAGACACTCTCCTATTATAGTGGTTTAAACTACTTTCCATCCTTTGAAGCACCAAAGTAGGCTTTTTAATGATCAAAAACAAAATCTTAATTTTGAGAGTTTTGAGATAGACTAACTTTGAAAGAGTTTAAACCATCTATATTCAACATTAATTGAGGTCTCTCTTCCTTTTTCTTATTCTTTTTTTTGTTGCAAGACCTTCAAGCTTTTCAGTTGATGCATAGAGTTTGTAATTTGAGTGTTGATGATAAATTTTAGCAAGAAGAGTTATACCTTAAATGGAGATAGCCTTAAACTAGTGGCCTAAGCGAATGGAGGGGCCTATATTGGAGATGTCATGAAATATTGCCTTATGCTTTTGAATGAGTATTGAAACTTATCATCCTTTAGAAGTTGATCTACTTTCTTTGTAAAAGTAATGAATGATTGACACCTACCAAAAAAAAATGAGAGATCAAGTATCTTAGACACACCAACCTTCCTTGAAATGATTTTAATTGTGTTGAGCCCCTCCTTTTTTTTTCTTTTTTTTTCCTTTTTTTTTTGAAGGTTGCATTTATAATATCACTCTAATCTCTTTTATATCAATTTTTTTATCCCATGATGCTTTACTACAAGCCCTAGAAACTTCCCTAAAGCCATCCTAATTGTATACTTTAGGGGATTCATCTTTAGGTTGTAGTATCATAATTAATCAAGACAACTACTGTGATCATAAAGATGTCTTCCTTTTCTTTTAGACCACAAGATCATCAACATAGCATTCAACTTGGTAATGAATGAGCTCGTTGTAGATTCAAGTCATGGCCCGTTGGTATGTGATGCCATCATTTTTAAGGCTGAAAGGCATGACCTTATATAGAATTGATGAAATTATAAATGCAAACACCTCTCATCCTCCGGGATCATTTGACCCATCTTTAAATGAGGAGACTGCATGCAAAGAGGCTATATTCACTATTAAATTTGATATAGGTAATGTGAATTCGTCTTCAAGACATGCCCATCTTAGATCTTCAAAATTGACATATGTGCAGAGTTGAATGTTCTTCCTTTTCACTGGGAATAATGTTGGGAAATCATGGTAGTATCTTTCTTCTTAAATAAGGTTAACTCCAAACTTTGATCCTATTCTTTGAGTCAAAATTTTCTAAAACAGAAATAGTAATAGGTTCAGTTTTGAGTTTATAGACTGCTACCTTTGGAGATTTATTGGGCACTTTATAATGGTCTTAGGTAAAGCATTCTTTAAACTACAAAAGTAACCTAACCAATTTGCTGGCATCTTTCTTCTAACTTATCATATATGGATGTTGGGAGGGTCGATGGACTCTCTTTATGTTCAGAGGTTAAATTTTTTTTTATTTTCTTGAAATTTATTGGTTAATGATCCTAGTTGAATTTCTTGGGAGGGTGGGTGGACTCTCTCATAGCAATAGGGATTTTTTTTTAACTTCAAGGATTGCATTCTCTACTTGAAAATCTTCAAAATTGTTTGAGCTAGGTATACTAGGCAAAAGATAATTTTATTACCTCATTTGAAGGTCTATCTACAAGCATTGAATCCTCTTTCGAGCATGAAGAAAGAAAAATGAAGTGGAAATTTGAAATCTCATAATATATTTTTTTGCTAGATGTTAGGAGCAACTCTTAACTTCCAATCGTATAATAATATCATGAGATTGTAGAATTGGAGTCAATGAGCTCGCATACCTACTAAATTTCTAGTCATATCATAAACAAATCCTCCTTTAGAACTTTTTTTTATTGGCATCTAACTCGAGAGATTTGTCAAAATTTGACTCAAAATTTATCTCACGTATTATTTTATCTCTTTTTTTTCTTGAATTTACACCTCATACACATGATTTATTCTTTAAATTCTAAATCATTGTGTATTATTGATGCTTTACTTTTTCTATTTTTCTTCTTCTCGTTCTTTTTTTTTTTGAATTTACACCTTATACGTATGGTTTATTTTTTCATTCTAAATTAATATGTATTATTGGTGCTTTACTTTTTATCTTTTTCTTCTTCTTGTTCTCCTTTTTTTGTTTTTTTTTTAATTTACACCTTGAACATATGATTTTTTTTTTGGATCCTAAATCAATATGTTTTATTGGTGCTTTACTTTTTCTCTTTTTCTTCTTCTTGTTCTCCCTTTTTTTTTGAATTTACACCTCATATATATGATTTTTTTATTGGATTCTAAATCAATTTGTATTATTGGTGCTTTACTTTATCTCTTTTTCTTCTTCTCTTTCTCTTTTTTTTTTTTTTTGAATTTCAAATTTTTTTTATTATCTCTTTTTTTTAGTCGTTGTCTATATTGTGTTCTGTGGAGGAGATTGCTTGTCTTTCTTTTCCATAGGGTATTCTATGTTGAATATGACTTGAGGAGGTTGCCACTAACTGAGCAAGAAAGAATTAAATAGTTTTCTATCTCTTTAGAGAATATGAGAGTGCACTTATTACTTAGCTTAGTAGGCAACCTTCCAAGATAGTTTAGGACCTAAGATTAACCTTAAGAATAGTTTGATGCCCTTATTTTGGATTGTGAGGTTTAGCTTAAGAAGGATTTAAAATTTGATTATTTCCAACGACTGGTTTGCTTCTTCTTATGGTGTTGATCAAAGTGGTAGGACCCTGCCACTATAATAATTGACTTCTGTGATATCTTCTAAAAAAGAGGTAGAATTGATGAATACCTACTCTCTTCTCTCTTTTTTTTGTCCAAAGTTTATCCCATTAGACCTTTAAAATTTGATGATTCTAACTCTTTATCTATAGTGACACCATGAAAACTTAGAATGGGGGGCATATCTACCTTAGTTCGAATCATTAAAGCATCAAATCCATCAATACCGCTATTTTATGGATTATGATCATTATTTTGAGAGGTGTCTTCTTTTAGTAATTAGGATTCAAATTATTTTAGTCATAATTACCAAGAATAAATAAGACATACTCAAAATCCTTATCAATTTCATTCTTGGCCCCTGAAGGAATCTTTATGGCCTTTCTCCTTTAGGGTGAAAATCCACATCTTGGTTTTAAGTTGAATTTCATCATTAAAGTTTTTATGATTCATAACTTTATGACTGATTATAATGAATATTGCATTATCATAAGTCATCTTAAGGTTTTCAAGCTCTATGTCAAATTTGATTCAAACATTTTTGATAAACTTAAAGAATTTGAACCCACACATCAAATTTGAGTATGATAAAGGGGTTCAAATATTTAGATATCAATTTGGAGAGATTTTGAAGAGAATTTCTTTGGAACCTCACTTGTCAAATGTTGATATGACTATACGTTCAGAGCTCTTTGACTAGGACATAAGAAATTTTGGAACTTTACTTTCCAAATGATGGTAGGTTTAAAAATTTAGGAATTTTTTTGTTCGGTGTTGTTTGATTTTGATTTTAAAAGAGAACTATTATTTAACAAATTTGAGTATGTAAAATGAAATTGGGTAATTTTGTTTGAAAAAAATAGTTTTTATATTTATTTTTGAAGAAAAGGTTTTATTTGATTTAATTTTGATTTTGAAAAATGAACATTCACTTAACAAATTTGAGCATGCTAAGTGGGGTTCAATTAATTTTATTTTGAAAATGATTTAAAAATTTTTGGAGAACTAGTTTTTTTCTTTGTTTAATTTTGATTTTAAAGAGAGAATCTCCCTTTAACAAATTAGATTATGCTAAATGGGATTCATATTATTTTTATTTTGAAAGGTCTTTTGAAAATTTTTGTAAAAGATGTTTTTATTTTACATTATTATTATTATTATTTTATTTTATTTTCTTACTTTAGATTTTATTGAAATTTCATTAAGCATGCGATGAACCTTGCTTCACCAAGCTAGTGGTAAGAGGTTCAAAATTTTATGTGTGGTTATTTTCCTTTTTTTAGTTAATTTATTTTTACTTATTGGGGGACCCAATAGAAATTTTAAGACCTACACAGAGTGAGGACCTAAAACCTAAAGGATGTTGGCTAGCTTTGCTTAAGGATGAAATAAACTAAGTGCCTAAAGAAAGAAAGATAGTCTTGGGATTAGATATAATATAAGTCCACTATCGATGCTTGGAGGCAATAATTGTCTACTAAAAATGGAGAGAGGAACCATCTCAAGAGTCACCTAAAAACTGGTGTTTATTTTGAGATATATGACACCATGCATCTTGGGGTGGGTACAAGTGATTGGGTATGATATTAAGGAATGATGTACTATCTCGAAAGATAGAAATCACCACCCTATAATGGACCTAATCACCAAATAAGGACTCTTAAGGCATGATGAGTCTTCGAATATACTAGAGATCTTTCCCCTACTTTATATGGAAAACTAAAGTAGGGTTTATTTTAAGTTGAGTTCATTAAGTTCTCCATGGAGGGAAGCCCACATAGTTAATTGCATCCTAAGGAATGGGAATTTCTTAAGAATACTCTCGATTAAAGTAGATAATTAGGGTCTCCAAAGATTTCAAGGTCAAGACTATCAAAGGATTGGCTATTTTAAAAAATCTAATGGGATAGATCAAAGAGAAGACTTATTTTGGAATCCAAAGAGAGAAAGTAAGAAATGCTCATGATACTAGGAAGCCTAGTGAGCATTTCAATTTACCCTATAATTGGGATTTATATTTTTGAAATTGAATAAAGTTAATTATTTGAGTTGACATTTTATTAGACTGTTAGGGCTTATAATTCCACAACATAAGATTGTGAAAATGCTTAAGAGGTGAGGATTTATGCTTGTAGCCTAAGGGAAATAGATACTTTAGATTCCTAAACTAAGGGGCTTTGGTACAAAACAAAGGAATGACCTAAATCTAAGGAAAAAATGGGTATATGGTTTACCTCCACAAGAGAGAATAAACCACCCAACGCTAAGCCTGAGTGGTACCACCTAACTCATACACTTTAAATTCATGTAGGCAAGTCTTATGCTTTGCAAGATGGCTAGGCTGTTATTCATTTAGAAAGGAGACTAAGTCCTTAAACTCCCCCCTAAGAGACTAGAACATGAGTGGTATGAATCCATGACTTAATCTAATGCAAATTTTATCAAATTTATTTGATTCTTTTGGACTTTTTATTTTGACACAGACTATGGGATTTTATATGCCTAAATGCATGAGAATTTGATTATGGGCCAAATCAAGAGAGAAAGGGATGTTCTTCCACCAAAGGCTCTCATAGGTTAAGCCTTGATTCTCCGCAAGATGGAAGTCCCTCTTAACAAGAGTGGAAGAATATGACATGCATGATATTATACATTCATTCATCCAACTAAGAGGTTGCTAAAAATTTTATTATCTTGATTTAATTCCTAAGCTTTTATATGAGGTTATAAGTTGTTTTAAAATTTTAGTTATGAGTTATTAATTGGGTAAAAAATTTAATTTTATCCTAAGAGCCTACCACATCTAGGTCACACATTCAAGCATCAATCATAAAGAAACTATAAAAAGGATGTTGTTCTAATACACAATCTAAACACAACATCAAACAATTTTATAGACCATAAAAGAATAAAAGGCAAGGGTCGGTTAAGACACCTAAAAAAAGAGAAAAGGATGGGTAACCGAGCTCTACCCTTATATAAGATGGATTACAAAAATAATGTATATGCTATGGGGGTCTTCTTTTCTTCATTTCTTCATTCTCTTTCTTTTGATTTGATTTGCTCTAAAGGCATCATAAGGAACCCCAGGGACAAAGCCTTCTGATGACTGCTCATCCTAATCCCCCATAGCATTAATCCCAATTTCTAATGCAAAATTACCTCAAAAATAGAAAAAATAAATCTAACTACACCTGCAAAATAAATGTTAGCTAAACATACCATACAACTCAAGCAGTTATATGAATAATTTGGACTTAGCACCACATATATGGGTAACCAAGCCCATCTGTCCTAACATGAGTTTCGCTTACAACCCATTTATATTTTTTATTATGCATCTTAAGCACAACCCACAACAAAGCTAATAATAACATCCAAGATAGGAACATACCCCTAACATCCATAAAACATTACATCACAAAAACAAAACACAACATCATACATACAATGCCAACTTACCAATAAAGTGACTTTGTATTCTAATGTGTAAGGCTTATAATAAGACTTTACTAGCTTCTTTAGTTTAAGTTTCAATTTGGAGTTTGAATTTGTTTAAATTTACCTATTTAATTTAAATGATTTAGTGATTTACATTTTTATTTCAATTTTTATTTAAGATTATGATTATTTTCAAGAATGATTGAGTCACTTTTATCATATTCTATAATTGAATTAAGCTTATCTTAAGTGAATTTAATTTATTCGATTTGAATTTGGCTTAACTGAATTTAGAATTTGAGTTTATGTATTCATTGATTGATTAGATTAAGTTTTAGTTTAATTGCTTCGATAATTCAATATCTTTAATATCTAATGAATTATTTGTTTTTCATGTGTTTTTGGTGAATTTGATTATTTGTTTGATTTAATTAAATCTTGATAATAAATGTACATAGTATTTACAAAAATTTAAGTTTGTTTGTCATGTGTTTTTCATTAATTTTAGATTAGATGTTTTGATTTAAGATCTTGATAATTCAATATCCTATCTAATGAAGTTAAGTTTGTTTAAATTTTATGTGTTTTGCTTGATTAATTTTAGATTAGATGTTTTGATTTAATTAAATCTTGATAATTCAATATCTTAGTATTTAAATGAAGTTTAAGTTTGTTTAAGTTCATGTGTTTTGTTGATTAATTTTAGATTAGATGTTTTGATTCAATTAAATCTTGATAATTCAATATCATTTTAAATTAATATTTAATTCTTTTCTTTGATTATGGTTATGTGATTTAACTTTATGTTTATTTAATTCAATTGTGGTTTATTTATTTTTAGTTTGCTCGTATTAGATTAATTGAGATTTTATTTTGATTATAATTGGGTTTGATTCTTTGTAATTAGGATTTAATTTTTAATCACATCCATTTGTCATGTTCATCAATGTTTGGTTTGTATTTTGATTTCACATTGGATATTAGTTTATCTTATTTAAGAGTAGGTTGAATGAGATTTGATTTGATTACATATTAAATTGATGCTTAATTTAATTTTGATTTAATTTGATTTGATTAGCTTTATTGGTCTGGGTTTGCTTAGGTTCAATGTGATTATGTGATTAGTTTAATTAAGAAGTGTATTTATGTTAATCATAAAGGTTTGTTTAATTTTTTTAATTTGGTTTCAAATTTTTTTAGACTAATGATGTAATTAATGACTTAATGGCTTAGATTTAATTTAGGTTTTGATTAGTATTTAATTACATTTTGATTGATTAAACTTTAGTTTAATGTGATTAATTTGATTAACTTAATTATTTTATTTAAGCGGTGTAATTAATTATTAAATTAAATAAAGATTTGTATAATTTTTTAATTTGATTTCATATTTATTTAGTAATGAATTAATGAGTTAAAATTTAAGTTTTAATTGATTATAGCATTTAATTGCATTTTTATGTTTTATTTTAAGTTTTAATATGATTAATTTAATTGACTTAATTAATTTATTTAATAGTGATTAAATTAATTAGTATTTAATTAAGTTTTTGATTTGGATTAATTTTAATGTGATTTATAAAATTTAATTTTATTAAGATGATGGATTAATTTATTAAGTTCATTAATTAGATGTGATTAATTAGATTTGATTAAAGATTTAGATTAATTAAGAGTGTTTGATTAGATTAGACTTAATGATTTAATTTAGTTTTGATTAGTGTTAATTGCATCTTATGTTTGAATTTGTTTATATGATTAATTTGATTAACTTAATTAGTTTACTTAAGTGTTTTTTAATTTTGATTTAAGCTTAATTTAGTTAGCTATAATGTAACTTATTTAAATTAATTTGATTAAATATGGTGAAGATTTATTAAGTTGCAAATTAGATGTTTGACTAATTTACAATTAAGGGTAATTAAATTTTAAATCATTAATTAAGGGTTTATTTAATTAGATTACAATTTAATTAATGAGTGATTTTAGTTAATGTTTTCTTTAAGTTTGATTTGATAAGTATTATTATTACCATCATTGTCTAAGTGAATTAATTATTTATTTCATTTCAATTAAGTTGATTATTTATGATTAGAGTTTTATTTGATTTGATTCATTTATTATGTTTATTTGATTTCATTAACATGTTTAATTTAGTTATTGTTGAAATATTTAATGGTTAATTAATTATCTTATTCCAAATGGATGTGATTTAATCATATGTTAATTAAGTTTACTTTAATTTTATTTGGTTTAATTGATTAGTATCAAATGATTAAAGTTTCTAAATTTGTTGGGTTTTGAGTTTGATTTAAGATTTAATCATTTAATTGAGTTTTATTAACTTAAATAGTTTTAATCATATTTAATTTAATTTTCTAAGAATGATTTTTGATTTGAGATTTGATTAATGATTAAGCTACTATTTCATGATTTTGATTTAATATTTAAATTATTTTAGATTATTTTTTAATTAATTAATTGATTAAACTCTAATCTTAAGTGTTTATTTGGGGTTCATTAATTCGTAAGATCACATTATGTTCTTAAGATCCTAGATGTCAATTGAAGTGATTTAAGCCATTTTGAAGATTTTTTTAAATTTTTGAATTTTTATTTAATTTATTTTATTAAAATAGACAATCTGAACTTCAAAATTTAACTTCTCTTAATCCGTAGGTCCTTTTCACTTGAAATTTTTATGGTAAGTGTGTTTTAACTTTAGTTTCAATCCTTGAAAATTTCAACTTAGTCCAACTTATATTTTTGGCATAATCAATGAAATTAATTTTTACTAAAACTTAAATTAAGCTCAAAATACTCAAGAAACTTTATATTAGTTTGTTGGATTCTTAGAAAGGCAATCCAACAGCCTTTGTTTTAGTTAAGTATTTTATTTTTTTTTATGAATTTTTAAAGTTTGAGGTGATTTAAATTGTTATTATTTTTTTATAAAGAGGAAATACTTTGGGCGGGAAGGGAAAATGATCTGCGGATCGCTCTGGGCCGTCCGATCACAAATCAAAAGGCCCTCGTGTGATAGGCAAGCGATCTAAGCCATCCGATCGCTCTAACCACGTGATCGGATGGTCTAGATCACATCAGGCGATCCAAAGGCTCGAATCACATGATCCATGTGCTATCCGGGCCTTTCAATCTAAGCAACCGCATGATCTGACCACGCTTCGCAGACCGCCGACGGAATACATTTGTAGATTTTTTGGAAAAATGAGAGTTTTAAGCCAAAACTTATCCAAATGGACCCATTTTGCGCACCAAAAAAAATTCTATTTCTAATTGGGATGATTTAAAATAAAAAATGTGGATTATCTAGGAGAAATTCTAAAATCGAGAAAATTAATACAAAATGCGAACCTAAGGCCGCTACGGCAAAATTTACCTCGGGGATGATTTGGCGTGAAGATCCGAGAAAACTCAAGTATGAGGAAGCTTTGAGTGATCTTTAGCCCTTGCTTCTGAACGCCTTTCTCGATGTCTACCGCCTCACCTAAGAATAATTATTTATGTTTTTGAGCTCAAAAATAGCTCAAAGTAGTGGGGGATGGGTTACTTTTTGCATTGGGGAGCTTTGAAGGGCTGAATGGTGGTGGGAGGAAGAGATCTAAAGCCTCATCTCTCCCTCCTTTTATAATGATCGAAAATACAATCTTTTAAATATATTGACTCCAAATTGATTGCCATCTTGTTGGGATGGTTAGTATGGATGATAGATTGATTGAGGACTTTGGATTTTTGCTCCAAAGTCCTCTCTTACTGCCATATGATAAAATTTATTCAATGCAAATATTGGGGAGGAGTTAAGTGCATGTGATGGGGGGAATTAAATGAGGTTGGGCGAAATCTTATGTGGGGGAGGATCCATAAAAGATTTAAATGGATTGGGTTGGTTTTGGGCTGATCCCAAATGGGTTTGGGTTAGGTTGAATCAGCCCCCAATGGGTTTTAGCTTGGTTTTAAGGGATTTGGCCAAATTTAGGTGAAATGGGTCATTTTGGGTCAAATTGACCCATTTGAATAAAATTGGCTAAATTAGCTTGGGTTATGGGTTGATTCATGTTCAATTAGCTAATTGAAGATGAATGTGGTCTTTGATTTGAATTAATTTGGATTTAATGATTTACCAAATTGACCCTTTAGGCCAATTTGCTAGGTCAAGTTGACCAATTGGGCTCATTTGATCAAATTGGGTTTAATTATAACTTTGGTCAAGTTCAATAATCAATAAACTTGAGTCATTGGTTGCAATCAATTTGGGTTAGATCATGATTTGACCGATTTGGTCCTTTAGGCCAATTTGGGTCAATTTGGATCAAATGCCAATTGGGCTTGGTTTGGCCCAATTGACAATTGATCATCCTAGGTGATAAAAAATCATGGTGAAGGTTTTGGTGAGCTTGGTTCAATCCAATTTGGATTGAAGTTGGCTCAAATAACCTTAGGTCACTTTTGGTGGGATCTAAGTGTCAATTACTTGGTTTTTGGTTTGATTTGAGTTTAGTTGAACTTATACATGAGCGCTAAATTGGTATATAAATTCATAGGTAATCAATTTAGAGTCTAAGGGATTTTGGCTCATTTAAACTTTTCAAGTCAAAAGGGCTAGGTTGGGTTTGATGTGGGTTGGTTTCGATTTGATTTGATGATTGTAGGTTTCATTTATATTTGGATAGATAATTGAATGAATGATTGATTCAAGAGAAAATTCATTGGTTTTGACTTAATATGGATAGAATTTGGCTAAGTCTAATTTGGCTTAAAGGGTTTAGATTGAGTATGGATTTGATTTTCGATATAATTTTGGTCATTTGAATTTGGATTTCATTTATATTTATGAATATAAATGAAGGAATGATTGATTTGTAAAGAGATCAATTGAGTTTCATTTAATGTAAGGGGAGTTTTAGCTAAGCTTATGAATGTGGTTCATATGGCTGAGGAAGAGGATTTTGGATTTGAATTTGATTTTGGGTTTCAATCATTTGAAGTCAAATTTTGAAATTAGATTTGGAATTTGATTTTGAATTTGAGATTTGGTTTGAGTATTGAGTCTGGGTTTGATTTGAGAAATTGTATCTAGATTGGGTTTAGGCTATGGGATAGGTAATTTTCTTAAATCCTAAGGCATAGCTTAATCTTATAATTAACACTTCTAAGTCTTTAAGCTTAGGTTGGGTGTTCACCTAATCACTAGATGTGTCTTATGACTAAGGAAATCTTAGTGTTTAAAAGATTCTTAAGTCTAAGAAGAGGAGGTTAAGAGCTCACTCCAATTGTGAGGTCAATAAAAGGACCCCCAATAGGTATAGTGTAATTGACAAGGCACACCACACATATTGGCGTTGACCGAAATGATCAATAACATCCAAAAGATTGCAACAAACAATGGAAGAAATCTATATCTAGACCCGAAAGGTAGATAGAATCACGATCTTAGTACAATGCAGCTCTCTTTATGCTAGGGGCATAAGAGGACTAGAAGGAATCTGCTGGGGGTTGAGTACATGAACCTTTCACTTGGGAAAAAGGTTCAAGTTATCCACTGAGGGATAAGAATTTGAGTTTTATTATGAGTATGATTTGTTTGGGTGTGTATCCCTAGGGGGTAAGAAGTGTGGAAATGTTTAGGAGATCAAGGAATTTCTTGGCTTATAAATTTTTTTATTGTTATTTTAAAGACTAAAAAGATTCAAGATGAGTGGAGAAATACTTTGTTGGTTCCTATATTTAAGAATAAAGGTGATGCACAAGAGTGTGCAAATTATAGAGGAATTAAGTTAATGTGTGATACATTAAAATTATGGGAGAGAGTAATTGAGCATAGGTTACGATGTGATACAAAAGTTTCTCACAATCAGTTTGGTTTCATGCCTAGTAGATCTACTATGGATGCTATGCATTTGTTAATAGGTTTGATGGAGAAGCATAGAGAAAGTAAGGACGATGTACATATGATATTTATTGATTTAGAGAAAGCTTATGATAAAGTTTCAAGAGATTTTCTTTGGAGAGTTTTGGAATAGAAAGGAGTTAATATTGGTTATATTCAAGTAATTAAGGATATTTATACTAGAGCTGTTACTTTGTGCTAAACACAAGGTGGATTGACAACATATTTTCCTATTTCAATTGGATTACATCAAGGATCAGCTTTAAGCCCTTAACTTTTTACTTTAGTTATGGATGTTCTTACTAGGCATTTATAGGAAGATGTACCTTGGTGTATGCTTTTGTCATGACATTCTTCTGATAAGACTAGAGAGGGAGTTCAAGAGAAACTTGAATTATGGAGGTCAACTTTAGAGTCTAAATGTTTTGTTTAAGTAGATCTAAACCAATATATGGAGTGTAATTTGTAGAAGTTGTAGCGGTAGTGTTGTGACATTAGGTGAACAAGTCATTAATAAGAGTGATATATTCAGATATTTAGGCTTTATTGTTCAAAATGATGGTGAAATAGATGCAGATGTTATTAGTAGAATTCAAGTTGGATGGTTGAAGTGGAGGAATGCATCTGGTTTATTGTGTGATAGAAAAGTTTGGCGCAATTTACCTCGCCGGGAATGATTTTCAGTGGAAGTGAATATCCGAGCGAACTTTTAGGTGTGTGAGGAAGCTTTGGAGTGATCTTTAGCCCTTTCTTCCTTCGAAACATCGCCTTCTCCGATGTCTACCATCGCCTCACTGGAAGAGCAATTATTTATATTTTTGAGCTCAAAAATGGCTCAAAGAAGTGGGGGATGGGTTCCTTTTTTTCTTTGGGGAGCTTTGGGGGGATGAATGGTCGTGGGAGAAAGAGATCTACAGCCTCATCTTCCCCTCCTTTTATAATGGACGAAAATACAATCTTTTGAATTTTTTTCGCTCCAAATTGATTGCCATCTTGCTGGGGTGGTTGGGATGGATGATAGATTGATTGAGGAATTTGGATTTTTTTCTCCAAAGTCCTCTCTTGTTGCCATATGATCAGATTTATTCAATGTAAATGTTGGGGAAGAGTTAAGAGCATGTGATGGGGGGAATTAAATGAGGTTGGGTGGAATCCTATGTGGGGGAGGATCCATGAAATATTTAAATGGGTTGGGTTTGTTTTGGGCTGATCCTAAATGGGTTTGGGTCAGGTTTGATCAGCCCCCAATGGGTTTTGGCTTGGTTTTAAGGGATTTGGCCCAATTTGGATCATATGGGTCATTTTAGGTCAAATTGACCCATTTGACCAAATTTGGCCAAATCAAAGTTATGGGTTGATTCATTCAATAATAATGAATGTGGTCTTTGGTTTGAATTAATTTGGATTTAATTTTGATTTAGTACAAATTGATCCTTAAGGCCAATTTGGGCTAGGTTGGGTCAGGTTGACCAATTGGGCTTGATTGATCAAATTAGGTTTAATTATAGCTTTAGTCAAGTTCAATAATCAATTTGGAAAGAACCTGAGTCATTGGTTGCAATCAATTTGGGTTAGATCATGATTTGACCCGATTTAGTTCTTTATACCAATTTGGGTCAATTTGGATCAAATGGCCAATTGGGCTTGGTTTGGCCCAATTGATTACAATTGATAATCCTAGGGTGATCAATAATCATAGTAGAAGATTTTGGTGAGCTTGGTTCAGTCCAATTTTGGTTGGATTGGAAGTTGGCTCAAATGGGTACTTTAGGTCACTTTGGGTCAAGTGGACCTAAGTGGGTCAATTGGTTTGGTTTTGGTTTGATTCGAGTTTAGGTGAACTTATATATAAGCCCTATATTAGAATATAAATTCAATGGCAATCAATTTGGAGTCTAAGGGATTTTGGCTCATTTAAAATTTTTAAGTCAAAAGGGCTAGGTTGGGTTTGATTTGGGTTGGTTTTGATTTGATGATTGTAGGTTTCATTTATATTTGGGTAGATAATTGAATGAATGATTGATTCAAGAGAAAATTCATTAGTTTTGACTTGATCTGGATAGAATTTGGCTAAGTCCAAAGAATTGGCTTAAAGGGTTTAGATTGAGTTTGTATTTGATTTTTGATATAATTTTGGTCATTTGAATTTGGATTTCATTTATATTTGTGTATATAAATGAAGGAATGATTGATTTATGAAGAGATAAATTGAGTTTCATTTAATTTAAGGGGAGTTTTGGCTAAGCTTATGAATGTGGTTCATATGGCTTAGGAAAAGGTTTTAGGATTTGAATTTGATTTTGGGTTTCAATCATTTGGAGTCAAATTTTGAAACTAGATTTGGAATTTGATTTTGAATTTGAGGTTTGGTTTAAGAATTGAGTCTGGGTTTGATTTGACAAAGTGTATCTAGATTGGGTTTAGGCTATGGGATAGGTAATTTCCTTAAACCCTAAGGCATAGTCTAATCTTATGATTAACACTTCTAAGTCTCTAGGATTAGGTTGAGGGTTCGCCTAATCACTAGATGTGTCTTATGACTAAGAAAATCTTAGTGTCTAGAAGATTCCTAAGTCTAAGAAGAGGAGGTTAGGAGTTCACTCCAAAAGTGAGGTTAACACTTGATTAATGATTCTCCCATCTCTTTGGATAAGACAAGGGCATCATATATGCTTAGTTTAGCTGGACTATTTCTTAAGTGAGCAAGGACATTCCAATCAACTCTGGGCTGATCCTCCATAAGCATATCCATAGGTGGAGCATCCTGTGGAGGGGCTTCTTGCTCATTAGAACCAGACTTATTTTCCCTTATCTCGAGGTGCTGCCTTAGGTGGTAGAACCTTGCCACTACGAAGGTTAACTTCGGTGATCTCTAGTGGAGGGTTAGTAGAACATTCTACCTGCTCGCCAGGCTCACCTACAGCTTCTCCTATAGGACCATCAAAATTAGATGATTCCAAGTCTATCTCAAGAGGTGAACCCATAGTATTCAGAAAAGAAAAGTCCATTTTTGAATCAGAGAGAGAGGATGATCAGAGTTATTATAATTATTGAGACCTGAAGAGTTTTCTAAAAGAGTTGAGTTAGACAAACCATTAGAAGTGACATAGATGCAATTCAAATTAGCTTTATTCATTGATTTCTTGAATTTTGAAGGAGGTAATAGTAGAAATCTAGTAAAGTAAGTGGGGTGAGGGATTTGATGCCCTCATCTGCCTTGCTCTCATCCGTCGATACAAGAGGTCTACTAGAAGAAGAGCTAGCTAAAGTAGAAGTGACAGCTGAAGTAGCAGCTACAATGGTAGAATGAAGGTTGGGCTCTATCGGTGGTTGCACTACTGGGCTATCCTAGGCAAGTATGGGCTGTTGCTACTACTGCTGAGCTCTTACTATCCCCAAGTTCTCTTTGGCAACTTATGAACCTTCCTTGATGTTGGAGATTCGAGCTACCTCAGGCACCTGCAAGGAAAGTTTCTTGATATTTTAAATAATCTTTTTAAAGGTTCGGGATAAAAAGATATACCAACCTTCTTTTATTTTGAGAGGATCACATGTATCCCCAAGGATTATCCTAACTAAACTAGATGGTTTTTCCACAAGATATTCCTTAAGGATAACTATGGTGTCTGACTTGTAGCTATGCTCAAGCCAATCCTTAAATGTAAACCAATCCTCCAAAACATCACCTAGCATGCGGTGGTAGGGGAAAAAGTTAAGTTCATTACTCCTGCCCATTTCCTTCAGCTTCCTAAGCTTAGGTAGTTGAAAATTAAGTTTATTTAATAGTTCTTAAAGATTTTCCTGACTACATACCTCTTCAATGAATAAGGTTTATTTAATTTATCCAAAAGAGTAGGTGGATGATAGCTACCCTGTGTATGTATACCATCGTGAGTATGGCTTAGAGAGGAGGCATGGCCACCATGAAGGTCGCTGACGGCCAATAGGATAGCCTTGGTGGTGGTAAATGAGGTGGAAGTGATGATTATGGAGCTCAAGGTCTCTCATACTGATCTCTGGTCGGTTTCTTCCCCTTATCCAATGTTGCTACTACCCCTGGCTTCTTTTCATAGGCTTTCTATGTCTTTGGCATTGATAACAAATCTTGAAAAGGCAACTGTTTGGCCTCTCCTTGTAGACTAGCTGCCTTACTGAGTAGCTTCTCAAATGTCTTGATGGTGAAACCTTTGATCATGAAGGCAATAGGGCCATGAATATTCTTTAGTAGAATTTCAATGGCATGCTATTCAGACAGTTGCAATTTGCATTTCATACTAAAATTATTCCATCTAAGAATATAGTCAATGAGGGACTCACCGGGCTGTCATTATGCTACAACAAGATCACCCACAGTTACCTTTTGCTGAGCTCAAGCTAACCCCTTAAGAAAAAGTTGCTCAAACTCAACAAAAGTCTTCACTAAACTATTGGGGAGTTTATCGTACCAATCAAAGGCTATTCCTGCTAAACTACTGGCAAAAATATGGAACAATAGTGCATCATCCACCAAGAGTTGCAAATGCATGGCAAGATGTATGCGGTTCCACCATCAAAACTCTTGAAAGAAGGGGGCACAAAACCCTTAGGATATTGGATAGCATCGAATTTCTCTGGGTAGAGTCTACCCTTTGGAACCGATGAAATACCTCGGGCTTGCGCAAGTGCTTCTCTCACTTGTTGTCCAACTATGAGTTTAATATCTTTTTCTTGCAGGGAGGTATTGTCCACTACCTTCCTATACAAGATAGTATTGCCATGCTCTATCGGAGGTGAACTCTTAGGTTAATCCAAGACATGTAGAAAGTCAGGCTGACCAGTCTCCATAATAGTAGGATGTGCAGCTCGAGATTGATTTTAAAGTGCCAGAATTGTTGCTAAGAAATCTTCAACCCTCTTTCCCATCTTGTAAATCTTCTCATCCTTCTATTTGAGTTGTTGAAGGAGGTGTTGGGTTGAATAGGCTGTATCATCCTATTCAATCACAACACCTTTCAAACTCTGCTGATCCCGAAGGAGGGAACCTCTGGTATCAAACATATGCACCTCTGCTAAGTCTTTCAACAAATCATACTCATTGGGATCAGAGCTAACCTTCTCTTCCTCTAGGTCAGAACAGTCATACCCTAGGATTTCCTTCTTCTCAATGAGATACTATGCTATGATATCATCTAGGGAGCAGTCCAATTATGTAGGCACAAAATCTTATGGCTGACTGGTGGTGGGATCATGTTCATGAACAGAGATACATCTGACCTCCCCTGCTATCGGAACACTGATCTTGTGAGGGCTATGCTCACCAGAGGATACATACTCATGGCTATCAACTACCATGGGTGGAGTGCTGCTCTTGGGAGGATCTATCGCCATGGGGGAAACTAAACAATCTACTTCACCCTCTGCTACTGCTATGTCCATGATCTGCTGAGGTGGTGGTGGCGATGGCATGACTATGATGCTACGAGGTCGTCACTCCCTCTTCACAACAACTGAAGTAGGAGGTCAAACAAGAGAGCTCAACCTCACCTCAATTGGTGGTGTATATGAAATTGGATCTCTTGGCCGTAGCCAGATCACCAATGGGGCTCTCCCTTCCCTAGATGCTGCCTTCATGACTTTAGATGGAACTATGGAAGATGGGATCTGTGTTGGTGATGGCCAATGTGGAGTGGAGATGATAGACAACACTCTCTCAAGCAGAGCTCCCTCCTGATGGGTAGTCCTGGTCAATACAATATTATTAGAATGATCACGCGAGTAGCGTCGATCAAAATCCATGAGTGGAGGTAGTTAACTATCCGCATAATCTCTCTACTAGTAACATGCCGATACACGGGCCTCGCCCTCCAGAGATATGCTCACCTATGCTACGAGGAATGACTGACCATAAATCAAATTGAGCTTTAGACTCTGATCATCCAGAAGCCTTGCCAACTTGGCATAGAACTATCTTAAGGCTAGCATAAAACCTCCTCCTATCTCTGATAGGTGCCTCATAGTAAACTACAGGTGGATGTGACACTGTGATCCTCCTAACATCTTCCTCTCCATCAAATCTGGAAAGAGGATGGAACTTGTTCTGTGTGATCAGAGGAGAAACTACCCTAGGAGACTCCTCTACTGAAACTTGAGAGGCTACTCCATCTCCTTGGCTATGTGCACATGATCCTGCTTGATATTATGGCATCTATTGCGATGTTGAGTTCTCCTGGAAGGAGCAGCACATAAGGGAGACCATCCTTCAAGACAGAGTAGCCTTTCCCTTGGAAGAAGCCAGTGAGTGGGTACTAGCCTATATTGGGCTAGTAATGGGAACAACTGAAAGCACGAGCACTAAGACTATAATTACTGTAGAAACTAAAACAACCTTCCTCTTTAGTGAGGGAAACTCAAAATCTGAGGGCATATCAATATGGATGACTGGCTTCTGCCTAGTCACCACATTCCTACTGATGGTGATGAGGGTTGTCCCCTCATAATTGATCCTGGCCCCCTCAAATGCTTAGCCAAAGTGAATCAGATGGGCAAAGTCAGTTTTGGGATGGCTAGCCCGATCCAAGGCCAAATCCATCCCAAAGGGGAAAGTGAAGACATACTTTTGAGCATCCATTTGTACTGAACCGAACTTGAGAAAAACTGACTGAAACTGAGCTGAAGTTCTGCAATTGTTGAAAATAAACTCATATTAGATTTTCTGCTTTGATATTCTATTGACCTTTTGAATTTTTGATTTAGAGTTTGAACCCACACTCAATAATTTGAATATGTTAAGTGGGGCTCATTAATTTTAGGAGAGAATTTTTTTTGAATTTAGAATTGAAGATAAG
The DNA here is from genome assembly GCA_021442155.1 of Cymbidium sinense. Classification (NCBI taxonomy): domain Eukaryota; kingdom Viridiplantae; phylum Streptophyta; class Magnoliopsida; order Asparagales; family Orchidaceae; genus Cymbidium; species Cymbidium sinense. Next base: position 101,697,197 of record CM038222.1, read on the forward strand.
ATTTTTAGATTTAGAATCCATTTTCAACAAATTTGTGTATGTTGGAAATGGGTTCAAATATTTTGAAGAGATTTTTGATGCTTCCATTAGTTCATATTTGAATTTGACTTTATGTTTGGGGACCCTTTATTAAACAAATTTGAGTATGTTAAAATAGAGGGTCAATTGATTTTACTTGGGGATTAATCACATAGCAAATTTGGGTATGCTAAATGAGTTATTGAAAATAATTTTCTTCTTTTGTTTGTTTGCCCATTATGTGAATCATGTGTAAATTTAGAAATGGAATCTTTACTTAGCAAATTTGTATATGCTAAATAAAGTCCAAATGTTTTTTGTTTTGATTTCTAAAAAGAGGATCTTTACTTAGAAAATTTGGGTATGCTTAAGTAAAGAATCTAAATGTGTTTAATTTTGGTGTTTTGATTTTGAAAAGAGTGATCATTATTTAGCAAATTTGGGTATGCTAAATAAAAGAACCAAATTTCATTTGAAAAATGAAACCCTCATTCGACAAATTTGGGTATGTTAAGTGGGAGTTAATCATGTTTTATTTTTCAAAGATGAAATTTTTGTGTGTGATTATTACTTTTTGAAAAGAAGCAAATTCTAACTTAACACATGCGGAATGTGTTGAGTGAAATTTCAAATGGTGTGGTTTTGTTTGAAAATAAAACTCCATCCAACATATTTGGATGTATTGAATGAAGAGGCTTATTTTCAAATTTGTACATTTTGAAAAGAAAGAAATTCTAACTTCAACATATGTGAGATATGTTGAAATGGAATTTCAATTTTATGATGTGATTTTATTTGGAAATAAAATCTTCATTCAGTAAATTTGGGTATATTGGATGAGGGTGTTCATTTTCAAATATGCGCTTTGAAAAGATGATTTTTGATGAAATCTTCATTCAATAAAATTGGGTATATTGAATGAGGATATACATATGTGCTTTTTGAAAAGATGATTTTTGAGTTTGTTTGAAAATGAAATTTTCAGTCAATAAATTTGGGTATATTGAATGAGGATATTCATTTGTGCTTTTGAAAGATGATTTTTAGCTTTGATTTCTGAAAAGATCCTACATGTAACAATCTTGAAGATTGTTAGATGAGGTTATTTTCTGCAAGTATTTTATTATGTGAACTTTTTGAAAGATGTTTTTATAAAGGATTTATTTTTATTTATTTTTAGGATGAACCTTTCATTACTATAGAAATGGTAAGGTGGTTTGACAAGGTTTTTTTTTACTATCTCTTTTTAATTAAATTTTTATTTTCACCTATTGTGAGACCCAATAGGGGTTTTAAGACCTACATGGTGTGAGTTCCTAAAACCTAAAGGATATTGGCTAGCTTAGCTTAAGAATGAAATAAACTAAGTGTCAACAAAAAAGAATGATAGTATCAGACTCATATGAGATACAAATTGACTATCAGTACTTGGAGACCACAATCATTTACCAAAGATGGAGAGAGGAACCATCCTCAGTAGAGTTACCAGAAAAATCTATGGTGTTTATTTCTCAAACTTTGGGAATTTGAAAAATAAACTATTTGTGTTGTTGGGACACCATGTAGATCCATAGATGTACTTATTAGGATTTTCAGGTGCGACATTGAGGAATGATGTATTATCTTGAGAGACAAAAGTCATCATCTTACAATAGACTTAATCACCTAATAAGGACTCCTAAGGATAATGGGTCTTCGAATATACTAGAGATCTTCCCCCACTTTACATGGAAAAGTAAAGAAGGGTTTACTTTAAATCAAGTTCGTTAAGTTACCTATAGAGGCAACCCCCCATAGTTAATTACATCCTAAGTAATGAGATTCCTTAAGAATACTCTTGATTAAGGTAAATGATCACTGTCTCCAAAGATTTCAAAGATATGACTATCAATAAATTAGTTATTTTTAGAAAATCAAGTGGGATTGATCAATAGGAGGGAGTTATTATCAAAATTAAAATATGATGAGTAGGGAATGCTTATAATATTAGGAAACCCAATAAGCATCCCAAACTATCGTCTGGTTGGGCTTTATATTTTTGGAATTTGAGTGGAATTATATGTTTGAGTTGAATTTTTATTAGAAATCTAGGGCATATAATTCCACAACACAAGATTATGGAAATGCCTAAGAGGTGAGAATTTATGCTTATAACTTATAAAGGGAAATAATAATCTCAGATCCTAAATCTAGAGAGCTTTAGAGGGGGCCAAAGCATGACCTAAATCTAAGGTGAAAAATGGTATATGGTTCACCTCCACAAGAGAGGATAAAACACCCTACTTTTGGACTTACAACCACCTGGGGGTGGTTACCAACTAACTCCTCCTATAATTTTAAATACATGTAGGCAAGTCTTATGCTTTGCAAGATGGCTAAGTTGTTGTTTATTTAGAAAGGAGACTAAGTCCTTAAACACACTCCCTAAGAGACTAGATCATGAAGGGCTTGAATAAATGATTTAATCTAATGCAAATTTTGTTAAGTTTTATTTTAATTTTTGGACATTCTTATTTGACATAGGCTATGGGATTTCATATGTCTAATGCATGGGAAGATTGATTATGGGCCAAAATCAGAAAGGAGGTGTGTTTCCATCATGCCTCTCAAATGTCAAGTCATTTTCTCTAGCAAAGGTGGAAGCTCTCCATTAGCAAGAGTGAAGCAATATGTTTTATGCATGATGTGAGACATACAACATCCATCTAAGGAGTTGCTAAATCTTTTATTATCTTAATTTATGTCCTAGGCTTTAAGTAAGGTTATGAGTTGTTAGATTTAAATTTGAGTTGATTAATTGGATATAAATATTATTTTTCTCTAAGAGTCTAATCATATCTAGGCCATTCAACAATCATCAAGCCATTAAGAAACTAGGAAAATCATGTCATTTCTAATGCACAAGCTAAACAAACATCAAACAATTTTATTAAGCTAATGTAAAAGAATAAAAGGCCAATGTGGTTAGGCTCCACTTCACAAACCCGAAAAGGAAAATGTGGGTAGCCAAGCTCTACCCATATACAACCCAAATTACAAATGAATAATTACAATTTAGAAGAAATTTATGTTATGGGGGTCTTCATTCTTCATTTCTTCCTTTCTTCCTTTCTTCATTTATTTATCTTCCTCACTTCTTTCTTCCTTTTGATTTGACTTGAGATTTGGTTTTCTCCAAGGCTTCACATGGTACATAAGACATGGTCTTATGACCAATGTTCACCTTAATCCCCCATAATATTCATTCCAAATCTTAATTGGAAAATTACACCAAAATGGGAAATATAAATCTAACTGAACCTGTAAAATAGAGATTAGCTGAACATACCACACAATCCCAAGTAGTTATAGGAATTATTTAGACTTGGCACCCCACACATGGGTAACCAAGTCCACTAGCCCTAATTTGGATCATTCTTAGGGGTATAAGCAACCTGCAAAGCAAAAGCATTTATATTATTTATTATAATGCCCCATCCCTTGCAGAAGACATGATTAGACTAAGATCATCCTATCAACCAATCCACACACATGCATCTTAACTTCTAGTCTAAAAAAATTACATCACAAAACAAAATCAAGCATCTAACCATGCATCGCCCTAACATAAAGTGAGAAATGGTGACTTAGCCGAATGTGTGTACCATTTAAGGCTTGTGTGGCATGTCTTAGCTAGGCTTTAAGATTAAAATTTTTTAAGTGTGAAGGACTCAACTTAGAGGGTGGTTTCATTTTAATTGGTTTAATTGATTTGTCAATTTTATTTGATGATTTAATTTGGTTTAAATGAACCTACATTTAGTTACTAAATGTTATAAAGAGAAGAAAAGAGAAGAGAACTTCTCTTTCATCCCTACCTTAACTAATTTCTAAGGTACATTCATTAATGATTTTTTTTAGTGAATGTTTTATTATATTTCTTAATTAACCTAAGTTTAGATTTCCTATAAATAAACCTATTCAATAAGAAAGGCATCTTAGGGTTAGTTAAGATGAATTACCATCACATAACACACAACCATTTATTTTTTCCACCATGTATATCATGCATATGAATAATACTAAGCATACCTATACATGCAATGTGATTTTTAGCACACCTTAATGATGAATGTAAAGAGATGTTGCTTAAGAAAATTTGGATGTTCCATGAATGCATGTTTTTATTATGTAGAAAAGACAGATTCTTTTATCTTTTAGCTAAATGCACATACACATGTATAAAAGACATAAGTGAGTACGATGCCATTATTTTCTACACCAGGGGTGTAAGGTACAAGACCTACTTGGGGTTATATAAAGCCTTGCAATCCCGGGATGTCCAGACTAATATACCACTTTTCTTAAATACATGTAAATGTATAAAATGAAATGAATGGATGAAGAATCATGCAAAAGATTATGTTTGGTTTGGTTTTGTAATTTACATGTGTAAATGTGAAGATCCTTCTCAAGCCATAACATGGATGTGAATAGGAATAGATTTAAGCAAGTGTTATGTTCTTTTCAAATGAACTATACACTTTGCAAATCCTATACAAGTCCATGTTAAGAAACGAGAAGAAAATAACACAAAACACATCTTATTCTATAATCACATGCAAGCTTATAAGTATTTATAAGTAGCATCACTTCATTTATAGTCTTTGGTTTATAAGTTTTATAAATATTTTTTTATTTAATAGTGATAATAGCCACTCATATTCTTATCTTGAGCCAAAACATGCAATTTGGCATAAAGGAAACATTTTATATAATTGATTTTTTAAAATATTTGAATGCATGACTTCATATGAAATACAACATTTAGCATGCTTGAAAAGAAATAAAGTCATGTAAGCATATGACTTCATTCACCCTAATTAATTCTTAAAGACAATCCTATTAAATAAGATCATTTAAAGTGAATCAAAATTCTTTAAGGAGATTTTTTTTTTAATTTTTTGAATTTGATTTGACCTAAAAAATGTGAAAAGAGTTTGCTGGACATAACCGATTTCCCCTATGTGTATGTTTTGTTTAAGTTAAGGTGTGAATTAAATCCATTAATTACCCCTTACTTACACCACTTTAACATAATTAATCAAATAATTATGAGCCAATACATGATATGCAACACATGGAATTAAAATCAGCAATGCACTTAAGAAATAAAGGGGCCTAATACAATTGGCTCATAATTATTGATTAATTAAGCTAAAGGGTTTAATTAAGTATTTTCATAACCATCCTATAAATGTAGCTTGATTATAATTTCCTTTGAAGTTTCTTAAGTTATGGAACACCTAAGAATCTACCCAAGATTAAGTGATTGAGTTCTGGAATAATTTGGTTTTGAGTTAGGTTAATTAAGCCATTTAATGTAGTGATTAAATTATTAATCAATTTGCAAATTAATTAAGTCTTTATATAAATAAAATAAACTTAGGAGAAAAGATTTGGAAAAGAAATCCTAATCTCATTCCCTAAATCCATTTACTATTTCAAGATGATTAAAAAGCTTAATTAATGAATTTATCATCATTTAATTGGTTAATTAATCATTTAATTGATTAAGGATGTGATTTGTGATGAAACAAGCAATTACACTAATTAATCCAACAATAAATTTCAAGAAAATCATGGGTGGCACAGGTCATCCCACTAATTAACCCTAGAAAATTTGGAATTAATTACTGAAATAATTAAGGAGTAATTAGCCTAATTATATTTCCAATAAAACCCAAATTGAGCAAAGGTTACTATTCAAAATCAATTATACTTAATTTTACATTATTCTCCTTTGAATTATCTTTAAAATGAGACCTTATTTATATTTTTTTGAATTTTTTACATTTAATAATGAATTTATGAAGTTTCTGTGATTAATAGATAAGTAAAATAGCCTAATTAATTAACTAATCCCATTGGCGCCACGTGGACTACTGACGTGATGCGATTTCCATCTGGCGCGATGGGATTGATTATTTAAGTTATCACATCGTGCGTCGCATCAGCTGGCGACATACACGCTTTCTCCACGGGCCGTCTGATTTATGATCGAATGGCCAAGATTAATCCTGCAGTTTAGCCTTAAATCAAAAGAGGCTAATGCATGATCTAATCATAATCATCCGTTCCAATCATGCGGAATGGATGGTGTGTGATATATCTCCTTCTGAGTGGTGAGAGATAGATGTCGTCCATCGATCGTCGCTCGATTCGAGCTCACCCGAGGTCAGATGGAGTTCAAACTCAACCCACACCTTCAAAGGAGCACAAGCAAGAGATCCAACCGCTAAGATCTAATGGGATTACAATTTCCTTCATAAAGGACCAAACATTTTTTAACTTAGGATCAGTTTTCAGCAATACCTCGCCGGAGGCTATCACTGACGCTTCCAACCAAGGAGGTAGCTCCGTTTAGTAGAGATGAAGCCTTGTTGAAGGTATCAAGCTTTTATTTGAAGTGAATTGCTCGGTTGACCAACCTCCCCTTCAATGGTGATCAGGCTTGATCAAGGTGATGGTTCTCATGACTTGGAGACTTGGGAAACACCTTTATTGAGCTTGATAAGGTCCCTTGATGGTGCTTGCACGAGTAATTTGGGTTTAATGGAGAATTGGATGAGTTGGAGTTTCACTTCACCTCCCCTTTTTGGGCTTTGAAGAAAATCAAGAAGGAGAAATTGAGGAGGCATGAAAATGGCTTTGGAAAGTTTGGAGAAGCTTGCTTTCGATTCTTAGAGCTCAATTGCTCTAATTTAATGGTTTGTTTGGGATGTCAGACACTCCATGTGATTCATTTTAGGCAAATGAGTGGAGGAGAGGGAGTGTCCATGTGCTAGGTGAGTGTATGAGGTGATCCAAGTGTCCAATTTGCATTGGAGGGGTTAGTTTGGCTTTGGGCTACATCATGGCTTCCCAAACCCATTAGGTCATGTTCACCACCTCCCTTGGTGTCCAAGGGGACCACTAGGAAGATGTCAAGTGGCCATGAGAAAGAATTGGCCAAATTCCAAGTGAATTTGGCCATAGGATACCCTTTGACCTAGGGGTAAAAAGGTCATTTGGCCTTTTAGCCAAATTTGAAATGATTCAAAAGTGGCTGGGACAAATTTCAAGTGATTTGGAGTTCATTTGGTTTGAGTTGGTTCAATTTGACCCATTTAGGTCAAATTGGAACAAATTGGGTTAGGTTGACCAATTAATCAAATTGGATCAAACCATGGTTTAGGTCAAGTTCAAATGATCATTTGGAGCCGATGGATATCATTGATTTGGTTCAATTTGGTTGATATTTAGTTTTGGTTCATTTTGGTTCATTTAGGTCAAATGGGTTAAGTTGACCAATTTGACTCATTTGACCCAATTGGGATAGGTCATGAGTTAGTTTAAGCTTGGTTGATCATTTGAAATGGTTTGCAAGCTTTATTTTCAATAAATTTTGGTTTGGTTTGGTTTCAAGTTGATTTGACCTTTTAGGTCAATTTAGCTAGGTTGGGTCTAGTTGGCCAATTGAAGCTTTGGTCAAGTTCAACAAGTGATTTAGAATTAATTTGACCCATTGGTTGCAATCAATTTGGCTTAGACTAAGATTTGACCCATTTTAACTTTTAGGTCAACCTGGGTCAACTTAGGTCAAGTGGCCAATTAGGCTTGGTTTGGCTCAATTGATGGCTTGGTCAAGTTCAATCATTGGTTATGGATTGGTTTAGATCAATGGTTTCAATCAATTTGGCATATGGTGGATTTTGGCTAGTTTAGGTTTCATTTGGGCTAAGTGTTGACTTGGTCAAAGGCTAGGTTTGACTTGGTTAGATCTAATTTGAGTGATTAATCATCCTATAATGATTGTTGCTCATAATGTGTGACTTTGATGGGCTTAGTTCAATCTAATTTGGGTTGGATTAGAATTTGGTTCAAAAAGGTGCTTTAGGTCACTTTTGGTCAAGTGAGCCTAAGTGGCTCAATTGGCTTGATCAAAGCTTGATTCAAGTTTGGTTGAACTCACATATGGAGTTAAGATTGAAATATAAATCCAATTGCAAGTGATTTGGAGTCAAATGGGTTTTGATTCATTTGACAATTTCAAGTTCAAAGGATGAACATGAGTTTGATTTGGGTTAGTTTGATTTTGGTTCGATGATTGAAGTTTATGTTTATATTTGGGCATGTGATTGAAGGAATGATTGTTTGAGGAGAAAAATCCAAAGGTTGATTGATTTGATAATGATTTGGCTAAGTTCAAGAATTTGACTTGAAAGGGTATAGATTGGATTTAAGTTGGATTTGAATTTGAGTTTTGAATTTAGTTTTGGTTATCTAAATTTATATTTCATTTATATTTGTGAATATAAATGATAATAAAAATGGGTTATGAGAAAATCTTTTGAATTTGGAGTGATTTGGATTTGATTTGAGCTAAGTCCATAAGATGAATTCAAAATGGCTTAGAAAAGATTTTGGATTTGATTTAAAAATTGAGAAAATCAATTGAGTTGAAATTGATTTAAGATTTGACTTGGAATTGATTTGAATTTCAAGTTGATTTGAATTTTAATTTTGACTTGAAAGAAGGAAGTAAGGATTTGGTTCAAGCTATAAGGTAGGCAAGTTTTCCTAATACCCCTAGGCATAACCTATTCCTATGGTTAACTCTTCTAGGTATCTAGGATTTGGTTAAGTATTCACCTAATCACTAGAAGTGTCTTAACACTAAGAAACTCTTAGTGATTAGAGGAGTCCTTATGCCAAGGATGAAAAAGTTGAAAGCTCACTCCAAAAGTGAGGTCAACAACTGCATTCCTTTTTCAGCCAACCAAATAGCCCCTTTGTTATATTTTAGTGTATTTGGAATTCTCCCAAATCTGGATGAATTCCAAATATACCACCAACGATGTTACGTTGTTGCCGATCGCTCCCCTCGTAGATGCGGCCGCCCCCAGGTGGACCTCAGCCATCATCACCACAAGCCTCCCATCGCCACCATCGGCCGCAGACTCAGTGCCACCCACGCCATCGCCACCATTATGCTAGCCGACCATCCAGTAGCCGATGCCACGTACCATCGTTGAGTGTCAAAACTTTCAAAATACTTTACATTACAGTTTTTTACCAAATAGAAAAAAACAAACTCATGAATTTGTGAAACTCTCAACCAAACAACTGTAAAGTAATCCTTTTACACTGCATTCCTTTTTCAGCTAACCAAACAGCCCCCTAATTGAATTACTATCACATGAAATATAATAACTCATTCATTTCCATCTCATGTAACATGCATATGATTTTTAATCCTAACTATATCTATATATGCAACATGTTTTAGCATACTTAAAAGATGAATGTATATGTGTATTTCAAATTTATCTTTTTATTTGATTGAATTATTTAGTATATATAAATTTAAAGATCTATCTAGATTCTTATAAAAAAAACATAAGAGTGAAATTAAATTGGTATGTGCCATTATTAGCCCAAGGAAGTGAGGTAATCAAATGACCTCCTTGGGCTACTTAAAGCCTCATATTCCTGGAATGTCCAAACAATATACCCATTGCATTCAAATGTATATAAATTTGCAAATATGAACATGAGAAAGAGAATTCCAAATCACATAATTAGATAATTCAATCATTTAAGTGACTATGAATGCATGTATTTTTAAATAGAAAAGAGCATTATCATTCTCTAATTAAATACACACATACATGTTTAAAATACATAAACAAGTACGTGCCTTTATTAACCAGGGAAGTGAGGTAATCAAATGACCTCCTTGGTGCTACTTAAAGACACATATTCTCAGGATGTCCAGACTATTTATCTATTTTTCTTAAATACATACACATGTATTCATAATTAAGACAATGAGAATCATACGAAGATAGTATTTTTAATCGAATCATTTATGTATATAATTTAAAACTCCATCTAAATTTTATTGTTAGAATACATAATAATGAAATCAAATGGGTACGCACCATTGTCAAATCAAGAAAGTGAGGTAATCAAATGACTTTCTTGGGGTTACTTAAAGCCTCGTACTCCTCGGATGTCCAGACTATATACCCCTTACCATTCGAACCTATGTAAACCAACATATGAATAAAAGAAAAGAAAGCTTTACTTAAGATACCTATGCTATAAGCACATGCAAAGCCTATATGTATTCATAATTATTATCAATCTAATCAATGTAATTGAATTATAAACTTTGGAAAAATAATTTAAATTTATTAGGGATAATAGACACACATATTATAAATTAATCCAACACATGCAAGGTTACATAAAAGAAAATCATTTGATTTGATTAATTTTGAAAAGATGAACATATAATTTCAAGTGACATATAACATTTAACATGATTTGAAAGGACTGAATAAACATAAACACACGATTTAATTCAATTGAATTAATTCCAAAGGATAATCATATTAAATAAAGTCATTTAAAGTAAACCAAAGCTTTCTTAATATCATTTTTTAATTTCATGTTTTGATTTGATTTAAGGATGTGAGAAAAAGGTTTGTTGATCCTAACTCATTCCCATATTTTTTAATTAATTTGGTTTAATGAAAAGTTATTAAGTTGATTTTATGAGTTAATTAGGTTGAAATATGAGTTGGATACATTAATTAAGCCTTTCCTATGTTGCCTTAACATAATTAACCAAATAATTATGAGCCAATATGATATGGATATGAATTGGAAATCAAATTAGCAATGATCCTAAGATATAAATGGGGCTTAATGCAATTGGATCATAATTAATGGTTATTTAAGTTAAGGAACTTAATTAAGTGCTATTTTGGCCTCCCCACACATATGGGTTAACCCTAATTTTCTTAAGTTATCTTAAGGTTATTGAACACCTAAAGGTCTACCCAAGAATTAATTAATTAAATGTGATTATGATTTTAATTTAATTAATTAATCAATTTAATTATATAATTAAGCCTTAATTAATTTCCTTTTGAACAATGAAGTGGACTTAAGGGAAGAGGCTAGGAAAGAGGCCCCAACCCCAATCCATCAGTCCATTCACTATTGGATAATGATTAATAAATTTAATTAACCAATTTATTTCTATTCATAGAATTAATTAATCATTAATTAACATGAAAGAGCAATTAGAGTTTAATTAAACAATTTTCCTAATTAAGTGAGCAATAAATCCCAAGAAAATTATAGGAGGTAGAGGTCATCTAATCAAGTTAACCCACAAAATTTAGGATTAATTTCTCAAGTAATTAAGGAGTAATGAATCTATTTAATTAAGCCTAATTAAAGCCTAATCCCATTGATGCCATGTGGCGCGCTAACGCGGCACACTTTCCACGTAACGCCATAGGATTGGCTACATAAAACTTATCCGACTCAGCACCTACGTGGCGGCTGGGGACGTGCTTTCTTGTTCACTGTGCGATCTAAGATTGGACAGTTATGATTAATGTTGTAGCTTATTAGGATTAAATTTAATGATTCTTTCGGATCTAATCATGATCGTCTATTTTGATCATGTAGAATGGACAGTGCATGATTTATCATCATGCAAACCAGATAGAATGGGGTCCTTCTACCATTGCTCTCTTGATCTGAGCTTACCCAAGCTCAGATCAAATCCAAAAGGATCTCACACCTTCACGACAATGATCAGAGCGAATCCAATGGTCAAGATCTCACAAGATGCACATTTCCTTCAAAAACCTCAAACAAATTTTCACCAAAAGCTCAATTTTAATGGCATACCTTGCCAGAGCTCAAAACCGGTGGTGCAAATAAATGAGGAAGCTTTGTCTAGTTGAGATGAAGCCCTGTTGAGCAGTAATTGGATCAACTTCCCTTCGTTCGCTTAGAAGGCCAAGATTTCTCGCTTTGGAGCTCAATTATGATCGAACTATACCCTATGATGGTCAAAAAGCTTGGGAAGAAATTCATTTTTGCTCAGTGGAGTGTGGCAATAGTGTATGCAAAGTTAATTTGGTTTCTATGGAGGTTTGAGCAAGTTGGGATCGAAGGAGGGATGCCCTATTTTGGCTTGGGTGAAACTGGAAATGGGGAGATTTGGGGGCTCAAGGAAGGCTCTAGGAAACTCTTCTAAGGATGCTAGGGCACTCACTGAGGTCTCTTTAAGCTCTTTTTTCAATTGGATTGAAAAAGAGGGGGGTATACCCCCTCATTCCAAAGATCAGATGGCTCAGCTTGATTTGGAGTTTTGTAGATGTACGGCTGTCGGTGGTGGCTTAGGATGGTAGGGAATCATCCAAAGTGGCTCAGTTTGGTCAAAGGATCAAGTTGGCTTGGTTTGACCCAATTTATGATAATTGATCAACTTAGGGTGATCAACAATCCAGATAGGAGGTCTTGGTGGGCTTGGTTAAATCCAATTTAGGTAGGATTGGAAATTGGCTCAAATAGGTCAAATTGGCCACTTTAGGTCAAGAGGACCAATTGGGTTTAGTTGGCATGATTTTGGGTTGAGTTGAACTTAGTTGAGTTTATATATGGATTTGGGATTGATATATAAATTCAATTGCAATTGATTTAGGTTTGGATGAGTTTTGGTTCATTCGAATATTTCTAGTCAAATGGGTTAACATGGGTTTCACTTGGGTTGATTTAGTTTTGATCATGATGATAGTAGATTTCAATTATATTTGAGAACATGATTGAAGGTATGATTGATTCATGAGAAAATTAATTAAGTTTGAGGTTTGAAATGAAGGAATTTAGCTAAGTCCATGGAGTTGGGTCATGTGGCTTAGGTTTGGATTTTAATTTAGTTTGGTTTAATTTTGATGACTTAAATATATATTTCATTTATATTTGTGAAGATGTTTGAAGATATGATTGATTTGTGAGAAAATCAATTGAGTTTGAAGTGATTTGAAGGCAAATTTGGCTAAGCTCATAAAGGTAGTTCATAGGGTTTATATTTGGATTTAATTTGGTTTAGATTTAGTTTTGGTCATGTGACTATAAATTTGATTTATATTGGAAGAGATGATTGAAGGCATGATTGATTTATGAAAAAATTAATTGAATTTTGCTTGATTTGGATGAGATTTTAGCTAAGTTCATGAAATTGATTCAAAGGACTTAGGATGGATTTCAAGTTTGGATTTGATCATGGGCTTCAATCATTTGGTTTTGGAATTTGGGTTTGGATTTGGATTTGAATTTGATTTTTGAATTGAACTTGAGATTTGGTTTAAGAAGGTGAACATGGATTGGATTTGGGTTATAGGGTAGGTGAATCTCCTAATCCCTATGGCATAGCTTAATCCTATGATTAACCCTTTTAAGTCTCTAGGCTTAGGTTAAATGTTTACCTAATTGCTAGAAGTGTCTTATGACTAGGAAAGTTTTAGTTTCTAGAAAACTCCTAAGTTTAAGATGGGAAGATTGAATCCTCACTCCAAAAGTGAGGTCAACAAAAGAACCCCTAATATGTGTGGTGTAACTGACAAGGCACACCGTACTATTGACGCTGATCAAGATGATCAATAATGTCTGGAGGATTGTGATAGCTAACGAAAAAGATCTGTACCTAAACCCAAAAGGTTGATAGACTCACAATCTTAGTGCAATGCAACTCAACTCATGCCAAGAGCATAAGTGAAGAAAATCCATTGAGGATTAAGATTGAACTTGTTTGATTTGATTACATGATTTATGGGAAGAAGATTCACTAGGGATAAGAATCTATAATCCATCGGGGATCAAAATTAAATTAATTTTAATTTATTTTATCTTAATTGATAAGGAGGCATATCCGCTAGGGATATGAGCTAGAATTCGCTGGGATTGGGTATATGAACCTTCTACTAGGGAAGTAGGTTCAGGCTATCTGCTAGGGATATGGATTTGAGTTTGATTTCAAATATAATTTGTTTGGGGTGTATTCACTGGGGAATACAAAGGTTTGAATTTGGTTTTAAATATGATTATTTGATTATTTATTTTATTATGGGCTCCACTAGGAGAGGAATGTGATTTGGCTCCACTAGGGAGATTAGAATTGGATCAGATTTAATTTGTTTTGAAGGAGTATCTGCTAGAGATAAGAGTTTGGTTGGATTTCTATGATTATTTTTATTAGCTCTGCTAGGGAGAGATGGGTTTGGGTTATTTTAATTTAGATTCCACTATGGGAGTTGGTTTAATTTAGCGCCACTAGGGAGGTTTATTTTGAATTTGATTTGTTTGTTTGATTTGGGGCTCCACTAGAAATAAGGTTGACTCCACTTGGGGAGAATCAGATTAGGTTTAATTTATACACCATGTCGATGTGTGATGGATCCACTGAGATGGGGCTATATCAGCCTTGACCTACCTCAAATTTACAAATCCAAAGGGATAGTCTCAGCGGGGTAGAATCAAGGGTTGCCTTTTGAGTGATTGTCTAGGAAGAAAGCTTAGCAGACTTACATCTTCCAAAGCGGGGAACAACTACTGGGGTGATCTATAGGATGTGCAACAAATCAAACCTGACCTAGGGCGACTATTGAGAGAGTGCCTCTGGGGATCTTACCTTAACTCAAGCGTAGTCTAGATTAATTTCCTTTTAGTTTCATATGATTTGATATGGTTTGTTTGAATTGATTTAATTGATTTAATTTGTTTAGTTTAATTTGATTTTGAATTGAGGGCATATTTGACAGGATGTGACCTCGATTGAATTTGATATATTTAATTTATGGACCATGTCAGTGTGCGATGGATCTAATGAGAAGGGGCTATATCGGCCTTAGCTATCTTAGATTTACAAATCCAAAGGGGTAGTCTACCGACTACGGGGTAGAGCTTGCTAACCTAAGGGGTTATCTTTCGGCGTGCAATGGTTGTGTTAGAAAGAAGGCATAGTAGACTTACATCTTCCAAAGAAAAGAACACCCGCTGGGGTGACCTGTTAGCAGCTCAACAAATCGAACCCAACCTAGGGTGACTTCTTAGTGAATGTTGCTGGGGACTTATGCCAACTTAAGAGAGGTCAAAGTTAATTTCCTTTTAATTTCATTTTATTTAAAGATTGTTCGTGTGAATTGACTTAACTTAATTTAATTGATGGACCCTATCGGTGTGTGATGGATCCACTAAGAAGGGGCTATATCGGCCTTGACCTATCTCAGATTTACAAATCCAAAGGGATAGCCTATCGGTCATGGGGTAGAGCTAACCAACCTAAGGGTTACCTTTTGGTGTGCAACGACTGTGTTAAGAAGAAGGCATAGTAGACGTACATCTTCCAAAGAAAATAATAGTTGTTGGGGTGACCTGTTGGTAGCACAACAAGTCAAAGCTGACCTAGGAAACTATTAAGAGAGTGTCCCTGGGGACTTATCTCAACTCAAGAGTAGTCAGGTGATTCCTATAGGGAGTTTTCCTGACACTGCCCTAAGATGCCTGCTTGGAAAAACATACTGTTAGGGGTGTCCTCGTAATCTATAAGCAAATAAATATTTTACTTATTTTATGTTTATGTGGACCCTATTGGTGTGTGAGGGGCCACGCTGAGAAGGGGTTATATCAGCCTTGTCTTATCTCAAATTTACTGGACCAAGGGAGAATCTGCGTATTGATAGAATAAAATCTCCAACCATAGAGGTGGTTACTAGGAAAGGGCAACTATCCAATCGGGTAGTAACCTAGGTAGTGTCTAAATGGGGTCTCAAATGACGTGATCCACATAGAGTGCCCACAGGGGAGGTGTCAGTAAGGGCGTTATCCTGGACCCTGAAAGGAAAGCCTATAGGTGTATGGTGGCCAACACAAGGAGAAAGCATAGCAGACTTATATCTACCATGAGTGGTGTATCCACCGAGTGTATCACTATCATCATAGGGAACACCAGCCAACCTAAGGTACCCATCGGTGTCTGATGATCAATCTAAGAAGAAGGTACATAGACTTACATCTTCATAGACAGAAATGATCATCGGGACAGTCTGTCATCGACGAGATAGATGTTATCTGACCTAGGGTGACTACTAAGTGGGGAGTCTCATGGGAGGACCAAACCCAAACTTGAAGCTGTCAGGAGGAAAGGAGCCACTTGGGGACTTACCTTAAACCTCATATATACTCGACCAAGTCAGTGGATGATGGCTAGTTCAAGAAGAAGGCATAGCAAACGAATATCTTCTTAAACAAAGTCATCATGAGGTAACATACCAGCAACGCAGTAAGGCCTACCAAATTAGCAAGGCACTCGTCAGTGTACAGGGGCCAAGTAAGGAAGGAAAGCATAGCATACTTACATCCTCCAAAGTAAGAAGACCACTGGGGTGACACACTAGCAGGGTAGCACATCAATCCAACCTAGAGCAGCTATTGAGTGAGTGCCTCAAGAGGCATTATACCAACTTGAAGTAGCCCGAGACAAAAGATTTGTGCTTGTTTTACATGTTTGTATGTAGTTTGTGTTTGTGTTGTGTTAATGAAGGATAGGATGTCATTCAGGTTTTTTACACCTACCCTAAATACATTATGGTGGATTCATGAACAAAGATGCTTTCAATATGGAAGAGATTGAATTTGAAATAAAAATTTTATTAATGATTGCTTTCAAACATGATTTAAGAATAGTATTTCTTTAGGTAGAGCCCATTGATTGGAAGCATTGGGAATTCTCCCCTATGATTAATAAGCTGATAAGATCCTCCTTGGTAAGCCTTCTCTATGGAAAAAAGGGCTTCCCAAGTGGGTTCAAACTTGCCTCCCATCTTGCCATGGGCAACAATTAGTCTCTTTAAAACTAAAACAAGCTCTCCTACTTGAAAAGTTCTAGGACAGACCAACTTGTTGTGAGCTTGAATTATTTTGGCTTTATATAACTTGACATTTTGGCATGCCCGTAGGCATCTCTCCTCCAAACTTTTGAGCTATTCTAACTACAACTTGGCATTCTGCTCTATTGTGATCTTACTACCCACAACTATCCTTAGTGGTGGGAGTTAGACTTCTAATGGTAGAATGACTTCGGACCAATACAATAAGGAGAAATGGGTAGACTGAGTTGGAGTTCGGTATGTGGTACGGTAGGCCCACAAGGCTTCAACTAACTGCTCATGTCATTATCACTTATTGTCATCGAGTGCCTTCTTTAGTATTTGGATGAGAGTTCTGTTGAAGGATTTTGCCAAGCCATTTACCCTTGGGTAATATATGGTAGAATAATTCTAATCTATGATATGTCTCCGGGCAAAGTTGTTGATCTTGGTGCTCTTGAATGTAGTACCATTATCGAATATAATTCATTGAGGCACCCGAACATATATATAATATGATTTCTAAAAAATTAGAGTGCATGTTGAACTGTCACCTCTCTGAGTAGAATCGCCTCCACCAACTTGGAAAAGTAGTCAGTATTAGCTAGGATGAACCTATGACTTTTGGAAGAAGGAAGACAATCAGGCCCACTATGTTGGTACCCCAACACTCGAATGGCCACGAGGCCAATATAGGATGTAGAATGTTGGGTGGTTAGTTTAAGACCACATCATGTACCTGACACTAGTGACATTGCCTAGCTACGTTCATGTAATCTATATCATCGATGGCCAGTAGTATCCTAATCTCTTAATATTAGTTTTCATCTTTAGACAGGATTGGTGAGCTCTACATAATCTTGAATGTGCATCTGTCATAATCTTACGGGCTTCGTGTTTATCTAAACAACGTAACCACATATGATAGATGGACTGTCGATATAAGGTGTATCCACGAGAGCATAGGAAAGTTCTCTCTGCTTAATCTAATGGGCTTGGGCCTTCCCATGAGGTAGTTTGCCTCTATTTAGGTAATCAATAAATTGTTGCCTCTAGTATAACTCATAGTCCTTTTTGGCAATGGCAACCTCCGCTTCAAGAGAGTACTTTTTGATGAGTTCATAATCAAGAAGAGATGAGCCTTGTCTATTTTGGACCCTTACTGATATGGACTCATCTTCCATACATGCTAACTCATTAGAAAGTTTGGCTAATACATATGCTATAGTGTTTTATCCTCGAGGTATCTTGTAAATGGTAACCTTTGGGATTTAGACCAATAACTCCATATTGTACTTGTGGTAGTGATAAAGCTTAGGCTTTAGAACCTTGTAGGACCCAAGGATTTGATTGATGACTAACTGAGAATCCCCATAGACATTGATGTTCTAGATGCTTTGAGTAATGGCTAACTCTACACTGGCAATCAAAGCCTTATATTCGTCTTCATTGTTGGTGCAAGGATTAGACAAGTGATATGAGATTCTCATCACATCACAGTCTGGAGTTAGGAGAACTACTCCTATCCCTACCTTTTTTGGAAGAGAAGATTGTGGTTCTTCTAATCTTTGAGAGGAAGTCGCACCATCAAAGTACATATCCAAGCGGTGAATGCTAGTATCCCCTAAGTTCAAGATTTCTTCATCAAGGAGGTCATCTTTAAGTGAAAAGTCAGCAGAAAGTCGGTGTGCTACTAACAAATTTGTAAGTGCTTGCCCTTTCACAACACAAAGGGGTACAAAAGTAATGTCACATTATGACAAAATAATGGATCAATGTGCCAATCGTCCGGATAGCGTCATCTATGTCATGAGATATTACAGTGGATTGATTTTAGAGATCAAGTTCACCTTATGAGAAAGCATGTAATGTCATATCTTTTGGGATGCAATGATTAAAGTTAGGCAATGCTTCTCAATAGGTGGATAGTTTTCTTCAGCAGGGATTAGATGATGGTTGAGGTAGTAGAGCACATTTTCCTTTTCTTCATCGTTGGCTCGAGCCAACAAAGCGCCAAAGGAGTCATCTAATGTAGTAGTATATAGTTTGAGCAATTTGCCCGAGATAGTGGATACTAGAACTGATAGCATCATTAGGTAGTGCTTGATGTTTTTGAAGGCATGCTAACACTTGTCATCCCACTTGAACTTGGCATCCTTTTTGACAAGTGTTGAGAATAGCTGGCATCTTTCATATACGTTGAAAATAAAGCATATTAGATGGGCCAATCACCCTTGAAATTATCTGAGTTGAGTTGAACTTTTATGGGGTGGAATTTCTATTATCACCTTAATCTTCTTCGGATCGATTTTGATTCCCCGTTGTTGGATAATAAACCCAAGGAATTTCTCTAAATCTACTTCGAATGCACACTTTAGTGGGTTCATTTTGAGGTTAAATTGTCTTAACCATTCAAAAACTACTCTCAAATAAAAGAAGTGGCCTTCCTTTTCATTACTCTTGACCACGAGATCATTGACATAGTATTTGGCTTGATGATGAATGAGTTTGTCAAAGATTCGGGTTATGGCCCACTGGTATCTAGCATATTTTGAAGGCCAAAAGGCATGGCCTTATAGCAAAAGATTTTGATCAGGGTTCTAAAAGTCACGTTTATTTCATCTTCAGGGGCCTTCTTTATTTGGTTATATCCAGATGAGCCATCTATGAAAGAGAAGATTACATGAGATGAGACAATGCCCACCACCAGCTCTAGTATCAGTAGTGGAAAATCATCTTTTAGACATGCCTTATTTAGATCCCTAAAATCAACACATATGCAATTTTCACCATTCTTCTCCTTAACCAAGATGACATTGGCCAACCAAGTGGGGTATTTTTCCTCCCAGATGGAACCAGCATTGATCAGTTTCTTGACATCAAAAATGACCTACTGTTCGATGTTTAATAGCATTCGTCTAGAAGCTTCCTTGATAGGGTTATCACTATGCCCTATTGCTAGTTTGTGGACTATTACGTCATGAGACAAAATGAGCATCTCTTCATAGCTCCATGCAAACCAGTCTTTAAACTCACTTAATAGACTAACTAAGCCATTGGTTTAAATTTTATTCAATAAGGAATTGATGTATGTCGGGTGTGGATCTTCTTCAGTTCCTAAGTTGATTTCTTTGACCTTATGAATGGTTGACTTGATCTCTTCTTCAAACTTTGGCAGTTCATCTTTGACTTCAAAATCATCTGCACTATATGATGTTTCTAAGCACACCTCTTCATATGAGTAAATGTAATTTGAAAATAATATATCAAATTCCAAATGATTAGTGATGACTAACCAGTAATCATCATCATCGACAGGACCCACTGTACTAAAGCCTAGTTCCAATCTTGATTGAGAGCTTTTGCATTTATTCTTCTATATTCTTTTAAAATAGTCTAACCTATGATTTGACCAAGTATGTGGGATTAACCCTTTCTTTGCTAAATTATGAATGCAATGCGAATACCAATCAAAAAGTAATTATATTAAATCTTTATATGAATCATTCTCAAGTTCTACATCAACTTATTGACTTGAGAATGATGTTCCCATAAAGAACCTCTGAGTCTTTACATCTATGGATGACTTAGGGGCTTCCTTAATTACCAAACCCTCAACTTTTTATGAGGAAAGTGGGGTTAGATCTAAGGTTTCCAATTGATGTCTAACTATTTCACATATAGAGTTTGATACAATTATGCTTTATTTTGGAGCATGGTCTTCATCACTATCTGGCCCAAGTGCCACCTCTAAAGGAATCTACTATTGAGAAGAGCTGGTTGGTGTGCTAACCATATAAGACTCATCCTCTAAACTAGATTCTAAGTCTATATGGATAGAAGGTGTACTCCTGGTGGCAGGGACATATCTCTTATTGAGTGGTCAATAAGGAGGTTTTCCACCCTTGAGACTGCCTCTAAACTAGCCTCTTCCTTTGCCTGGTGGAGGTCGGGTCATCCTACCCATATGTTTGAATAAAGTAATGAATAGTTGGTGAATCTAATCTCAGGCTCCAGTTCCTCCAAGTCTATGTATCGTTCCATTTTATTTCCTTTTTCATTTCCTCTTTTCTTTTCATTTTATTTTTGTCTTTCTTTTTCTTTTTCCTTTTCTTTTTCTTTTACTTTTGAACTTTGGCCAAGTTCACAAGAATAGAGTTGTTGATTTGAGGGAGGTAGTAAGCCACATCCTCATATATGCCGAACCAGTGAATTGTAAAAGGCTTGTGATCTCCTTTGACATAGTAGACGATCCCACCTTTCACAAACTTCATACACTAATGTAGAGAGGATAGAATTGTGTTGTTTTTATGTATCCATGGTCTCCCAAGAAAAGCATTAAAAGATGGATCTGAGTCTATAATATGAAACTTGGCTTCAATCTTCTAATCATCTATCTCCAAGGGCAACACTATGGAGCCTAAGGCCCTCTCGCCTTGTTCATTGAATCCTCTCAATATCATCCTTTCTTTTTTCGAGTTTGGAGATGTCTATCATCAAGTAGGCAATGGTTCGTTGACTCATAATGTTGACTGATGCACCTGAGTCAACTAGAACTCTAGATAGATTGTATCTACCAACATCCACTGTAATGTAAAAAGAACAGTTGTGCTCGATCATCCTTAGAAGCAGGTCTTTGTCATTGAATGTAACCCCTAAGGTGTCCTTCAAGTACTATGCCTCCTATCCAGTAGCGGTCAACTAATCTAAGCTATCTTTGAATCAAATAGATCCTTCATTATAGATTCTCTCACCTCTTTGGATAAGACAAGGGTGTCATATATGCTTAACTAAGCTGAAAACTTTCTAAAAAGAGCTAGAACATTGTAATCCACTATGGGCTGGTCCTCCATAAGCATATCCTTGGGTGGAGCATTCTATGGAGGGGCTATTTGCTCACAAGAACCAATTATTTGCTTACCCTTATCATGAGGTGCTACTTTAGGAAGTAGAACTTTGCCACTATGTACTTCGGTGACTTCTTGGAATGATGAGTTTTTGGAAAGTTCTACCCTCTCATCGTGCATACCTATAGCTTCTCCTATGGGATTCTCGGAGTTAGTTGACTCCAATTTAATCTCAAGAGGTGAACATGATTGATTCAAAGAAGGAAAGTCTGACTCTGAATCAGAACGGAAAGGATCAAAACTACTAGAGCTATTATTATTATTTTGACTTGGAGAGATTTTTATTTGAATAAAATCAAGAGCATCAGAAGTAGACAAGATGCAAGTAAAATCTACTTTGTTCATTGATTTCTTTTTAGATGGAGTAAGGGATGTGATTCTCTCATCTGTTAATACAACGCTCCTGCTGGTTCCCTTGTATGTTGTATAGTGAATTGTTGCTGTTGTTGGGCTATCACCCTCCTCGAGTTGTCCTTTGTAACTGGCAAATCTTCCTTGGTGTTGGAGGTTTGAGCTACTTCAAGCATCTACAAGGAAAAATTTCTTGATCTAAGAAATGATCTTTTTAGAGGTTCGGGATAAAGAGATATCCCAACCCTCTTTGGTATTAAGAGGATCGTAGGTATCCCCAAGGATTACTCTAACAAAATTTGATGGTTATTCTAATAAGTATTCCTTACGGATAACTATGGCGCCTGACTTGTAGTTACACTCAAGCCAGTCCTTAAAAGTAATACAATCCTCTAAGACATGCCCTAACATGCAGTGGTAGGGGCAATAGCTAAGATCATTGCTTTGCCCACTTCCTTCGGCCTTTTAGACTCTGGTAACTGAAAGTCAGGTTTTTTTAAGGAATTTTTAAAGGTTTTTCTTACTACCTCCCTTTTGAATGAATATGCTTATTCAATCTATTGGCAAGAGTATGTGGAAAGTAACTACCTAGTAGCGAATATGAGTACCGCTGCGGTGATCTTGAAATAGCAGCCATTAGATGGTGGCTAGATGATGAAAGATTGGGTGGAGGAGGTGGCCTCTCTCATATCAAACTCTTCCCTCCCATCCACCTGATGGATGGTCCTCCTCTCAAACACCTGGCTTGGTAGATGATTGGTCGATAAAGGGAAACTATTTGGTTTCCTCATGCAGGCTAGCCCGCATGTTGATTAGCTTCTCAAATGTTTTGATGGTAAAGCCCTTAAGCATGAAGGTGATTGGGCGATGGATATTCTTGAGAAGAATCTCAATGGCATGGTTTTCGAACAGCTATGGTTCTCATTTCATGCTTAGGTTGTGCCACCTAAAAATGTAATCACCAATGGACTAATTGAGTTTCTACTTCTCTACAATGAGATCGCCTACAGTCACTCTCTATTGAGCTCTAACAAATCTCTTGATGAAGAGATGCTCCATCTCAGTAAAGTCTTCACTGAACCGTTGGGCTGTTCGGCATACCAACCCAATGCAACACTTGACAGACTGCTAATAAAAAGTTTGAATAGGAGTGCATTGCTACAATAGTTAGCTCTAAAGTGTGCAATATGCTGTCATGGGTTCCCACTACCATCAAAGATCTTGAAGGATGGTGGCACAAAGTGCTTGGGGGTACTAAACTATATTGAATTCCTCTAGGTATGGACTACCCTTTGGAATGGACGAGCACCCCCTGGCTTGCGCCAGCACTTCTTTCACTTATTATTCCACCATATGATTGATGTCTTTCTCATGCATGGAGGTGCTATCTACGACCTTCCTATTCAAACTACCAGCATCATCATCTGCAGGAGTGCCCCTAGGATGGTCTGAGGTATGTACCAACTCTAGTCGTTTGACTATTATAAGAGAAGGCTGTGAGACTGGGGCTAAGTTCTGCAATGCTAAGATAACTGCCATCAACTCATCTACCATCTTCTCCATCCCATCTATCTGATTATCCTTCTGCTTGAGCTAGTGGAGGAGGTGTTGGGTCGAGTGAGAGGTATTTCCTTCATCAATCACAACACCTTTCTGACTATGCTGGTCACGCTGCAAGGATCCTCGAGTGTCAACCATGTGGACCTCGGCTGTGTCATCCAACATATCATCTTCATCAGGATTAAAGCTAACTCGCTTGTGGGTGCACTCCCTAAGTACTTATACTATCATGGGGACAATGTAGGTGTCCCCTCCCCTCTCTTCCTCTGACTGCTATAGAGGTAGTCTGACCATGATTCTTTTGGGTCACCACTCCTTCATTACCACAGTTGAAGTGGAAGGTCGACTAGAAGAGGTCAACCTCACCGTGTGGAATGATGGAGGATCCGCCATAGCCATCACCAAATGAGATGGTCTTTCCTATAGTGATTTGAAAGCGGGATGGATGATAGTTTGGACGCGATGGTGGGTGATGAGTGGAGCGATGTGATGGTAAGGGCATCGATTGCCTCTTTGTCAGAGATCTCCTCTTGCATCGAATGGTGCTAGTGAGAGTAATGATGTCTGAATGATCGACCTTGACAGAGCACCAATTAGAAAAGTCTATCAAAGAGGAGTCCACTGACTGTCTGGTGTACCTCCTACTCTCCCGCTTCCTAGCATGGGCAACAACTCTAGCCTCCATGGCTCTCTCTCTCTCTCTCTCTCTCTCTCTCTCTCTCTCTATGAATTTGAACCCTAACACTCCTAGGGATCAAACTCCTCAAGTCATGTAAGAAATTGGACTATGAGAGTCTATGGGCTATGCCGACCCGATGAAGAACTAATCGTAGAATAGTGTTGAGCTTCCTTCTCTCCCTAGTTGGTTTCTTAAACTATGTTGGTGGTAGAGGCAATGCAACAATCTCTTATAATCCTCCTCTCTGTCCAAAGCTGAGAGAAGGTGAAACTTGCTACCACTCAAGAGTGGAGAGGTTTCATGAGGGGAACCCTCCTCAGCTACATGAGAGGCATCATCGATCTACCTCACCTTGCACCCGTAGTGCCGCTTAACCTTTCAGTTCTTGTTACATCGTTGCATCCTAATGAGTGGGGCAGAGCGTATATTTTGATTGAAATTGGATTTTGGAAAAACCTTTATTTAGCAAATTTAAGTTTGCTAAAAGGTTTCAATTATATGTTTGAAACTTTTTGAAAGCATCTTGTTTATGATGATTGTTTGTCTTGTGTGTGATATGTGTTGATTTGATTCTTGATTTGAAAATGGGACCCTTACTCAACAAATTTAGGTATGTTAAGTAGGGGCCAAATGGGTTTGATATGTTTGTTGTTTGTTTATATATGTTGATTTTATATGATTTGGTGGACTCTCATTTAATAAATTTAAGTATATTAAATGGAGTTCAATATATGTGTTTGATATTTGTTGATTTGATTCCTCTTTTGAAAAAGATGAGAACTCTTATTTGAAAATTTTAGGAATGTCAAATAGAGTTCAAATATATGTTTATGTTTTGATGTTTTCAAGTGTGTCCCATTCTTAAAAAATTTAGTTATGTTAAATGGAGCTCACTTATAAGTTTGTTTATTGATATATGGATTTGTTTAGGTTTTGAATATTGAATTCTCATTTAGCAAATATGGATATGCTAAATGGAATTCAAAATTGCGTGTTAGATATTTTGGTTTTAATTTAATTTTGAAAGTGGAATTTTCATTTAACAAATATGGGTATGTTAAATGGAATTCAATTATATTATTCTTATTTGATTTTATTTTATTTTTGAAAATAGGAACCTTCACTTAATAAATTTGGGTATGTTAAGTGATGTTTATATATTGGTTGTTTTGATTTTAGTTTGAAAAATGGAACTCATACTTAAATGGTGTTGATTGTTTGATTTTATTTTGAAAATGTGCTTTTGAAAGGGTTTTGATGATATATATTTGATTTTGATTTTAAAGAGAATCCTCATTTAACAAATTTATGTATGTTAGATGAGGGTTAATAAATTTTTCATTTTTAGAAAGAGGTTTGAAGATTTTTTTTATATTTTAAAAATTTTGTTATGTGAAGTTTAATTTTAAGAAATGATTTTGTTTTGAAAAATGTGCTTTTAAAAAGTTTTGCAAAAGAATTATTTTACTTTGACTTTTGTTTAAATTTTCTCAAATATGGGATGAACCTTTCCTCACCAAGCTAGTGGTAAAGAGGTTCTCAATTTAGTTATCTCCTTCCTTAAATTAATTTATTTTTATCTATTGGGGATGAGGTCCTAAAACCAAAAAAATGTTGGCTAGCTTTGTTTAAAGATGAAATAAGCTAAGTGCCAATGGAAAGAAAGATAGTCTTGGACTTATATAAAATATAAGTCCACTACCGATGGTTAGAGATGATAATTATTTACTAAAGATGGAGAGAGGGATATGTCCCCAACATAGTCACCAGAAAAATATATGGTGTTTATTTTTATATGTGGGGGAAACCATGCAGATCATAGGGGGTAGTTATTGAAGTGATCGAGTATGACATTGAGGTATGATATACTATCTCAAAAGATAGAGACACCACCCTTCAATGGACATAATCACCTAATAAGGACTCCTAAGGCCTGATGGGTCTGCGAATGCACTAGATTTTTTTTCCTTGCTTTACATGTATGAATAAAGTAGAGTTTAAATTAAATCGGGCTCTAAGATTCCCTATGGAGGAAAGACCCCATAGTTAATTACATCTTAGAAAATAAAATTCTCTAAGAATACTCTCGATTAAAGTATATAATTATCATCTCCAAAAATTTTAAGGCTATAATATCAAAGGATTGGTTATATTTGGAAAATCAAATAGGAAAGTTCAAATGGATTTAAGGACTTTATATATTTGAAAGTGAAGAGATTAATTCATTTGAGTTAAATTTTATTAGATTGCTATGGCTTATAATCCATCAAGACAAGGTTGTGGAAATGCCTATGAGGTGAGGATTTATTCTTATAGCCCAAAGGAAATAGCTACCTTAGATACTAAATCTAGGGAGCTTTAGTAAGATCTAATGCATGACCTAAATCTAAGTGATAGGTGGACATAAAGGTTCACCTCCATAAGAGAGGATGAACCGTACGACTTCTAGACTTATAACCACCAAGAGTGGCCACCAGCTAACTCCTCCTATGATTTTAAAATAATGTGATTCAGTCTTATGAATTGTAAGTTTGCTAGGGTAGTTATTTAAATAGAAAGAGGCTAAAGTCCTTAAACCCACCTCCTAAGAGACTAGAGTATGAGTGGTATGAATAATGACTTAGTCTAATGAAAAATATTTTCAAATTTTATTTAATTTTTGTCAATTCATTTGGACAAAGGCTTTAGGATTTTAATGCCTATATGTATGATGAACATAGGTTGTTGGCTAAATCAGCATAAGGGGTGTTTTCAACCACAAGGGATGCCCTCACAGGTTAGGCATTCCCTTATCGTGTAAGGATGGAAATCTCCTATTTTTAAGATCAAAATAATATAGTATGCATGTTGTGGAACATTCAACCATTTAGATAAGGGGTTGTTAAATCTTTTAATTATCTTATTTAAGATCTAGGCTTTATGGTGAGATTATGAATTATTAAAAATTTTAATTTTTAGTGATTAATTAGGGTAGAAAGATTAATTTTATCCTAAGAACCTAATCGCATCTAGGCCACACATTAAAGCATCAAACATTTAAGAAACTATGAAGAATATGCCATTTCTAGTGTGTGAAGTAAACAAATCACCAAAAAATTTTATAAGCTAACACAAATGAATAACAGGTCGGTGCGGTCGGGTGCCACCATACAACCCAAAAAAGAAAAGATGGGTAGCCGAGCTCTACCCTTAAACAACCTGATACATAAAAGAATAATTAAAATTTACAATAAGTAAATGCTATGGGGGTCTTCATATCTTCATTATTCATGTCTTAATGTATCTTCCTTCCCCTTTGATTTGGTGGACTTCAAGACATCACATGGCACCCAGGATAAAACCTTCTAGCCAATTCTCATCCTAATCCCCATAGCACTGATCCTAATTCCTATTGCAAAAATTATATTCTTATAGGAAAGAGTAAATCTAATTACACCTATAAAATAGATGTTAGCTAAATACATATACAATCCCAAGCAGTTATATGTACAATTTAGACTTAAAACCATACACAGGGTAACCAAGCTCGCATGTCCTAACTTGGATTATACTTAGGGGTTTAAGAAACCTACAAAGGGAGCATTTATTTTTATTTTAATCACTCCCTTAGACATAATCCCCTGAATAAAAAATATGATTAGGCTAGGAAAGGCCTAACATCTAGTCTACGAAGCATGCACCCTAACATCCAGTCTAAAATAATACACCACAAAATAAAATATACATCACATCATGCACTATCCTAACTTAGGACTATAAGTGGTGATTTATTTCTAATGTGTGTGTTGAGGCTTGTGTGGTGTGTCTTACTAAAGCATTAAATTTATATTTTTCTTAAGTGTATAAGATATTCAAATTATCATGAAGGGTTGATTTCACTTGAAGCCATTTAATTAATTTGAGAATTTTAATTTGTGTTTTCTTTTGTTTCATATGATATACACTTAACAACTAAGTGTTATAAAGAGAAGGAAGAAGGGTTACCCTCTTCCATCTCTACCTTAAGCCATGTCTAAAGCATATTAATTTGATTTTATTCTCTCTAGTGAATGGCTTATTACACTTTTTTTTTAAATTAATCCTAAGTTTAGGTTCATTCTAAGTAACTCTATTTAATATGAAACGCATCTTAAGATTAATTTAATTGAATTATTATAACATGACATATATTAACCCATTCTTTTCTATCTCATGTAACATGCATATGATTTTTAGTCCTAAGTGTATCTATATATGC
Organism: Cymbidium sinense; assembly: GCA_021442155.1. Taxonomy (NCBI): domain Eukaryota; kingdom Viridiplantae; phylum Streptophyta; class Magnoliopsida; order Asparagales; family Orchidaceae; genus Cymbidium; species Cymbidium sinense. The sequence continues at coordinate 101,725,706 of CM038222.1, forward strand.
AACATGTTTTAGCATACTTTATTGATAAATGTATATGTGTATTTCAAAATTATCTTTTTATTTAATTGAATTATTTAGTTATGTAGATTTAAAGCTCTATCTAGATTCTTATAAAAAAATACATAAGAGTAAAATTAAATAGGTACATACTGTAGTTAAACTAGAAAAGTGAGGTAATCAAATGACCTCCTTGGGGCTCCTTAAAGCCTCGTATTTCTGGGATGTCCAGACTATATACTCATTCCATTCAAATTTATGTAAATTTATACACATGAACATGAGAAAGAGAATTCCAAATCACACAAGTAGGTAATTCAATCATTTAAGTGACTATGAATGCATGTAATTTTAAGTAGAAAAGAGGATTATCATTCTCTAATTAAATATACATATGCATGTATAAAATACATAAATAAGTACGTGCCTTTTTTAACCAAGCAAGTAAGATAATAAAATGACCTCTTTAGGGCTACTTAAAACCTCGTATTCCTTAGATGTCCAGACCATATAACCATTTTTCTTAAATACATACACATATATTCATAATTAAGAGGATCAGAATCATGCAAAGATTGTATTTTTCATAATTGGATCATTTATGTATATGATTTAAAGCTCTATCCAAATTCTAATGTTAGAATACATGAGAATGAAATCAAATGGGCACATGTCGTTATTAAACCAGGGAAGTGAGGTAATCAAATGACCTCCTTGGGACTACTTAAAGCCTTGTATTCCCAGGATGTCCAGACTATATATCCATTACCATTCAAACCTATGTAAACCAACATATAAAGGAAAAGAAAGCTTTACTTCACATACCTAAGCTATGAACACATGCAAAGCCTATATGTATTCATAACTATTATCACTCTAATCAATGTAATTAATTTATAAAATTTGGAGAAATAATTTGAATTTATTATTGATAATAGCCACACATGTTATAAATTAGTCCAACACATGCAAGCTTGCATAAAAGAAAATCATTTGATTTGATTAATTTTGAATTGATGAACATATGATTTCAAATGACATACAACATTTAATATGATTAGAAAGGAATGAATAAACATAAACACATGATGTCATTCAATCAAATTAATTCCTTAGGACAATCATATTAAATATAGCCATTTAAAGTAAACCAAAGCTTTCTTAATATCATTTTTTAATTTCTTGTTTTGATTTAATTTAAAGATGTGAGAAGAAGGATGTTAATCCTAACCCATTCCCATATTTTTAATTAATTTGGTTAAATGAAATGTAATTAAGTTAATTTTATGGCTTAATTAGGTTGTAATATGAGTTGAATACATTAATTAACCATTTCCTATATTACCTTAACATAATTACCAAAATAAATATGATCTAATATGATATGCACATCAATTGGAAATTAAATTAGCAACAATCTTAGGAAATAAAAGGGGCCTAATGCAATTGGCTCATAATTAATAGTTATTTAAGTTAAGGAACTTAATTAAGTATTCTTACGGCCTCCCCACACATGTGGGTTAACCATAGTTTCCTTAAGATATCTTTAGGTTATTGAACACCTAAAGGTCTACCCAAGAATTGATTAATTTAGGTTTAATGTGATTATGATTTTAATTTAATTAATTAAGAAATTGAATTAATTAAGTAAGCCTTAATTAATTTCCTTTTGAGAAATGAAGTGGACATAGGGAAAGAGGCTGGGAAAGAGGTCTCAACCCCATTCCTTTAGTCCATTCACTGTTGCATAATGATTAATAAATATAATTAATGAATTTATTACTGTTCATAGGATTAATTAATCATCAATTAACTTGAAAGAGCAATTAGAGTTTAATTAGTCAATTTTTCTAATTAAGTGAGCCATAAATCCCAAGAAAATCATGGGAGGCATAGGTCATCCCATCAAATCAACCCACAAAATTTAAGATTAATTTCTCAAGTAATTAAAGAGTAATTAAGCTAATTAATTTTATAATTAAACCCCAATTAAGCTCTAATTACTATTTAAAATTAGCTAAAATTATTTTTATTTAATTCTTCTCTAAAATACTTTTCAAATAAATATTTATTTGTATTTTCTAATTTTTTTATGATTTGTTATGAATTATAGAAGTTCCAGCCATTAAAAATGATTAATTAAGCCTAATTAAAGCTTAATACCATCGATCAAGATCACACAAGATGCACATTTCCTTCAAAAAGCTCAAACAAATTTTTGTCAAAAGCTCAATTTTAATGGCATAACTCGCTGAAGCACAAGATCGACAACTCAAATGATTGAGGAAGCTTCGTCTAGTGGACATGAAGCCCTGCTGAGAAGCTATTGGATCAACTTTCCTTCGTTCCCTCAGAAGTCCATGATTCATCGCTTTGGAGATCAATTTTGATCGAACTATACCCTCCAGTGGTTGGGAAGTTTGGGAAGTTTGGGAAGTGATTTGTTCTTGCTCGATGAAGTGTGGGGATGGTGTATGCAAAGTTAATTTGGTTTCTATTAAGGTTTGAGCAAGTTGGGATCGAAGGAGGGATGCCTTGGTTCAACTTGGGTGAAACCAGCAATGGGGAGATTTGGGGGCTTGCGAAAGGCTCTAGGAAACTCTCCTGAGGATGCTAGGGCACTCACTGAGGTCTCTCTAAGCTCTTTTTTTATTTGGATTGAATTGAGGGGGGTATACCTCCTCATTCCAAGATCAAATGGCTCAGCTTGATTTGTAGATTTTTGGATGTCTGACCATTGATGGTGATTGATGATGGTAGGGAATCATCTTAGGTGGCTCAATTTGGTTGGCCAAAGCATGGGAGTTGGCTGCCAAGAGAGATTAGTGGGTGTTCTTGGTGGCCAAGTATGCCAACTAGGGAGGTGAGGTGAATTCACCTCCCCTTGGGTCATGGCCAACCCAACCACCCTTGGGTCAGGTTGGGCAGTGTCCTAGATGCCTAGGTGAACCATTGGGAGAGTGCTAAGTGGCCAAGGAATGGAAATGACCACTTACATGGGTGATTTTTCTCATATGATACCCTTGACCCATGGGTAGAATAGTCATTTAGCATTTGATTTTATTTGGGCAGATTTGAAATGAGTCAAAAGTAGGTTAGGCCAAATTTCAAGTCAATTGGAGTTGATTTGGTTTGATTTGGCTCAATTTGACTCATTTAGGTCAAATTGGGTTAGGCTGGGTCAGTTGACCAATTGATTAAATTGGGTCAAACTAAGGGTTGGGTCAAGTTTATATGATCATTTGGGATGTTTTGGTTCACTTGGTTTGGTTTAGTTTGGCTCATTTGAGTTCATTTGGGTCAAATGGGTTAAGTTGGCCAATTTTACCAAAATGGCCAAATTGGCTTGGGTTAGGTGTTGGTTTGGGTTTAGTTGACCAATTGAATATGATTGTAGGATTTGGCTTCAATTAATTTTATTTTTTTTATTTAGGCCAATTTGACCCTTTAGGTCAATTTGGGCTAAGTGGGTCAATTGGGTCCAATAATAGCTTTGGTCAAGTTCGATAATCAATTTGAAATGAACTTGAGGCATTGGTTGCAATCAATTTGGTTCATATTTTGATTTGACCTAATTTGGACTTTTAGGTCAATTTGGATCAACTTGAATTAAGAGGGCCAATTGTGTTTGGTTTGGTTCAATTGAAGGTGAAGTCATGTTCAAATATTGATTTTGAGTTGGTATGAATAATTGGTTTCAAGGGATTTGGCTTAGGTTACAATTTGCCTAGTTTGGGTTCATATGGGTTAAGAGACATGGCTTGGTCAAAGGACCAAGTTGGCTTGGTTTGACCTAATTTATGACAATTTATCAACCTAGGGTGATCAATAATTATGATAGGAGGTCTTGGGGGCCTTGGTTTAATCTAATTTGGATAGGATTGGAACTTGGCTCAAATAGGTCAAATTAGCCACTTTAGGTCACGTGGACCAACTAGGTTTAGTTGGCTTGATTTTGGGTTGAGCTAAAGTAAGTTGAGTTTATATATGGATTTGGGATTGATATATAAATTCAATTGCAATTTATTTGGGTTTGGATGAGTCTTAGTTCATTTGAATATTTCAAGTCAAATGTGTTAAGTCGGGTTTGACTTGGGTTGATTTAGTTTTGACCATGATGATTGTAGATTTTATTTATATTCGCAAATCTAATTAAAGGTATGATTGATTCATGAGAAAATTAATTGAATTTGGGTTTTGGAATGAAGGAATTTGGCTAAGTCCATTGAGTTGGGTCATGTGGCTTAAGTTTGGATTTTGATTTAGATTGATTTTGTTTTGAAGATTTAAATGTATATTTCATTTATATTTGTGAAGATGATTGAATATATGATTGATTTGTAAAAAAATCAATTGAGTTTGAAGTGATTTGAAGGAAAATTTTGCTAAGCTCATGAAGGTAGGTCATCGAGATTAGATTTGGTTTGGATTTAGTTTTTGTCATGTGATTGTAATTTTGATTTATATTTGTAGAGATGATTGAAGATATGATTGATTTATGAGAAAATCAATTGAATTTGACCTGATTTGGATGAGATTTTGGCTAAGTTCATGAAAATGATTCAAAAGACTTAAGAAGGATTTCAAGTTTGGATTTGATCATGAGCTTCAATCATTTGGTTTTAGAATTTAGGTTTGATTTGGATTTGAATTGAACTTGAAGTTTGGTTTGAGAAGGTGAATATGGATTGGATTTGAGTTATAGGGCAGGTGAATCTCCCTAATCCCTAAGGCATAGCCTAATCCTGGTTAACCCTTTTAAGTCTCTAGGCTTAGGTTAAGTGTTTATCTAATTTCTAGAAGTGTCTTATAACTAGGGAAGTCTTAGTGTCTAGAAGACTCCTAAGTCTAAGATGGGAAGATTGAATCCTCACACCAAAAGTGAGGTCAACACAAGTAGTATGAACCGATGACCTTTAGAAGAAACTGGATCAATCGGAGCAACTGTGTCAGTACCCCAACACTCGAATGGCCATGAGGTCAATGTAGGATGTAGAATGTTGTGTGCTTGATGTAGGACCACACCGTGTACCTGACACTGGTGGCATCGCTTAGCTACATGCATGTAATCTGTGATCATCGAAGTCTAGCAGTATCCTAGTCTCTTGATATTGGTTTTCATCTTCTGACTAGATTGATGAGCTCTGCATAATCCTGAGTGTACCTCAATCACGATCTTACAGGATTCATGTTCATATAAACAACATTATCAAATATGATTTAAGGACTTCCAGTACAAAGTTCCATCCATGAGAGCATAGGAAAGTGCTCTATATTTCATCTAATGGGCTTGGGACTTCTCTTGAGGTACTTTGCCTCTATTTAGGTAATTAATGAATGGTTGCCTACAATCTAACTCCTCATCCTTTTTGGCAACGACAACCTCCCCATCAAGACATATACTAAGTTTATGCTTTTCTCATTATGGACGCCATCACTAAGCCTAGAGTCAAAAAGAAGTAGGTGTGCTACTAAGAAATTCACAAGTGTTTACCCTTTCATCACACGGAGGGGTACGAAAGTGATATCATACTTTGATAAAATCATGGACCAACGTGCCAATCATCTGGATAACATCGACCGTGTCATGAGATATTACAGTGGATTGATTTTAGAGATCAAGTTCACCTTATGAGAATGCATGTAATGTTACAGCTTTTGTGATGCAAAGATTAAAGCTAGGCAATGCTTCTCAATGGGTGGATAATTTGTCTTAGTAGGGATTAAATGATGGTGGAGGTAGTAGAGCATGTTTTCTTTCCCTTCGTCATTGGTTTGAGACAACAAAGAGCTAAGGGAGTAATCTTATGCAGTGGTATATAGTATGAGTGACTTTCCCTGGATAGGGGCTGTTAGAACTGGTGGCATCATCAGGTAGTGCTTGATGTCTTTGAAGGCATGCTAGCACTTGTCATCGCACTTGAACTTGGCATCCTTTTTAACAAGTGTTGAGAATGGTTACTTGATAAGTTATATATACAGCATCTTAATTAAAATTTTAGGGGATGGCATTTCTAATATTTCTTTAATGTTCTCTGTATCAATCTTGATTCCCCGATGTCAGGCAACAAATCCAAGGAATTTTTCTGAAGCTATCTCGAATGCACACTTTAAGGGGTTTATGTTGAGGTAAAAATATCTTAACCATTTGAAAACTACTCTCAAGTCAAATTGATGGTCTTCCTTTTCTTTGCTTTTGACCATGAAATCATCAACATAACATTCGACTTAATGATGAATGAGTACATCAAAAATTCTAGTCACAACCCGCTAGTATGTTGCACCAGCATTTCTAAGGCTAAAAGGCATGACCTTATAATAAAAGATTATGATTGGGTTTCTAAAAGTAGTGTTTCTTTCATCTTTAGGGGCCATCTTTTTTGGTTATATCCAGATGAGCCATCTATGAAAGAGAAGACTACATGAGATGAGGTAATGTCCACCATCAACTCTAGTATCGATAGTGGAAATTCGTCTTTTAGACATACCTTATTTAGATCCCTAAAATCAATGCTTATGCAAATTTGGTCATTCTTTTTCTTAATTGGGATGACACTGGCCAACAAAGTAGGGTATTTTTCTTTTCGGATGAAGCCAGCATTGATCAGTTTCTTGACTTCAGAAATGGCTTGCTGCTCAATGTCTAATCGCATGCGTCTATGAGCTTGCTTGATATGGTTAGTACTAGGCTCTATTATTAGTTTATAGACATCTATGTCAGGAGCCAATCCAAGCATCTCTTCATAACTCCATGCCAAGCAATCATTAAACTCAATGTGTAGCCTAACTAATTTCTCTTAGTTTCATTCAATAAGAAACTGATGTATGTCATATGTGAAGTGTCTTCTATCCCTAAGTTGACTTCTTTTAGCTCATCGATGGTTGAATTGATCTCTTCTTCAAACTCTAGCAGTGCATCTTTGACTTCAAAATCATCTGGATCATCTGATATTTCTAAACACACCTTCTCATATGAGTTAATGTGATATGAAAAGAACCTAACCGATTCCAAATGATAGGTGATAACTAAGCAGCAATCATCATTATTGACTGGACCAATTGTACTAAATCCTAGTCCCGATCTTGATTGAGAGTTATTAACCTCATTTTTAGAATGAGCTATCAACACCTCCATTTAGACTTTAAGAGTTTCTTAGTCTTAAGACACATCTAGTGATTAGGTGGACACTCAACCTAGCCCTAGAGACTTAGAAGAGTTGGTCGTAGGAATAGGTCATACTTTAGGGGTGTTAGAAAAATTTGCCTACCCTATAGCTTGAACCACATTCCTTACTTCCTTCCTTCAAGTCAAACTCCAAATCAAATCAACATCAAACATAAATCAATTCTAGCTTAATTGATTTCTCCCAAACTTAAATCAATGCCACATGATGAAGCCCATGATTGAAACTTATGATTAAAGCCCATGATTAAAATTCCAAATCTTGCTTAAGTCCTTTAATCCCCTCTTAAGTAGCCTAAATCATGTTCAAATCAATTTAAATTCATGAAATTTTCCCACAACCCATTTATATTCTCATTTATATTCACATATATAAATGAAATATAAATTCAAATCAATCAAATCAAATTCCAAGCTGAAATTCCAAATTCAAAATCTTTCTTAAATCCCTTGACTCTCTCCTAAGGGTTTAACCTAAATCATGTTCAAATCAATTTAAACTCATGAAATTTTCTCATAACTCAATTATATTTTCATTTATATTTACATATACAAATGAAATATAAATTCAAATCAATCAAAGTTCAAAATATTTTCTAAGTCCTTAAGTCCCTCTTAAGGACCTAGCCTAAACCAAATTCAAACCACCTTAAATTTATGAAATTTTCTTACAACTCATTTATATTCTCATTTATATTCACATATATAAATGAAATATAAATTTAAATTAATCAAATCAAAGTCCAAATTCAAATTCAAATCACAAATCTTTCCTAAGTCACTTTGATTTTCTTTTATGGACTTAGCCTAGATCATGTTCAAATCACTTCAAATCTTTAAAATTTTCTCATAACCCATTTATATTCTCGTTTACATTCATATATATAAAAGAAATATAAATTTAAACAACCAAAACCAACTCCAAAAAGCAAACTCAAATTCAATCAAAATCCAACATAAGCCTTTCAAGTCAAATTCTTGAGCTTAGCCAAATCAACTTCAAATCAAGCCAAACTCTTGATTTTTCTTCATGATTCAATCAATCTTACAATCATAAATCCAAGTATAAATACAAACTTCAATCACTTAATCAAAAATCAATTCAAAAATTAAATCCAAATCAAACTCATGTTCACCCTTTGAACTTTAAATTGTCAAATGAATCAAAACCCATTTGACTTCAAACCACATGCAAATGGAATTATACTTAAATCATAAGTCCATATGTAAGTTCAATCAAACTCAAATCAAGCTTTGACTAAGCCATTTGACCCACTTAGGCTCACTTGACCCAAAGTGACCTAAAGTACCCTTATGAGCCAAATTCTAATCCTAACCAAATTGGATTGAACTAAGCCCACCTAAGCCTCTCATCATGATCAACAATCATCATAAGATGATCAACCACTGAAATTGGGTCAAACCAAGTCAAACTTAAGGGTTGACCATGTCAACACTTAGCCAAAATGAAACCTAAACTAGCAAAAATTTACTATAGGCCAAATTGATTGAAACCATTGATCGAAACTCATTCATGATCAATGTTTGAACTTAACCAAGTCAACATTTGAGCCTAACCTAGCCCAATGGGCCACTTGACCTAAGTTGACCCAACTTGACCTAAAAAGTCAAAATGTGTCAATATTTGATCTAAGCCAAATTGATTGAAACCAATGGGTCAAGTCCATCCCAAAATGATTGTTGAACTTGACCAAAGCCTCAATTGGCCAACTAGACCTAACCTAGCCAAATTGACCTTGAACCCAACTTGACCTAAAAGGTCAAATTGAGCCAAATTCAAACTTAACCAAAATTTATTGAAAACAAAGATACTAATCCACTTTATATGACCAACCAAACATGAACCAACTCATGACCTAACCCAAATAAGTTAAATGGGTCAAATTAGTTAACTTGACCCATTTGACCTAAATGAACTCAATTGAACCAAAACCAAATATGAACCAAATTGAATCAAACCAAAACCACCAAAACATTTCAAATGGTCATACGAACTTGACCCAATTTGACCAATTGGTCAACTTGACCTAAGTTTACTCATTTTGACCTAAATGGGTCAACATTAGCCAAATCACATCAAACCAACTCCAAATTCAATGAAACTTGGCCAAACCTATTTTCTCATCATACCAAACATATCCAAACTGAAATTAAGGTCAAATGACTATTTTATCCTAAGGCCATAAGGTAACCCAAAATAAAAACCACTTGGAATTTGGTCAATTCCTTTTCATGGACACTTAGCATCCTCTTAATGGACCATATGGTCACTAATGGACCTAGTACACATGACCCAATGGGTTTGGGTCAGCCTAACCCAACCCAAACCCAAAACTGACCACATGCCTTGAAATGGAGCACATGGAATCCTCCTTCCACTTGAATTAAGCACATGGGAAGTTCACCATTCCACTCCTTAGGCCAATCCAAATGCAAGGACATCCAAAATGACCTAACAAACCCATGGCATAAGCTCAATTAGATCAAAATGGTAAAGATGCTTACGACGGTATGATTCTTCAAGTGGGAGATATACTCCCCCTAATTCAACTGAATCTTCACTCCCCCTAATTCGATTGAAGTATAGGAACTTAGAGCAAGCCCTAACTACTCTTCCCAAGCTCCCTCAGTTAAGAACCAAATTTTCATTTCTCATTTTCTTAAGCTAAAAATAGGGGAAGAAAATCAAAATCCAATCTCACTCCACACTTAAAAATAACCCAATTCCCATTGCATGCTCCCTTAGGGACCCCAATCGAACTTATCCAAGCTCTTTCCCAAGCTTCAAAGGCAAGAGGGGTGTTAGTTTGACCAAAGTTGCAAGGAGTTCAAGGTGGAGTTGGCCTTTAGAAGCAAATGCCCAATCTTAAGACCTCAAACTCTCAACAAAGCTTCATATACACTAAACGAAGCTTCTCCAAGGGAATCGAGTGCCGGTGAGGTAAATAATTTTATCAAGCTTAATTTAGCCATAGTGTGGAGCTTTGTGAAAGGAATTTTCATTGCATGATAAACTAGCCGTTTGATGTGATTTACATTGCATGGTGATGGTGTGGGCTAAATTTTAGCCTAATCTGAGCTCAATCGAGCTCGGATCTGCCCGTAGAACATGGACGATCTACATTGCTCATAGGGAATAATAGGGATGAATCTTTGGCCATCCATCCATGCATTTTGGATGGATGGCCGAGATTAAAACATGTAGCACCCACAGATTTACCCTTTAGAACTGCAGCTTTAATCTCAATCATCTGATCCTTGATCGGACAGCTGAGGAGAAAGCACGTAGCACCGTGGCTGACAAGGAACTACGATGTGATAAGTTAAAGATCCAATCTCATCACGCCATGTGGAAAGTGCATGCCACATCAGTGGCCCATGTGATGCCTAAATATTCTAATTAATTATGGAAACTTCAAAAATTCATATCTATGCCTAGAAAAATCAAAAAAATATGAAATAAATTGCATTAGATAGATAATTGAATGTTGAAAAGTATAAAAATGATTTCAATGAATTTTGAATAGTATTTTCTCTAAATTTGGGATTCATTGGGATTGTTATTTTGCTAATTACCCTTTAATTACTCCACTGATTAATCCTAAACTTCTTGTGGATGATTCCTGCCTCCCATAATTTTCTTCGGATTTATTGGTGGCTTATTTAGGGAATTGCTAGTTCATTCCTTAATCACTTCTTTAATGTAATTAGGCTTAACTAATAGTATAATTAGTGGTTTAACTGTGTCATTGAGTCAATTAAGTTTTGATTAAGTGAATATGAGATTTAGGGAATAATTTTGGGATATTTCTCTTAAGATATTCTCTAAACCTCTCTTTTCTTCCTTAATCCATACTTAATTAAGGGTTAATTCACTAATTACCCTCTTAATTAATTTCATACAATTTTAAAACCTTCCAGAACTCAATTAATCAATCTTGGGTAGATGCTTAACTGCTCAATAGCCCAAGTACAATTAAGGAAATCAAAATCCAACTCACATGTGTGAGGGGGGTTATGAAATTACTTAAGTTAAACCCTTTAGTTTAATTAATCATTAATCATGAGCCCAATGCATTAGGCCCTTTTCTTACTAAGTGCATTATTGATTTAAATTCCTTTTGTGGTTTTATGTCATCTCATTTGCTCATAATTATTTGATTAACTATGCTTAGGTGGTATAAGGAGTAATTAACATGCTTAATTCATACCTTAACCTAAGTAACACATAAAAAATCATCTAATCACCTAAAAATTAAACTAAAATAACCAACTTATGTGGGAATGGGTTAGGAACAATAAACTCACCTCATAATTTTCAAAATAAATCAAACTCAAAACAAAATCAAACCTTCTTTAAAAATAATTTGATTTACTTTATGCTTTCTTATTTCATAAGATTATCTTTAAGAATTAATTAAGGTGGATGTGTTTACATGATTTCATCACTTTAGTTCTTTCATAAAATGCTAAATGTGTATGCCATATGAATTTCATATATTCATGCTTTTTAAAAATCAAATTCAAGAAGAAATGCTTTCTTTGTGTCAAATTGCATGTTTTGGTTAAAGTAAAATATGAAAGGCTATTATCACTATTAAATTCAAAACTATTTTTAAATTCTATAAATCAAATACCTAAAACTGAAAGGGTGCTACTTATAGTTTATTTATATGCTTGCATGTGAATATAAAAATTTGCCTTATATTCGCTTCCTTTCTTTCCTCTTAATATGGATTTGAATAAGATTTGCAAAGTGTATAGTTCTTTTAAAGGAACATAACACTAGCTTAAATATATTCTTATCCTCTTCCATGTTATGACTTAAGAAAGATCCTTACACTTACACATATAAATTGCATTACCAAGTCCAAACATAAGTACAAACTTCTTGCATGTTTCTTTTCTCTTCATTTCTTTTATACATATGCTTGTATTTAAGAAAAGTGATATATTAGTCTGGAAAATCCCAAGGTTGTGAAGCTATAAGTAGCCCTAAGTAGGTCTTGTACCTTACACCCCTAGTTAGCAATGATATCGTACTAACTTATGCCTTTCATACATACATGTGTGCATGTGAAAAAAGAATAAGAAAACTTCTTTTCTACTTAAGGAAAATAATGCATCATAAAGCATTCGAATTTTCTTGAGTAACTCACTTAGTATTCATCATAAAGTGTGCCAAGCATTCTCATTTGTATGTATAGATGTGCTTAGAATGCATCCATATGCATGTTATACATGTTGGGTAAGAAATAAACTGATGTGTGCTTTGTGAATTTAGTTCACTTTACTTAATCTTAAAATACCTTTTTTTTAATAGGTTTGTTTAGGAAAAAATCTAAATTTAGGATTAATTAAAACACATAATAAAACATTCACTAAACAAAACTAAACATGAATCCACTTTAGAAATTACTTAAGGTAGGGAAGGAAAGAGAAGTTCTCTTCTCTTTTCCCTCTCTTTAAAACTTAGTAATTAATTGTAGGATTCATTTAAACCAAATAAAAATTCAAAATAAAATCAACCCAAATCAACTAAACACTTATGAAACCACCCATCTAAGATAAACATCTTCACATTTAGAAAATCCAAACCTTAAAGCCATAGATAAGCATACCACACAAACCTTTTAAAGCAAACACATTAGGTTAAGTCACCACTTCTAGCTTTAGGTATGGGCGGTGCATGGCTTGATGTTTGCTTTTTATTTTGTGATGTATTTTTTCTAGTCTGGATGTTAGGGTGAATGTACGTAGAATGAATGATAGGATGATTTTGTCTAATCATTACATTTTGTAGGGGATTGTGATTAAGGGGCACTGTAATAAATAAAAATATAAATGCTTTTATTGTGCAAGTGCTTATACCTCTAAGCATAATCTAATATGCCAGGTGGACTTGGTTACCCATGTGTAGGGCGCTAAGTCCAACATACATGCTTGGGATTTGTATGGTTTGTTTAGCTAATCTCTGTTTTGCAAGTGTTAGTTAGATTTACTTTTCTTTTTCATGTAATTTTTGCAATTAGGATTTTAGAATGAATGTTATGGGGGATTAGGATGAGCATTGATCATAAGATATCATCTTATGCACCATGTGAAGCCTTTGGAGCATCAAAATTCCAACCATCCAAAGGAAGGAACCAAAGAAGAAAAGAGAAAGAAGAGAGAAGAAAAGAAGAAAAGAAGAAAGAAGAACCCCATAACATGAACTTCTTTGCTTAATTCTTAATTAATTCATTTGTAATCTGGGTTATATAAGGGTAGAGCTCAGCTACCCAATTTGTTTTTGGGTTTCTACAGTGGTGCCCGACCACAAATGGTCTTTTATTCTTTTACGTTAGCTTTATAAAATGTTTGATGTTTTGTTTAACTTGTGCATCAAGATGACATGTGTTCCTAGTTTCTTCTTTACTTTGATGTATGGTCTAGATGTCGATTAGGCTCTTAGAGAAAAATAAATCTTCTACCAATTTAATTAGTTTAAAATTAAAATAAATAACTCATAACCTCATTTAAAGCCTAAGTTAAAATCAAGATAAAATAATTAGCAACCCCTTAGTTGGATGAGTAGTTCTTTAATAACATCATGCATAAAAGCATATTGTTACACTCTTGATTGGAGGGCTTCCACCTTTGCTAAAGAAACTTGGCTTGACCTTTGAGAGCCATGGTGGAAACACACCTCCTCCCTTCTCGCTAATTTTGGCCAATAATCTTACTTCTCATGCATTAGGCATATGAACCCCATAAGCCTGAGTCAAATAATTGTACAAAAATAAAAATAATATGTAGTATGCTTTGCATTATATCTAGGTCATTTCTCATGCCCTTGCATGATCTAGTCTCTTAGGAGTGAGTTTAAAGACTTAGTCTTTTTCTGAAATAAATAATAGTTGTCTTGTATAAAGTATATGACTTTCCTACATGAATTTAATATCGTAGGAGGAGTTTGTTGGTAGCCACCACCAGGCTGTTGTAAGTCCAAGCAGTTGGATGATTTGTTCTCTCTTATGGAGGCAAACCAAATACCCATTTTTGCCTTAGATTTAGTTCATGCTTTTGGCCCTCACCAAAGCTCCATAGATTTAGGTTCTGAGGTTGTTTCTCCCTTCTATGGGTCATAAGCATAAATCCTCACTTCTTAGGCATTTCCATAACCTTATATTGTGGAATTACAAGCCTTAAACTTCTAATAAAAATTCAACTCAAATAAATAATTCAATTTCAAAAATGTAAAGCCCAGCCATAGGATAGTTTGAGATGCTCGTTAGGTTTCTTAGCATGGTGAGTATCTCCCACTTATCTTCCTTTGACTTCGATAATAACTCCCTCTCTTTGATCAATCTCATTTGATCATCCAAAATAAACTAATGATTGATAGTCCAACCTATTAAAATCCTTAGAGACAGTGATCATTTACCTTAATCGAGAGTATTCTTAAGAAATCCCTTTTCTTAGGATGTAATTAACTATGGGGGCTTGCCCCTATAGGAAACTTAACAAACTTGGTTTAAAATAAACCTACTTTACTTTTTCATGTAAAGTAAGGGAAGAATCTTTGGTACACATGCAGACCCATTATCCTTATGAGTCATTGTTGAGGTGATTAGGTCCATTCTAGGGTGGTGACTTTTATCTTTCGAGATAGTATATCTCTCCTCAATGTCGTATCCGATCACCCTTAATAAGAACATCTGTGAATTTACGTGGTGTCAAAAATGCATAAAAAGAAGAAAGTATATTTCTATCTTCATTTTATCCTGCATAGAGTGAAGATGGAAGTATGCTCCTTTTCTTTTAGAAATTCCCTCATAAAGTTTCTCCACAGATTTTTCTAGCGACTCCACTGGGGATGATTCCTCTCTCCATCTTTGGTACATGACCATCGTCTCCAAGTATCGATAGTGGGTTTGTACTTTGGTATGAATCCAAGACTATCTTTCATTCTGTTGGCACTTAGCTTATTTCATCCTTAAGTTAAGCTAGCCAGCATCTTTAGGTTTTAGGACCTCACCTTATGTTGGTCTTAAAATCCCCGTTGGGTTCCCCAATCGGTAAAAATAAAAATTGAAACAAAAAAAATTAATTAAAGTCTTCCTCCTTATCATTTTCATATTAAAGAAAGCTTCATTCTAAAATAATAAAGATAAAATAAATTTTTCATAAAACTCTTGCTTTTCAAAAAGCACTTACAAAAATGAAATTCTAACAATGACATTTTCTAAAAGTACAAGTGAGTTTCTTCACTCAATTCATTTTTGGTGAAGACCTCATTTTCAAAAATAAAATTCCAACAATCATATTTTCAAAAGCATAAAATTTGAAGATGGGCCTTTCCATGCAATACATCCAAATGTGTTGAATGGATAATCATAACTTTGAAATTCCACTTAACATATTCCACATGTGTTAGGTTAGAATTTTTCATATTTTCAAAAAGCACATATAAAACCACTCCATTCAATATACCCACACTTATTGGGTGGAGGTCTCATTTCCAAATAAAATCAAAATTAAGTTTAAAAAAAAAACACATATGAATATCTCCATTCAATATACCCAAATTTATTGAATGAAAATTTCATTTTCAAATAAAGTAACATTATTTTAAAATGCCACTTAACATATTTCATATATGATTAGGTTTGGATTTCCTCTTTCAAAAAGCAATAATCACTTTGATGTCCCCTCACTGAAGAGGAAGGCAGTGATAATTTCTACAGTAGTGTCAGTGTTAATGGTAGCATCTGTGATAGTGCCAGTGTTAATGGTCTCACACTTTCTTCTTAACTTGATCATTGCAAACAAACAAGTGCCTTGTTAGTATGGTAGACTTTACTTTCCGGCCAGTAAGCTACCTCATGATTGATTTTGTTTAAGAAGATGTTAGTCCCCAAGATTTCTTCTTGAACTAATCATCATGATCTAACTAGGTCGAGTATATTTGAGGTTCAGGATAAGTCTCTAAGAGACTCCATTTCTCTTGACTGTATTTTATTTAATTTAAGTTCTCCAGTGGCATTCACTCAAAAGTCACCTTAGGTCAGATGGCAGCTGTCTAGCCGAAGACAGACTATCCTAGCAATCAGTTTGGCTATAGAAGGATGTGAGTCCATAAGCTTTCTTCCTAGACTGATTTTTGCAAACCAATGGGCATCTTAGGTTGATTGATTCTTGTTATACTAACAGTGACTCACCCGATGGATACACCACTCTCGGCATATGTGAATCCCCATGCTTTCCCCTTGAGTTGGCCATCGAATACCTATTTGATATATGGCTAGCCATGTCATCTTCTCAAGGGTTTTGGATTAAGGCCTTAGTGTCCACTCTCTCTGCGGGCACTCTTTTTGGATCACATACTTTGTAACCCCATTTATACACTACCTGGGTTACTCATGGATTGTATAGTCCCCCATTCCTAGTAGCCATCCTTGTGGTTGGAGAATATGTTCAGCGGATGCACAAATTCTTTCTTATTTCAGTAAATCTGAGATAGGTCTAAGCTGATATAAGCTCCTTCTCAGTTTGATCCCTCGTAAACCAACAGGGTCCACATTAAAACAAAACTAACAAAATAAACAAATTAATTCACTTGTGGATTAGAAATTCAAGCCCCCAAAACTCCCCTTTTTTGCAGCACCTATCTTTGGTGTGTAACTCCTTTTGCACTACAGTTGAGATAAATCCATGGGTTGGTACTCACTCTATAGTCTCTTTTAGGTCAGGTTCACTCCATGTTTCCCCAAACAGGCCCTGGAAGTCATTCCTCTTTGGAAGATGTAATACTATGATGTATTCTCATGATTTTTGCAAACTGACGGGCAGCCTTAGGTTGGGTTTGATTTTTTACCCAAAGCAACCGATCACCCTAGTGGTCTTTTGTAGTGGAAGATGTGAGTCCCCAAGATTTCTTCCCTTGAATTGATCATTGCAAATTGAAAGGTACTCATTTGATCGGATAGTTCTCCCTTCGGCCGGGAATTTACTCCCTTTGGTTTAGTAAATATGACATAGGTGTTGACCTCATTTTTAGAATGAGCTCTCAACCCCTCCATCTTAGACCTAAGACTCCTCTTATACTTTAAGAGTTCTTTAGCCTTAAGATAGATCTAGTGATTAGGTGGACACTCAACCTAGCCTTAGAGACTTATAAAAGTTTGCCATAGGAATAGGTCAAGCCTTAGGGGTGTTAGGAAAATTGCCTACCCTTAGCTTAAACCATTCTTCACTTTCCTTCTTATAAGTCAAACTCCAACTCAATCTTAATTAATTTTCTCCAAATCCAAATAAAATCCATATGATCAAAATCTATGATAGAAATCTAGGATTGAAACCCATGATCAAAATCCACGAAAATTCCTAAGTTCAAAATTTACCTAAGCCCTTAATCTTTGCTCAAGGACTTAGCCAAAATCATGATCAAATCCAAATAAAATCTTTAATATTTTCTCATAATTCATTCATATTCTCTTTTAAATTTACATATATAAATGAAATATAAATTCAAACAAATTAAACAAAACTCAAAATTCCAAATCAGTTCTATAAATTTTCCTAAGTCCATTTTCCACAAATTGACTTAGCCCAAATCTTCATCAAACCACCTGAAACTCATGAGATTTTCTCAAAACCCATTTATATTCTCATTTGTATTCACACACACACACACACACACACACACACACACACACACACACACATATATATATATATATATATATATATATATATATATATATATATATGAAATATAAATATAAATCAATCAAATCAAATTCTCAAATTTAAATTTCTAATTTAAAAAATTTCTTAAGTCCCTTAATGTTCCATTGAAGGACTTATCGAAAACCTTAATCAAACTAACTCAAACTCATGGAATTTTCTCAAAACTCATTTATATTCTCATTTATATTCATATGTAAAAGTGAAATATTAATATAAATCAAGCAAATCCAACTCAAAAATTAAATTCCAATTTAAAACTCTCATAAATCCTTTAAATTCCCTTTAATGGATTTAACCTAAATCCTGATCAAACCATTTCAAACTCATGAGATCATTTCATAATGCATTTATATCCTCATTTATATTTAGATATATAAATGAAATATAAATATAAATTAATCAAACCAAATTAAAAAATTCAAATCCTGACTCAAAATTTTCCTAAGTCCCTTAAATCCTTCATAATGGACTAAATCCAAATCATGATTAAACCACTTCAAATCCTAGAAATTTTCCCATGATCCATTTATATTCTCATTTATATTCACATATATAAATGAAATATTAATTAAAATAATCAAAACCAACACCAAAAATCAAACTCAAATCAACTCAAAATCCAATCTAAGCCTTTCAAGTCAAAATCTTGAACTTAGTCAAATCATTTTCAAATCAAGCCAAGCTCTTGATTTTCTCTCATGATTCAATCAATCCTACAATCATGAACTCATATATAAATCCAAACTCCAATCAAACAATCAAAACCCAAATCAAAAATCAAACCCTAAACCCTTTCATATTCTCCCTTTGAATATGAAATTTTCAAATGGATCAAAACCCATTTGACTTCAAACCACTTGTAAATGGATTTATATTTCATTCATGAGTTCATATACAAGATCAACCAACTTCAAATCAAGCTTTGATCAAGCAATTTGACCCACCTAGGCTCACTCGACCCAAAGTGACCTAAAGTACCCTTATGAGCCAAATTTTTATCCTAACCAAATTGGTTTGAATCAAACTCATATATCCCTCTCATCATGATCAACAATCATCATGGGATGATCAATTAATCAAATTGGGTCAAACCAAATCAAACTTAAGGGTTGACCAAGTCAAGACTTAACCCAAAATGAAACCAAACATAGCCAAATTCCACCATAGGCCAAATTGATTGAAACCACTAGACTAAGTTCAATCATGACCTATGTTTGAACTAGACCAAGCTAACATTTGAGCTTAACCTAGCCCAATTGGCCACTTGACCCAAGTTGACCCATTTTGACCTAAAGGGTCAAAATGTGTCAAAATTTGATCTAAGCCAAATTGATTGAAACCAATGGGTCAAGTCTATTCCAAATCACTTGTGAAACTTGACCAAAGTCACAATTCACCAACTAGACCCAACCTAGCCCGATTGACCTTAGACCCAACGTGACCTAAAGGGGTCATGTTGAGCCAAAATTGAACTTAACCAAAAATGATTGAAAATAAAGATACCAATCCACTCCATATGACTAACCTAACTTAAACCTACCCTTGACCTACCTTAAATAGATCAAATGGTCAAATAGGATAACTTGAACCATTTGATCTAAATGAAGTCATATGAGCCAAATCCAAAATTATACCAAATTGAATCAAATCAAACCCACCAAAATATTTCAAATGATCATATGAACTTGAGCCAGCCCTTGGTTTGACCCAATTTGACCAATTAGTCAACTTGACATAAGTTGACCAATTTTGATCTAAATGGGTCAACATGAGCCAAACCCAATCAAATGAATTCCAAATCTCATGAAACTTGGCCAAACCTAGTTTCTCCACATACCCAATATGTCCAAAGTAAAAAAACAATAAAATGACCATCCTACCCCTAGGCCATAGAACAAATTTTGGCTTAACCCATGAGTAATTTTATCATACCCTCTTCACATTCACTTTAGGATTTTCTAAAAGCTCAAGGGGAACAAAGGGGAGAGTGATGCACCCAACCCAATGGGTTTGGGTAAGCCCATTTGGTCCCTAGACCAAACCTGACCCTATGGGTCAAAATTGAAAATTCAAACTCCCTCTCAAGCTCAAATTCAAGCACATGGTAGGTTGGAAATCCGCTTCTTGGATCAAATTTACCATGTGCACATTCCTAACTGATCAAATAACCCTCAACCTATGATCAATTGGATCAAAATGACAAGAGCAATGTCGGTCATCTGATCCTTCAAGGGGAAGATATACTCCCCCTAATTCAAATCAATTTTCACTTGCCCTCTGTCGATTGAAGCTAAGGAACTCAGGGCAATCATCAAAGAGCACTCCCAAGCTTTCTATAAAGGATTGGAAAAGGCTATTTCTCAATTTTGTGCAGTGGAAAAATAGGGGAGCTCAATCCATTCTCCAATTTCTTCCTCACTCAATTTCCTTCCAATTTCTCTTGCACACTTCATCAAGGAGCTAAGTCAAGGGCACCTAAGCTTCTATTGGAGTTCCCATAGTAAGGAAGGATCCAATTTGATCAAAGCCACAAGCTACTTAAGAAGGTGTTGGTCCATACATTGATCCACTCAACCTCAAGTGCTTCAAACTTTAGTAAGGCATCATCTCAATCAAACAAAGCTTCTCCAAGGTAATCAAGCGTCGGTGATCACCTCTAGCAAGGTATGGGATTTTTTGACCATTAAACTCAATGTCGTGGGGGAGCTTTGTAAAAGAAATTTTACCCCCATCAATTTTTTACCATTTGATTTGCCGCTCTCTGTCTTTAGATGGTGTGGGTTGAGTTTAATTTGAATCCATGGTAGATCGAGCTTGGATCTTCTCCTTCATAATGGATGGTTTTTGTTGATCAAGGGGAAGAACTTGGATGATCTCAGCCATCAATTCATGCATTTTAGGTGGACAACTGAGATAATTCAGCATGTTTAGATTTCCTTTTATCCAATTTAAAATGCAGGGAGATCCCTGATCATCTGATCTTTGATTGGATGGCAAAGGATTGAAGCAACTGCACCGCCAGCCACCCCCATGATGTGATGGCTTAAGTAATCCCCTCAAGGCGTGATGCGTGTAAAGCGTGCTGACCTCCGCTGCCATGTGTCACGCCATGAGCCAGGGATTAGTTAGGATTAATAAAATGCTTAAATTAATTCTTAATTCAGTTAGAGATATTCCAAAATTCATAACCCTTGTTAAAGAACTCAGAAAATTTTGAAATAAAATACTATGGATATATAATTAAATTTAAAATATTTTAAAATTAATTTTGATAGGTTTTAAATTATGCTTTTCTCTAAATTTGGGTTTTATTAGAAAGTTTATTTTACTCATTACTTTTTAATTAAGCCTCAGATTAATCCCAAATTTACTTGGGTATGTTTTAGGGGATGACTTCTACCTGCCCTAATTTTCTTGGGATTTACTGATGGCTTGATTAGAATAATTTCCTGTGGTTTCCTTAATTACCCTCTTATGTAATTAAACATAATTAGGGTATGATTAGTAATTTTAACCTATGATTAGGATTGATTAAAGTTAGATCCAGTGAGTAGGAGGTTTATAGAATATTTTTGGGGCATTTTCCCTAAGCTATTCCCTAAACCCCCTTTTCTCTCCTAAATCTCCTCCTAATTAAGGGTTAATTCAATAATTATCCCCTTAATCAATTTCTAAAAATTCTAAAATGTTCTAGAACTTAATTAATCTAGTTTGGATATATGCTTAGGTATTTAATAGTTTAAGTTTAATTAAGGAAATCAAAACTCAATTCATAGGTATGAAAGGGTGTTTTGAAATTACTTAAACTAAACCCCTTAGTTTAATTAACTTTTAATTGTGAGCCAAATTGCATTAGGCCTCTTATTTATTAGGTGCATTACAAATTTAAATTCCTTGTGGGTTTTATGTTATCTTATTGGCTCATAATTATTTGGTTAATTATTCTAAGGTGGTGTAGGTAAGGGTTAATTAAGCTACTTAATTCTTACATTAACCTAATCAATACATAAAAATGGATCTAATTTCCTAAAAATTAAATAAAAATATCAAACACATGTGGGAATGGGTTAGGAATAACAAACTCATCTCATCTTTTCAAAATTAAATCAAACTTCAAACTAAACAAAAATCACTTTGAAATTCACTTTGATTTATTTTAAACTTTCTTATTCCATAAGAATGTCTTTAGGATTTAAATAAAGTGAGTTTGTTTACATGCTTTCATTACTTTGGATCTTTCCCCAACATGTTATGTTGTTTGTCGTATGATTTCATGCATTCATAATTTTAAAATATAAATTTTAAAATGATATTGTTTACTTTATGTCAATTTGCATGTGTTGACTAAAGTAGAAATATGAATGCCTATTATCACTAATAAATCCAAATTATTTTCAAAACACATAAATCAAATACCAAATCTGAAAGTGTGCTACTTATACTTTAATTATAAGTTTACATGTGATAGATTATAAAGGTATGCTTAGCATAGGTTTCCTTTCTTTCTTATGTTGGTATAGTTTTGAATAAGCATTTAGTGAAGTGTATGGTTCATTTGAAAAGAACCTAACACTCACCTAGTTTCATATTCTATTCATCCCTATGCTATCACCTAAGAAGGGTTACCTAAACTTTCATACATACATTGCATAAAATAATAATGAATCCATTAAACAGCTTTTTGCATTCCTCTTTTCCATTTCATTTCTTTTATACATATGTTTGTATTTAAGGAAAGTGGTATATTAGTCTGGAAAACCCTGAGATTGTGAGGTTTTAAGTATCCCTAAGTATGTCTTGTACCTTACACCTCTGGCTAATAATGAGGTTGTACTCACTTATGCCTTTATTACTTTCATATGTGTATGTGAAAATTTGGCTAAGGAAAACCCTTTCTACTTAAGAAAAATCATGCATATTCAACATCTAAATTCTCTTAAATGGATTACTTAGCATGCATCATAAAGTGTGTTAAATACTCTCATTTTCATGTATAGATATGCTTAGTGTCCATCCATGTGCATGTTATATATGTTGGCAAAGAAATGAAGTAATGTGTGTTATGTGAATTTTGATTCATTTTATTTAATCTTAAAATGCCTTTCTTTTTGAATAAGTTTGTTTAGAGTTTATCTAAACTTAGGATTAATTAAAAGATTTAATCAAAAAGTTCACCTAAATGAAACTAAAATGTGAATCTACTTTAGAAATTACTTAGGTTACGTAAGGAAAGAGAAGTTCTCTTCTCTTTCCCTCTCTTCATAACCTAGTAATTAATTGTAGGATCAACTTAAACCAAATCAAAACATGAAATTCAATTAACCCAAAAATGATTAAACAACTTAAATGAAACCCTCCTCTAAGTTGAACATGTTCTTCACACTTAGAAAATTTGAACCTAAAGTCATAGCTAAGCATACCATACAAGCTTTCAAAGCACACACATTAGCTTAAGTCACCACTTATAGCTTTAGTTTTGGTCGGTGCATGGTTTGATATTTGTTTTATTTTATAGTATATGTTTTAGACTGGATGTTAGGGTGTATGGTCGTAGAATGAAGGTAGGATGTTCTAAGTCTAACTATTCTTTTCTGCAGGGGATTCTGCTTAAGGGGCGATATCATAAATAAAAATATAAATGCTTTTACTTGCAGGTGCTTTATACCCCTAAGCATAATCCATAGGCCAGGTGGAGTTAGTCACCCATGTGTGGGGTGATAAGTCCAATATACATGATTGGGATTTGAGAGGTTTGTTTTAACTAACCTTTGCTTTGTAGGTGTTAGTTAGATTTTCACTTTTCCTTTTCATGTAAATTTATGCAATTAGGATTTTAGAATGATTAGTATGGTGATTAGGATGAACATTGGTCATAATATCCTATCTTATGCTCCATGTGAAGCCTTGGAGAATCCACCTTCCAACCATCCAGATGAAGGAACCAAAAGAAGAAAGAAAGAAGAAAAGAAGAAGAAGGAAGAATAAAGCTTGAAGACCCCCATAATAATGAATTCCTTACTTAAATGTAATTTAATTCATTTGTATACGAGTTGTATAAGGGTAGAGCTCAGCTACCCACATTTGATATTTTCGGGTTTGTGCAGTGGTGCTCGACCACAATGGCCTTTTATTCTTTTTGTGATTAGCTTTATAAATTGATTGATGATTTATTTAGCTTTTGCATTAAGTGGCATGATTTTTCTAGTTTATTCCTTACTTTATGTATGGCCTAAATGTGGATTAGGCTCCTTAGAGAAAATAAATCTTTTACCCAACTCAACAACTCAAAATAAAATTAAATAACTCATAACCTCACCTAAAGCTTAGGTTTAAAATTAGGATAAAAGAATTAGCAACCCCTTAGCTGGATGAGCATTTCTTTTATAATATCATGCATAAATGCATATTATTTTACTCTTAATTGGAGGGCTTCCACCTTTTCTAGAGAAACTTGGCTTGACCTTTAAGAGCCGTGGTGAAAACTCACCTCCTACCTTCTTGCTGATTTTGTCCAATAACCTTCTTTCTCATGCATTAGTCATATGAATCCTATGAGCCTGAGTCATAATAATTCTCCAAAATAAAAAATAAAATAAAATTTGAATTGCATTAGATTTTGGTCATTTGAAGCATGCCCCTTTACCTGATCTAGTCTCGTTAAGGAGTGAGTTTAAGGACTTAGTCTTTTTCTAAATAATAATAGCCTAGCTATCTTGCATAAGCATAAAAAATTACTAACATGTATTTAAAATTGTAGGAGGAGTTAGTTGGCGACCACCAGTGGTTGTAAGTCCAAGTGGGTGGTTTGTCTCTCTTATGAGCAAACCATTTTTCCTTAGATTTAGGTTGTGCTTTGACCACCAAAGCTCCCTAGATTTAGGTTCTGAGGTTGCTTCTCCCTTTTGCGGGCCATAAGCATAATTCCTCACCTCTTAAGCATTCCCTTATTCTTGTGTTAAGAAATCTTAAGTCTAAAATTTCTAATGAAAAAATGCAACTTAAACAAACTAAGTCAATTTCAAAAATGTAAAGCCCAATTATAGGATAGTTTGAGTTTTCTCGTTAGGTTTCTTCGCATCGTGGGCATCTCCTACTTACCTTTCATCTTAGCTTTGATAATAACTTCCTCTTTTGATCAATCCCATTTGATCTTTCAAACATAAACCAATCAATTTGATAATAACTTGGCTTTGATAATAACTCCCTTTTTTGATCAATCCCATTTGATCTTTAAACCAATAAGCATTGTTCTTCTACTTATCTTATCTTGGCTTTTCTCCCTCTTTTGATCAATCCCATTTGATCTTCAAACATAACCAATCATTTATCCTTTCCTTGAAATCTTCAAAGATAATGATCATTTACCTTAATTGAGAGTTTTCATCCCATCCCTTAGATGTAATTAACTATGGGGCTTGTAGAACAATGAAGTTGATTTAAAATAAACCTACCTTTACTTTTCATGTAAAGTAGGAAGAATCTCATACATGCACATCATCCTTAGGAGTCCTTATTGAGGTGATTAGATCAATTAAAGGGTAGTGATTTCTCGAGATACTTACTATTCCTTGATGACCTACCGATCTGAATAAGTACATCTGGATCTACATGGCATCCTAAAAGATGAATTTTATATCTTGCTCTTTTAATTTCTCACATATTTGAAAGGCTCCCTATAGAATTTCTTCTTCATATTTTTTTACACTCAGGATGGTTCCTCTCTCCATCTTTGGTAAATGATCATTTTCTTTGAGTATCGATAATGGGTTTGTACTTTGGTATGAATCTAATACTATCCTTCTTTCCATTGGAACTTAGCTCATTTCATTCTTGAGTTGAGTTAGCCAACATCTTTAGGTTTTAGGACTGCATTCCTTATTGGTCTTAAAACCCCCATTTGGGTTCTCCAATGGGTAAAATGAAAAGATCTAAATAAAAAGATAAACATCTTAAAAGACTTCATCCTTATCATTTTCATGATAAGGAAAGGTTCATCCTAAAATAATAAATCTTCCATAAAGAACTTTGCTTTTCAAAAGAACCTTTCCAAAAATGCATAATACAATATTTTTCACAAATTTTGTCACCCTCATTTAACAATTCTCATAATTGTTATATATAGGGATTTTCAAAAATAAAACTAATAATATTTCTCAAAAGCACAAATGAACATCTTCTTTCAATTCACTTTGATGGAGATTTCATTTTCAAAATATAATGAATAATCATCCTTTCCAAAAATCACAATCATAATCATAAAGTTTTAAAAAGCAAAAAAGAATTTTTCTATTGAATACACTCACAGTTATTGAATGGAAAGTTCATTTGTAAACAAAATTAAAATTTTCAAAAAGCACACATGAACACCTTCATTTAATATACTCAAATTTATTAAATGACATTTCATTCCCAACTAAAAATAATAAATATCTTTTAAGAAATCCCACTTAAACATATCCCATATATGTTTTAATTTCAAATTCCTCCCTTTCAAAAAAGCAGCAATCAATCACACACAAAAAATTCATATTTCAAAGATAAAATTGATCTCCATTCTACACACCTAAATTTTTTGAATAGATGTTTTCTTTTCAAAACATTAAAACTTTAAAAATCATATTTCAAAATTTTTCACAGCACATTTTGGAATTTCACTTAGCATACTCAAATTTTCTAGGTGAAGTTTCCAAATCTAAAATCAAAATCAACAATCATATTTTAAAATTTTAAAACACATTTTGGAACTTCATTTAACATACCCAAATTTGTTAAGTGAAGTATCCAAATCAAAAAAATCAAAATTTTCAAATACATTTTGGAACTTCATTCAACATACCCAAATTTGTTAAGTGAAGTATCCAAATCCAAAAATTCAAAATTTTTAAACACATTTTGGTTCAACATACCCAAATTTGTTAAGTGAAGTATCCAAATCTAAAAATTCAAAATTTTCAATCACATTTGGAACCTCACTTAATGTACCCAAATTTGTTTAGTGAAGTCTCCAAATTCAAAATCCAAAATTTTTTCAAACAACATTTTGGAATTTCACTTAACATACTGAAATTTGCTAAGTGAAGTTTCCAAATCCCAAAAAATCAAACATTTTCTAAACACATTTTAGAACTTCTTCCCTTAGCGTACCAAAATTGCTAAGGAGAAGTTTCCATTTTCAAAACCAAAACAAATCAAATATTTTTAAACACACCATTTGGAATTTCATTTAGCATACCCAAATTTGCTAAGTGAAATTTCCATTTCACAAAACCAAGTGGGACTCCATCTTTAGCATACAAAATTTGCTAAATTTGAATCTCCACTTTCAATCACCTCAAAAACAAAACAAAACACTTAGGATTCCCTTAGCATACCAATTTGCTAAGGATCCTACCCTTTTCAAAAAAAATTTTAAACATTCCAAATAAATGAAACACTTAAAATTTTCTTAGCATACTTAAATTTGCAAAGAAACATGTTTTCAAAATCCAAACAAAATACACTTGGGTTCTTCACTTAACATACCTAAACTTGCTAAGTAAGAATTCCAAATTTTCCAAAGTCAAAATAAAAATCATAAAAAGGAACAATCACTTTCACTTCGCTTAGCATACCTAAATTTGCTAAGTGAATATTCCAAAACAATCAAACAAAAACAAACCCAATTTGACTCTTACTTTTACATAAATTTGTTAAAGGAAAGGGTCCTAGAAATCACAAATTCAAATTCAAAACAAACTATGAACCTATGGAAGAATCCTATCAAAATTTTGAATCCATATTTCAACATACCTAAATTTGTTGGAGTTCATATTCAAATTCCTCTTTCAATCAAAATCTCTTCAAATTTATTTGAACCCCACTTAACACTTCCAAGTTGTTGGATGTGGGTTCAAATTTTCAAAATTCAAATTCAAAATCTATGGATACTGCAAGTTCATTTCTCATTGTAGATTCTTTATAGTCAATGCAGTACAGTTCAATTTCAGTTTACTACAATATTGGAAATGGCTAGTTCTCAGAAATTTGTCTTTACCTTCCCTCACGGTTTGGATCTAGCTTTAGATCAGGCTGACTTCCCTCATCTAAACCATACCCACCTGATTCACTTTGGCTGAGGATTTGAGGGACAGATCACTTACTTGGGCATTCCCCTCACGGAGGATCAAGGTGATGGCGGTCATCGCGATAGACTTACCTTATGATTCTTCTCTGAGAGGAAAGAGGCGGCGTACCACAACTTATAGTGTCCCATAGTAATACCACTCAGTTGCAGTTCATCCCGAGTTTATGTTGCCCATTAGCTTCCTCTCTGTACCCTCCAAGGGTAAGGCTCCCCTAGTTTCAGGGCTTGCCTCCCCGACATTTGAGTATGGGTCTAGCTCATACTCCTCCCATCCTACTCGTACCTAACATATGAACAAGAATCATATGATCAAAGGTTTCCACACTTGGATATCTATAGAGCTAGAGGCAATAGCTCGATCAGCCATGGATGAGTCTCCCATCATCACTTCACCACTAGTTACAAAATGTTCCATCCTCTCTCTTAGGATCACAGAGATTTGATCTCATCACCTCCTTCTTGTGCGGCAGTAGTTTCTAGATTAGGTCTCGGCCTCGATTTGTTCTATGCCAGTGAGAAGCTGAGTCAGTCGGGACATAGTTTGACCTTGATCTGTATCCCCCCATAGCGGGAGGCATTCATGAGAGGCCATGAGGCCCATACATCACATGTTACTTACAGAGAGAGATGGAGGTTCAGCCGTCAATTGGCCGCTTCTACTTTGATTGATTTCCCAGCTCATTGTGCTACTTGCGCCGGCCATACTGATAGTATTCTTCTCACCGGGATCAGCCACCATAGAAGGGTAGTTCCTGTGCATAAATAGTCGATGGTGTCTCAACCCCATCGCTCTACCCCTCATCCTCACATGGTTACATCTCCCATTCCATCTAAGGCATAAAAGGCTTCAGGAAAAGCACACCCATTATGGTATGGCCGGGGATCCTACCCTTTATACCACCCATTGTGAAGGCGAGCTCTCTCACTCAACCTTCTACCCCAGTGGTGGTGAAGAAGAGCATTCATGGTGGTTCCTTCACACTCAG
The DNA here is from genome assembly GCA_021442155.1 of Cymbidium sinense. NCBI lineage: Eukaryota > Viridiplantae > Streptophyta > Magnoliopsida > Asparagales > Orchidaceae > Cymbidium > Cymbidium sinense. The sequence goes on from CM038222.1 coordinate 101,754,750, forward strand.
GATGTGGAGATGGTGACAGGTTGTTCAGATGATTGGTGGTGAGATCATTCTCACAGTGGTGATAGTCATTCATCTAGAGTTAGCCTAAGCTATTTGTACTACTTGGGTTAGATCATTTCTTAGATGACATAGTTATTTCATGGAGAAGAAGGAGATCTTATATGCCTGGTCAATGAAGAGAGTCGCTTGATCCCAATGAAGATGACTTGATGGGGATTCATGCAGTATGGTACAGAGGATCTTCTTAGGGAGCAACAGGCCATGGAAGGTGATGATGTTGATCAAGAGGACACCGCAGAATCAGCCCAACACCTCTAACTTCAATTGAAGTAGAAGGATGAGCAGATTGATAGGATGGCATGTCAGTTACAATACTTGTTAGCAGCAGTGTCAGTGCTTCAGAAATAATCCCCTCTAGTTCATTTTATTATAGTCGATGTTAGTTAGCCTGAGTTTGTACATGTCTTGGACCTAGTCAAGACTCTACCTCTCATTGAGCAAGGTAGCACTAGCTTGTATAGGAAGGTAGTGGAAAGTACCTTCATACAAGAAAAATATGTAAAATCCATGGTTGAGAAATAGGTTAAGGCAGCTTTGGTTCAAGCCTGGGGAGGATCATCAGTTCCAAAGGGTAGACTCTACTTAGAGGAATTTAATACTATCTAGTATCCCAAGGGTTTCGTGCTCCTTCCTTCAAAAGCTTTGATGGCAGTGGGAACCCGAGGTAACATATAGCTTAGTTCAGGGCCAGATGTTGCAACACAGGTGGCAACAACACTTTACTCTTTAGACTCTTTGTTAGTAGCCTAGTGGGTATTGCTTTTGATTGATATGTTGAACTTCCCAACGATTTAGTAAAGACATTTACTGACTTAGAGCAACTCTTCATCAAGAGATTTCTTTGGAGCTTCAAAAGATTGTGTAGGTGATCTTTGTGAGTCACTTATTGATTATATACTCTTTGGTGGCATAACTAAGTATGAAGTGTGAATTGTTTGAATAACATTGAGATTCTCTTGAAGAATATCCATGACCTAGTCACCTTCATGCTTAAGGGCTTCACTATAAAGACATTTGAGAAGCTAATCAGCAAGGTGACTAGTCTACAACGAGAGGCCAAATAGTTGCCTTTTCAAGATCAGCTACCTAAGCAAAAGCTGCAGACGGTTTATGAGAAGAAGCCAGGAGTAGTAGCAGTGGTTGATAAGGGGAAGTAGCTAGCTAGAGATCAATCTGAGAGACCATGACCTTAGTAGCCTCCACCTCCTTTTCCATAACCGAGGAAATCATACTAGCCTCCACCATAGCCTCCACGGCCAACATAACCACCACCAGTAGCATGCATACCTGCCGCCAGGTAGGTATGGTCCACCTACTCTTTTAGATAAGTTAAACCAATCTTATTCTTTTAAGATGGAGGTAATCAATAAAATCTTTAAAAATCTCTCAAAGAAATCTTATTTTTAGCTACCTGAGCCTAGGAGATCGAAGGAAGTAGGCAAAAGTCATGTCAAAACTTTTGCCCTTATCGCCATATGCTATGCCACATTTTAGAGGATTTCTTTACATTCAAGGCCTGGCTTGAACACAGTTTTAAGACAGGTACTATAGTTATCTCAAAAGAATATCTTGTGGAATAACCTTCCAATCCCATTAGGGCAATCCTTAGGGATACAAGTGATCCTACCAAAACCAAAGAAGGTTGGGGCATTTCTTTGTCTAAAACCTCTAAGAAAATAATTCAAAGATCAAGAAGCTTTCCTTGTAGGTGCCTAAGTCAGCTCAAACCTCCAACACCAAGGAAGGTTTGCAAGTTGCCAGTGCCAACTCTAGGAAAGTGGGAGCTCAACGGCATAGACATGTGTCAGATAGCCCTTTAACACGACCATCATGTCCAACCTCCAGCCTTTTACTTATGACTTCTTCCATTTCATCTAGCTATTTCTTCTACTAGTAGAACTCTTGTATCGATAAGGGCATCAAATCCCTTACTCCACTCACTTTACTTACTTCTACTTTGTACCTCAAATAATTCCAAAGAAATTAAAGAATAAAGCTAGTTTGAATTACATATGTCTCTTGATGAGTTATCTTCTTATTCTAATGATAACTCTTTAAGTCTAATTATATAATTATGATCTTCTCTTTGATTGAGTTGGACTTTCCAACTCACGAATACTATGGGTTCACCCTTGAGATAGACTTGGAATCATCGATTAGAGTCCCGGAGAAGCTATAGGTGAGCAAGTGTGTAGAACCTTCCACCACCCTCAGATTACCAAGTCAACCTCCAGAGTGGCAGGTTCTACACCTCCAGGCACACCTCAAGATGAGAAATAAGTCATTGGTACTAAAGATCGAAGCCCTTCCACAAGGTGCTCCACCCTTGGATATGCTTTGTGGAAGACCGGTGGACTACAATGTCCTTTCTTTCTCATAGAAAGTTCATCTAAGTTAAGCATATATTATGCTCTTGTCTTATCCAAAGAGATGAGAGAATCACTAATCAAGGCATTCCTTGATCCTAAAATATGCTTAGCTTAGCTGATCGCTATAAGTGAGAAAGCACATTATTAAAGAAGCCCAAGGGATCACCTTCATAGATGAAGACCTTCTTCTGGGGGACTTGGAGCACAAATCCCTTTACATCTGTCGACATGGAAGTTCGGACTCAGGTTCTCGTGGATTGGTGCATCGTGAACATTATGAGTCTAAAGACCCTTTATTTGAAGATCACATCTCCACTCAGGAGATGGGATGATGTTGAGAGGATTCAATGATCAAGGCGAGGGGGCTTTAGGTTATATTGTGTTACCTTTGGAGATAGGTGACTGGAAGACTGAAGCCAAGTTCTACATCATTGATTCAAATACTTCATTCACTGCTTTGCTCAATAGATCTGGATACATCAGAATAAAATCGTTCCATCCTCTCTTCATCATTGCATCAAGTTTAGAAAAGATGGAATTGAGTATCATGTCAAGAGATGAAAAGCTACATTGAGATTATGAGATGCTACTATCTTCCTTAAAACACCCTTTCATGAACTTGGACAAAATTTAAATCAAAAGAAAAGAAAATAAAAAAAGAAAAATAAAAAAATGAAAAGAAAATAAAGTCCAAGTGACACAAGAAAGGGGAATTGAAGAAGAAATAGATGTTTCATTCCATCATATGGACATGTGGTAGGATGGCTCAACCTCCCGAGGCGGTAGAAGCAGGTAGTTCCATAGGTGGGAGACCCCCTAGTTAGCCTTTGGCCAATAGAGGTTGTGTTCCAGTTCATAGGAGTACCCTTACTATTCATATAGACTTGGAGTCCAGCTCAGAGGATGAGGCTAATGTGATTAGTATACCAACCCTCTCGGGGGTTCCATTGGAGGTGACTTTTGATCCTAGAGAGATGAAGAGCCTCAAGCAAAAGCAAAGTATTGAATCGGTTTATTTGAAAAAAAGTTGGAACCTTAGTTCTTACCTCAAACATCTTAGAAAGTTGAAGGTTTAGTAGTTAAGAAAGTCCTAAGTCTTCCGGTGACATGAAGCGAGAGTTCTTTTTTGGGATCATCATCCTCAAGCCACAAGTTGATGTAGAGCTTGAGGAAGATACTTTTAAAGAATTAATGGAATTACCTTTTGACTTTTTACTGTTTTTCAAATATTATACATAAAGGTTTAGTTCCTCACACATGGTCCAAGCACAAGTTAGAATACTTCAAAAAGCTATGAAACAATATAGGCAGGGAAGCACAATCAAGAGCGGGACTAGGATTTGGTATAGTGGGTCTGATCAATAATGAAGATTATTGCTTAGTTGTTACCAACCATTTGGAGTTTGATTGTTTCTTCTTACACATCCCCAATTCTTATATGAATGTGTGTTTAGAAACTTTAGATGATCCAAATGATCTCCAAGTCAAAGAGGCACCACTAGAATTTCAAGAGGAGATTCATTCAACAATCGACAAATTTAAAGAAATCAACCTCAGGAAAAAAGAAAATCCTCACCCGACATACATCAGTTTATTGTTGAATGAAGAAGAATAAACTATTGATTGAGTTTAAAGACGCTTATGGAGTTATGAAGAAATGCCTTGATTATCTCGACATAGTAGTCCACAAGCTAATAGATTACTATTAAGCAAGCTCCTAGGTGCATGCGATTAGAAATTGAATCATTTGAGTAAAGCGTCGATGCTGATTTTTCAGGAAGAAAAATATCTACAGTTGCTAGTGTTGTCATAGTTAAGAAGAAGAATGGATTTGCATATACGTCAATTTTAGGGATTTGAACAATGCATGTCCTAAGGATGAGTTTTCTCTTCCTATACTAGAGTTAATGGTGGACATCGCCTCATCCCATGCAGTCTTCTCTTTCATGGATGGATCATCTAGCTAAAACCAAATCAATATGTCTCCTAAAAATGAAATAAACACTTCTTTTCAAACTTCGATTGGAATCTTTTGTTATAGGGTCATGCCTTTCGACCTTAAAAATGCTGGTGCTACATACCAATGGGCTATGACTCAGATCTTCAATGAACTCATCCATCATTAGGTTGAGTACTACATTGATGATCTAATAGTTAAGAGCTTAGAAAAGGAAGACCACCTCTTTCACTTGAGAGTGGTTTTAGAATGGTTAAGATAATATAACCTCAAAATGAATCCCTTGAAGTGTGCATTCGGAGTCGCTTCAGGAAAATTCCTTGGGTTTGTTGTTCGATGCTGGGGAATAGAAATAGATCCTGAAAAGATTAAAGTTATCTTAGAAATACCACCTCCTAAGAGTTTAACTCAACTCAGATCCTTTCAAGGATGGCTGGCATATCTAAGATGCTTTATCTCAAACTTATGAGGGAGATGCAAGCCATTCTCAACACTTGTCAAAAAGGATGTTAAGTTCAAGTGAGATGATAAGTGTACATGCTTTCAAAGACATCAAGAGTACTTGGTGAAGTGCTAGTTCTAGCGATATCCTAGGCCACATCCTTTACCTTGCATTGGATGACTCTCTCTCTGTTGGCCCAAGGTAATGAAGAAGGAAGGAGAACTACTACCTCGGTCATCTCGATCCTGAACTATCCACCTATTGAGAAACATTGCCTAGCTTTGATCTTTGCATCTCGGCTATGACATACATGCTTTCTCATAAGGTGAACTTGATCTCCAAAATCCGCATTATCTCACCAAATGCTTTTGGATGTTTGGCTCATTGGTCCATGATTCTCTCGTAGTTGATATCACATTTGTACCCTATGCGGTAAAAGGATAGGAGTAGATTTTTTAGCAAACACCCACTTCTTGCTTTTCACTTAGTGATGATCTCCGATGAACAAATCATGAACTTAGGGTGAGGCAACCAATGGGAGATGTATTTTGATGGTGCTTCTTTTCTTAAAGGTGAAGCACCATGATCTATTCTCTTAGAAAGGCGGTAAGAATAGTTATTCTAACTCCAAATGTGATGTGATGAGATTCTCATACTATCTTTCAACCCACACCAACAGGCGAGTATGAGGCTTTGATTGTTAGTCTGGAGTTAGCCATCACTATCAGGGTCAAGAGTATCAACATCTTTGGGGATTCTTAGTTGGACATCAACCAAATTGTCAGGTCTTACCAGGTCCTCAAGCCCAAGCTTTGTCATTACTATGGGTACAACATGAAGTTGTTGGCCCAAATTCTCAAAGTCACCATCTATAATGCTTTTTGAGCAAAGAATGCAGTAGCAGATGCCTTGGCCAAACTTACCAAAGAGTTGGCATGTCGAAGATGAGTCCATTTCAAATAGACAAGTCTTGTCTCTTGATGCTGAACTCATCGAGAGACTTTCTCTTGAAGGGAGGTTGTCATTGCCAAATGGGCGGAGCTAGATTGGGCAACCATTCATAGATTACTTGAACACCGGAAACTACCTCAAGAGAAATCACAAGCCCATCGTGAACAGAGAGCTCTCTCTATGCTTGTTGATGGCACCACCTGCGGTCCTTTGACCAAATGTGGTTACATTGTTTAGACAAACATGAAGCCCATGGCATTGTAACTAAGGTACATTTAGGTCTATGTGGAGCTCATCAATCCAGTCCAAAGATAAAGATGAAGATCAAAATACTTGGATACTATTGTAATTCGATGATCACAGATTGCATGGATGTAGTTAGGAGATGCCATCGGGGTGTCGGTGTGATATCCACCACCACACCTACAATTAGTTTCATGGCCATTTGAGTGTGACATTGTAGGTTCGATCGATCCTCCTTCTTCCAAGGGCATCGATTCATCTTAGCGCCACGAATACTTTTCAAAGTGGGAGAAGCCATCACTCAGAGAGGTCACATGTGCTTTTTTGAAACCATATCGTATATAGGTTTGGTGCCTCATGAATTATATATTAATAATGCGCATTTAAGAAGACATAGATCAGGAATGATAGATTGGTACTCCATCTATTACCTAGGCTTAGCGAAGTCAACAAAACTCTCATCCAGAATAGAAGACTCTTAATGATAATAAATGATGGAATGAGCAGTTGGTTGAAGAACCTGCACCACATCGAACTCCAACATTTTACCCCATTTTTCTTAGTGTATGGGTCCAAAGCCATTCTTCCCTTAGAAGTTTAACTCCCATCATAGAGGATAGCATTGGGTAACAAGATCCTATAGAGCAGAATGTAAAGTTGTGGTTAGAAGAGCTTGAAGGTTTGGAGGAGAGTCGCCTACTGGCGTGCCAGAACCTCGAGTTGTACAAGGTCAAATTGATTCAAGCTCACAACAAGCTGGTCTGGCCTAGGTCTTTCTGAGTAGGAGAACTTATGTTACTTCTAAAGAGACCAATTGTGGGCCATCGAAAGATGAGAGGTAAGTTTGAACCCACTTGGGAAGGACCCATGTCATAGAAGGCCTACCAAGGAGGATCTTATCGCTTATTGAAAGGGAATACCGATGCTTCCAATTAATGGGCTCTATCTAAAGAAATATTACCCATGAAATAAATCATGTTTGAAAATAATCATTAATAAAAAGAACAAAATCTAATTCCATTCATCAAATCTTCTCTTCTTTCGAAGTGTTGTTTGCTTGTCTTGTGAATCCCCCGTGTCTAGGGTAGGTGTAAAAGTCCCCTAGTGGCATCCTATCCCTCTTTCACAAAACAAACACAATTTCTTGATCCTATTAGAGTAGGTGTAAGAGAACCTAAGATACATCCTATTTCAATTAGCGTAACTAATTTAGGTGTGAGAGAACCCCAGCGACATCCTTTCTTAGTGGGAATCTTTGTTGCCATCTGTGGCATCATTTCATTATTCTCCATGTGCTATAAGGTAAGTGTAAGAGTCCCTTAGAGGCATCCTATTCCTTTTAACACATGCACATAACAAACACAAATCTTTTATCTATTTTGATGTGGGAGCAAGCCCTATGGCACTCACTCATTAGGCTCAGGTCGGTCACATGCTACAGTATGTCACCCAGTGGTTTTTTTGGATGTGAGTCCCGCTTTCTTCTAACTTTATCATTGCAAACCTGAGTGCCTTCTTAGTTGGTATGGTAGGCTTCCTTTTAAGCTCCCTCATGTTGACTTTTAAGAAGATGTAAGTCCTCTCTTCTTGAACTAGCCATCATGTTCTAAAGTTGAGTATATTTTGAGGCTTAGGATAAGTTTCTTCTCCTTTCCTTTGTTTGAGTCAATAAGTCCCCAATGAAATTCACTCAGGTTGCCTAGGTTAGATGGCTTTTTGAGTGAAGATAGTTTTCCCAGCATTTATGTATGAGGATGTTAGTCCCCAAGCTTTCTTTCTAGGCTGATTATTGCAAATGGATGGGCACCTTAGGTTGGTTGATGTTCACTATATTGATCACTTGATACACCACTCTTGAGATATGAGTCCCAGCTTTCTCTCCTTGAGTTGGACCCCTATTGATATATGACTAGCCATGTCATCTTCTCGGTGTTGGATTAAGCCCCTTACCACCCATCCCATGGGCAATCTATTGGATCAGTCCTTTTATTAGACATTGGGTTACTGGATTGACGGTCCCCTTTCCTGTAGCCTATTGTTGGAGAATTTGTTTAGCGGATGTGCAGATTCTCTCTTGGTTGATATAAGCTCGTTCACGGTATTGATCCCTATCAAACTAGTAGGGTCCACACTTAAACAAATAAATAACTAAATAATAAACAATAAATATACAAAGTTTTTGCTTGTGTATTAGGAATTCAAGCCCTCAAAGGGCCTTTCTCGCAGCATCCCATCTTTGGGCGGTCTGAACTCCCAGGTGCTTGACTACACGAGTTGAGATAAATCCCAGTGTCACTCCATAATCACACTTAGGTTGGGCTCAATCTATTTTGTCATAAGCAGGTTACCCCAACAGTTATTCTACTTTGAAAGATATAAGACTATGACACATTCTTTCTATCATGATTATCACAAATCAATGGGAAACCCTAAGTCAAGTTTGATTTTTTGCCCGAAGCAACCAATCACCCCAGTTGTCTTTTCTAGTGGAAGATGTGAGTCCCCGAGCTTTCTTCCCTTGAGTTGATCATTACAAATTGAAAGGCACTCCTTTGGTTGGATAGTTCTCCCATCGGTAGGGAAGCTACTCCCTTTGGTTCAGTAAATTTGAGATAGGTCTAGGCTTCTATAAGCTCCTTCTCAGTGTGATCCATTATAAACCGATGAAATCCATCAAAACAAATAAATTAAAAAAATAAAATCAATCTTGACTATTCTTGAGCTGATTTAAGTCCCCTAGTGGCATTCACTCAATTGACCTTGTAGGTTTGATCTCTTGCCAAATCACCCAGTGACCCTTGTTTTGGAAGATGTGAGTCCCCATGCTTTTTTCCTAACTTGGTCATTGTATTCCAAAAGGCATTTTCCCTTTGGTTGGCTAGTCATACTACGTGTTTAGTAGATTACCCCATTGGATTTGAAAATCTGAGTTAGATCTTAGCCTCCATGGCTTCTACTCAGTGCAATCTATTGCAAACCAATAGGGCTCATCTCAAAAATTCAAAACCTAACAAAATTGAAACAAATTCAACCCACTCCCCCAGTGGAGATTTCTCCTCAGTGATATTCAAATTAATTCAAACCTTTCATCCCATTATGGATGAATTGAACTAGATTTCCTAGTGGAAGGTTCACACTCTATCCCTTAGTGGATTCTTCCCTATCTCTTATGTATTGGACATAAGTAGATCTACATTACACTATGCTTTGGATCCTTTCTATGCCTTGGGTTAAGGATATATTATTTCTGTTGTGCTTGTGATCTTTCAGTGTTATTGATTGTTTCAGTCAACACCAATACGTGTGGTATTTCTTGTCAGTCACACCACACATATTAAGCGCCATTTGTTGACCTCATTTTTAGAATGAGCTCTCAACCCCTCAATTTTTGACTTAGGACTCCTCTTAGACTTTAAGAGTTTCTTAGTATTAAGAAACATCTAGTCATTAGGTGGACACACAACATAACCCTAGAGACTTAGAAGAGTTAGCCATAGGAATAGGTCATGCCTTAGGGATGTTAGGAAAATTGCCTACCCTTAGCTAAAACCATTCTTCACTTTCCTTCTTATATGTCAAACTCCAAGAGACTTAGAAGAGTTAGCCATGGGAATAGGTCATGCCTTAGGGATGTTAGGAAAATTGCCTACCCTTAGCTAAAACCATTCTTCACTTTCCTTCTTATATGTCAAACTCCAAGTCAATCTTAATTGATTTTCTCCAAATCCTAATCAACTCCATATGATCAAAATCTATGATTGAAACCCATGATCAAAATCCACAAAATTCTAGTTCAAATTTTCCTGTCCTTAATCTTCCAAGGACTTAGCCAAAATCATGATCAAAACCAAATCAAATCTTTAATATTTTCTCATAATTCATTTATATTCTCATTTATATTCACATATATAAATAAAATATAAATTCAAATCAATCAAACTGAACTCAAAATTCCAAATCAGTTCTTGAAATATTCCCAAGTCTGTTAATTTTCCACTAATGGACTTAGCCCAAATCTTGATCAAACCACCTCAAACTTATGAGATCTTCTCAAAAACCATTTATATTCTCATTTATAATCACATATATAAATGAAATATAAATATAAATCAATCAAATAAAATTCTCAAATTTAAATTTCCAATTCAAAAAATTTCTTAAGTCCTTAACCATTAAAGGACTTATCCAAAACCTTAATCAAACTAACTCAAAATCATGGAATTCTCTAAAAACTCATTTATATTCTCATTTATATTCATATATATAAATGAAATATAAATATAAACAATCAAATCTAACTCAAAAATTAAATTCCAATTTAAAACTCCCTTAAATCAGTTAAATTCCCTTAATAGATTTAACCTAAATTTTGATCAATTTAAACTCATGGGATCTTCTCATAACTCATTTATATTCACATATATAAACGAAATATAAATATAGATTAATCAAATCAAAATCAAAAATTCAAATCCTTACTCCAAATTGTCCTAAGTTCGTTAAATCCTTCTTAATGACTTATTCCAAATCATGATTAAACCACTTCAAATCCTAGAAATTTTCTCATGATCCATTTATATTCTCATTTATATTTTCATATATAAATGAAATATAAATTCAAACAATCAAAACAAAATTCCAAAAATCAAACTCAAATAAACTCAAAATCCAATCTAAGCCTTTCAAGTTAAAATCTTGAACTTAGTCAAATCATTTTTAAATCAAGCCAAACTTGATTTTCTCTCATGATTCAATCAATCCTACAATCATGAACTCATATATAAATCCAAATTCCAATCAAAGAATCAAAACCCAAATCAAAAATTTTCTCCTTTTGAATATGAAATTTTCAAATGGATCAAAACCCATTTGACTTCAAACCACCTGTAAATGGATTTATATTTCAATCATGAGTCCATATACAAGATCAACCAACTTCAAATCAAGATTTGATCCACTTAGGCTCACTTGACCCAAAGTGACCTAAGGTACCCATATGATCCAAATTTTGATCCTAACCAAACTCATATATCCCTCTCATCATGATCAACAATCATCATGGGATGATCAATCAATCACATTGGGCCAAACCACATCAAACTTAAGGGTTGACCAAGTCAACACTTAACCCAAAATGAAACCTAACATAGCCACCATAGGCCAAATTGATTGAAACCATTGATCTAAGTTCACTCATGACCTATGTTTGAACTTGACCAAGCCAACATTTGAGCCTAACCTAGCCCAAATGGCCACTTGACCCAAGTTGACCATTTTGACCTAAAGGATCAAAATGTGTCAAAACTTGATCTAAGCCAAATTGATTGAAACTAATGGGTCATGTCGATTCCAAATCACCAATGGAACTTGGCCAAAAGCCTCATTTGGCCAACTAGATCCAGCCTAGCCCAATTGACCTTAGACCCAACATGACCTAAAGGGGTCATGTTGAGCCAAAATTGAACTTAACCAAAATTGATTGGAAACAAAGATACCAATCCACACCATATAAATAACCTAACCTAAACCTATCCTTGACCTACCTCAAATAGGTCAACTTGACGCATTTGACGTAAATGAAGTCATATGAGGCAAATCCAAAATTATACCAAATTGAATCAAACAAAGCACCAAAATATTTCAAATGATCATATGAACTTGACCCAACCCTTGGTTTGACCCAATTTGACCAATTGGTCAAATTGACCCAAGTTGACCCATTTTGACCTAAATGGGTCAACATGAGCCAAACCCTATCAAATGAATTCTAAATCTCATGAAACTTGGCCAAACCAAGCTTTTCCTCATACCCAACATGACCAACATGGAAAAATAGCAAAATGACCATCTTAGCCCTAGGCCACAAAAAAATTTTGGCTTAACCCATGGGTAATTTGGTCATACCTTCTTCACATTCACTTTAGGCTTTCCTAAAAGCTCAAGGGGACCTAGGGGAGAGTGTTGCACCCAACCCAATGGGTTTGGATTTTGGTCAGAAGACCAAACCAATGGGTCAAAATTAAAAATTCAAACTCTTGCAATTCAAGCACATGGGAGGTTGGCAACCCACTCCTTGGCACAAACCGACCATGTGCACACTCCTAACTAATCAAAAAACCCTCAACCTATGATCAATTGGATCAAAATGGCTAGAGTATTATCGACTGTTTGATCCTTCAAGGGGAGATATACTCCCCCTAATTCTACTCAATTTTCACTTGCCCTTAGTCGATTGAAGCTAAGTAACTCAAAACAATCATCATAGAGCATTCCCAACCTTCCTAGAGAGGATTGGAAAAGGTTATTTCTCAATTTTGCAAAATGCAAAAATAGAAGAGCTCAATCCATTTTCCAATTTCTTCCTCACTCAATTTCTTTCCAATTGCTCTTGCACACTTCATCAAGGAGCTAAGTTGAGTGTGCCTAAGCTTCTATTGGAGTTGCCATAGTAAGGAAGAATCCAATTGGATCAAAAGCAAGGTGGTCCATAGGATCACTCAACCTCAGTGATCAAAACTTAAAGGCTTCATCTCACTAACGCTCCTCCAAGGGAATCGAGCCCCGGTGATCACCTCCAACGAGGTATGGGATTTTCCCATTAAACTAAATGTAGTGTGGAGCTTTATCAAAGAAAGTTTCACCCCATCAATTTTTTATCATTGGATTTGCCGCTCTGTGTCTTTAGATGGTGCGGGATGAGTTTGATTGGAATCCATGCTAGATCAAGCTTGGATCTTCCTTTTGATCATGGATGATCTTTCTTGATCAAGGGGAAAAACTTGGATGATCTCAGCCTTCTATCCATACATTTTAGATGGACGGTTGACATAATTCATCATGTTTAGATTTCCTTTTATCCGGTTTAAAATACGAGGAGATCCCTGGCCATCCGATCTTTGATTGGATGAAAATTAAAAACGTGCATGTACCTTGATGTGATGCCGTAATCCCTCATTGTGCGACACGTGTAAAGTGTGTTGTCGTCACCATGCGTGCGTGAGATTAGTTAGGATTAATAAAATGCTTTAATTAATTTTTAATTCACTTAGAGATCTTCCAAAATTTATAACACTTGCTAGAAAATCTTAAAAAATGTGAAATAAAATCCTATGGATAGATAATTAAACATAGGATATTTTAAAATTAATTTTGATGGGTTTTGAGTTATGCTTTTCTCTGAATTTAGGTTTTATTGGAAAGTTTATTTTGCAAATTACTTATTACTTAAGCCTTTGATTATTCCCAAATTTCCTGGGTATGTTTTAGGGGATGACTCCTACCTCCCCAAATTTTCTTGGGATTTATTGAAGGCTTAATTAAAATAATTGCATATGGTTTCCTTAATTACCCTCCTTATGTAATTAAGCATAATTAAGGTATGATTAGTGATTTTATCCAATGATTAAGGTTGATTAAGGTTAGATCTAATGAGTAGGAGGTTTATGGAATATTTTGGGGCATTTCCCCTAAGCTATTCTCTAAACCCCCTTTTCTCCCCTTAATCTGCTCTTAATTAAGGGTTAATTCATTAATTAACCCCTTAATCAATTTCTAAAAATTCTAAAAGTTCTAGAACTAAATTAATCTACTTTGGATAGATTTTTAGTTGTTTAATAGATTAAGTTCAATTAAGGATATCAAAACCCAATTCATAAGTATGAAAGGGTGTTTTGAAATTACTTAAACAAAACCCCTTTGCTTAATTAACTTTTAATTGTGAGCCAAATTTCATTATGCCTCTTCCTTATTAGGCGCATTGCAAATTTAAATTCATTGTGGGTTTTATGTCATCTCATTGGTTCATAATTAGTTGGTTAATTCTTCTAAGGTGGTGCAGGTAAGGGTTAATTAAGCTACTTAATTCATACCTTAACCTAATCAATAAATAAAAATAGATCTAATTACCTAAAAATTAAACAAAAATATCAAACACATGTGGTATTGGGTTAGGAATAGCAAACTCATCTCATCTTTTCAAAATTAAATCAAACTTCAAACTAAACAAAAATCACTTTGAAATTCACTTTGATTTATTTTAAACTTTCTTATTCCATAAGAATGTCTTTCGGATTTAAGTAAAGTGAGTTTGTTTACATGCTTTCATTAATTTGGATCTTTCCCCAACATGTTAAGTTGTATGTCATATGATTTCATGCATTCATAATTTTAAAATAAAAATTTTTAAATGAAATTATTTACTTTATGTCAATTTGCATGTGTTAGCTAAAGTAGAAATATGAATGGGTATTATCCAAATTATTTTCAAAACACATAAATCAAATACCAAATCTAAAAGTGTGCTAATTATACTTTACTTATTAGTTTTCAAGTGATAGATTATAAAGGTATGCTTAGCATAGGTTTCCTTTCTCTCTTATGTTGGTATAGTTTTGAATAGGAATTTAGTGAAGTGTATGGTTCATTTGAAAAGAACCTAACACTCACCTAATTTCAAATCCTATTTATCCCTATGCTATCACTTAAGAAGGGTTACCTAGACTTGCATACATACATTGCATAAAATAAAAATGAATCCATTAAACAATTTTTTGCATTTTTTTTCCATTTCATTTCTTTTATACATATGTTTGTATTTAAGAAAAGTGGTATATTAGTCTGGACAACTCTGAGATTGCAAGACTTTAAGTAGCTCTAAGTAGGCCTTGTACCTTACACCTCTGGTTAACAATGGCGCTGTACTCACTTATGCCTTTCTTATTTTCATATGTGTATGTGAAAATTTGGCCAAGGAATACCATTTCTACTTAAGAAAAATAATGCATATTCAACTTCTAAATTCTCTTAAATGGATTTCTTAGCATGCATCATAGAGTGTGTTAAATACTCTCATTTGCATCTATAGATATTCTTAGGGTCCATCCATGTGCATGTTATATATGTTGGGAAAGAAATGAAGTAATGTGTGTTATGTGAATTTTGATTCATTTTATTTAATCTTAAAATGCCTTTCTTTTTTAACAGGTTTGTTTAGAGTTTATCTAAACTTAGGATTAATTAAAAGATTTAATCAAAACATTCACCTAAATGAAAATAAAATGTGAATCTACTTTAGAAATTACTTAGGTTAAAGAAGGAAAGAGAAGTTCTCTTCTCTTTCCCTCTCTTCATAACTTAGTGATTAATTGTAGGATCAACTTAAACCAAATCAAAACATGAAATAAAATTAACCCAAAAATGATTAAAGAACTTACATAAAACCCTCCTCTAAGTTGAACATGTTCTTCAAACTTAGAAAATTTGAACCTAAAGCCATAGCTAAGCATACCACACAAGCCTTCACACATTAGCTTAAGTCACCACTTCTAGCTTTAGTTTAGGTCGGTGCATGGCTTGATGTATGCTTTTTATTTTGTGATGTATTATTTCTAGTCTAGATGTTAGGGTGAATGTGTGTAGAATGAATGATAGGATGATTTAGTCTACTCATTATTTTCTATAGGAGATTATACTTAAGGGGTGTTGTAATAAATAAAAATATAAACGCTTTTGCTATGCAGGTACTTATACCCCTAAGCATAATCCAATAGTCCAGGTGAACTTAATTACCCATGTATGGGGTGTTAAGTCCAATATACATTCTTTGGATTTGTATGTTTTGTTTAGCTAATCTTTGTTTTGAAGGTGTTAGTTAGATTTACTTTTCCTTTTCATGTAATTTTTCCAACTAGGATTTTGGAATGAATATTATGGGGGATTAGTATGAGCATTGGTCATAATATCTCATCTTATACACCATGTGAAGCCTTTGGAGCATCCACATTCCAACCACCCAAAAGAAGGAACCAAAGAAGAAAGGAGAAAGAAGAAATAAGAAAGAAGAAAAGAAGAAAGAAGACCCCATTAACATGAATTTCTTTGCTTAATTGTGAATTAATTCATTTGTAATCTAGGTTGTATAAGGGTAGAGCTTGGCTACCCAATTTGTTTTTAGGTTTGTGCGGTGGTGCATGACCACAAATGGTCTTTTATTCTTTTGCGTTAGCTTTATAAAATGTTTGCTATTTTGTTTAGATTGTGCATTAAGATGGAATATTTTCCTAATTTCTTCCTTGCTTTAATGTATGGCCTGGATGATGATTAGGCTCTTAGGGAAAAATAAATATTATGCCAAATTAATCAATTCAAAGTTAAAATAAATAACTCATAACCTCATTTAAAGTCTAAGTTAAAATCAAGATAAAAGAATTAGCAACCCCTGAGCTAGATGAGTATTTTTTTATAACATCATGCATAAAAGCATATTATTTCACTCTTGATTGGAGGGCTTCCACCTTTGAGAGAAACTTGGCTTGACTTTGAGAGCCATGGTGGAAACACACCTCCCCTTCACTAATTTTGGCCATAATCTTATTTCTCATGCATTAGGCATATGAATCCTAAGCAGTCAAATGATTATCCAAAATAAAAATAATATAATATGTTTGCATTAGATCTAGGTCATTTTTCATGCCCCATGATTTAGTCTCTTAGGGGGTGAGTTTAAGGACTTAGTCTCTTTCTAAATAAATAATAGCCTAGCTATCTTGCATAAACTATATGACTTGCCTACATGAATTTAAAATCATAGGAGGAGTTAGTTGGTAGCCACCGGGTTGTAAGTCCAAGCGGTGGTGGTTTGTTCTCTTGTGGAGGCAAACCAAATACCCATTTTTCACCTTAGATTTAGGTCGTGCTTTTGGCCCTCACCAAAGCTCCCTAGATTTAGGTTCTGAGGTTGCTTCTCCCTTTTATGGGCCATAAGCATAAATCCTCACCTCTTAGGCATTTTCATAACCTTGTATTATGGAATTATAATCCTTAAATTCTAATAAAATATCAACTCAATAAACAATTCAATTTCAAAATGTAAAGCCCAACCATATGATAGTTTGAGATGATCTAGGTTTTCTTGTGAGCATCTCTACTTATCTTCTTTGGCTTGATAATAACTCTCTCTCTCAATCCCATTTGATCTTCAAAATAAACTAATCGATTGATAGTCCTACCTATTGAAATCTTTGGAGACAATGATCATTTACCTTAATGAGTATTCTTAAGGAATCCCCTTCTTAGGATGTAATTAACTATGGGCTTTTAGAGAACTTAATGATCCGATTTAAAATAAATCATACTTTACTTTTCATGTAAAGTAGGGAAGAATCTTTATACATATGGACCCATTGTCCTTAGAGTCCTTATTGAGATGATTAGGTCCATTGTAGGGTGGTGACTTCTATCTTTTGAGATACACCTCTCTCTGTCATCACCCACTAATAAGAACATCTATGGATCTATGTGGTGTCAAAATGCATAAAAAAGAAGTATATTTCTTTTTTTTTATCCACATATAAAGTGAAATGGAAGTATACCTCTTAGAAATTTATGTAAATTTCACCACATATTTTTTGGTGACTCGGAGATGGTTCCTCTCTCCATCTTTGGTAAATGATCATGTCCATATCGATAGTGGGTTTGTACTTTGGTATGAATCCAAGACTATCTTTCTTTCTTGGCACTTAGCTTATTTCATCCTTAAGATTAGCCAACATCTTTAGGTTTTAGGACCTCACCTCATGTTGGTCTTAAAACCCCCCGTTGTTCTCCAATGGGTGAAAATAAAAATCTAATAAAAGAAAATATTTAAAGACTTCCTCTTACCATTTTTATGGTAAGGAAAGGTTCATTCTAAAATAATAAAGACATAATAAATCCTTCATAAAATCTTGCTTTTCAAAAATACTCTTTCAAAATGCACATAATAAAATATTTTGCACAAAATTTCCTAAATCACCTTCATTTAACAATCTTCATGATTGTTATATGTAGGATCATCATTACAAAAAAATTCCAACAATCACATTTTCTAAAGCACAAATGAGCTTCTTCACTCAATTCATTTTGGTAAAGACCTCATTTTCAAAAAATAAAATTTCAACAATCATGTTTTCAAAAGCATAAAATTTGAAGATGGGTTTATCCATTCAATACATTCAAATGTGTTGAATGGATGTTATATCTTCAAACAAAATAACTTTGAAATTCATTACACATGTGTTGGGTTGGGTCAATTTCAAAAATATGAAACCTCTCCATTCAATATACCCACATTTATTGGGTGTCTCATTTTCAAAAAATCAAATAAATTTTCAAAAGCATATGAATATCTCCATTCAATATACCCAATTTATTGAATGGATGTTTCATTTTCAAATAAAAACATTATTTGAAATTTACATATTCCATATATGATTATGGATTTCCTCTTTCAAAAGAAATAATCACACACAAAATATACACCTTGAAAAAAATGAAACATAATTGATTTCCATCTTACATACCCACATTTGTTAAATGAAAATCTCCTTTTTAAAATCAAAACAAAATTTTAAAATACATTTGAAACTTCATTCTAGCATATCCATTTACTAAAATAAAGTCTCCTCTTTAAATTTGAAACACACTTTTGAATTTCATTTAGCATACTCAAATTTGCTAAGTGAAATCCATTCCAAAATTTTCAAAAAAAACATTTGGAACTTCATTTAGCATACCATTTTTGTGAGTCTCTTTTCAAAATCAAAAAAATTTGAAATACCCTTTGGAATTTCATTTAGCATACCAAATTTGCTAGAAATTTTCATTTAACAAAATTTTCAAAACACATTTGGAACTTCATTCTTTATACCATATTTGCTAAAGTGAAGTCTCCATTTTTAAAATAAAATCAAAACACAATATTTTTGAACACATCATTTGGAATTCCATTTAGCATACTCAAATTTTCTAAGTGAAATTTCCATTTCACAAAATTAGGTTGAACTCCATTTTAGCATACCAAATTTGGTAAAAGTGAAGTTTCCACTTTCAACCAAAAATCAAGTCAAAATCAAAAGAAAAACACATTAGGATTCCCTTAGCATACTCAAATTTGCTAAGGATCCTACTTTTCAAAATTAAATTAAAATCAAAAGAAACACATTTGGATTCCCTTAGCATAATTAAATTTTTTAAAGATCCTACTTTTCAAAATCAAATCAAAATTGAAAGAAACATATTAGGATTTTCTTAGCATACCTAAATTTGCTAAGAATCCTATTTTCAAAAATTTACAAAAATAAAAAATGCTTGGATTTCTTCATTTAGCATACCCAAATTTGTTAAATGGGAAATTTCATTTCTCTTTTCAAAATCACAAAAAGATTCACAAAAATAAAGCAAAGAAAGAACTAAAGGAGAAATTATTTTCAAACATCTCACATAGCATACCCAAATTTGCTAAGTGAATAAATTCCAACCTCAAATCCAAAACAAAGGCAAATTTACCCTTTATTTTAACATACCTAAATTTGCTAAATAAAGGGTCCTTAAAATCAAAATCAAAACTCAAATATGAACCAATGGAAGCATCACTTCAAACATAAATATTTTAACCCATTTTCAACATATCCAAACTAGTTGAAAATGGATTCTATATCCAAACAATTCCTCTTTCCAATCAAAATATCTCAAATCTATTCTAAATCATTTGAACCGACTTAACACTTTTAAGATGTTGAGTGTGTTCAAATTCTAAATTTCAAAATCACAAAATTTAATCAAGTTTATTTTCAACATTTGACTCTCATTTAGATAGCTTTAGTTTTAATTAGTAGTTTAGTTGGAAATGGTCACCCAAGTATGTGTTTACCTTTCCCCGATGGGCCTGGATGCCGACCTTCCCATTACACGCCCACCTCATTCATTTTAGATGAGGCTTTGAGGGGGCAAGGATTACCTTTGAGGGCATTCCCCTCTCAACTATTAGTAAGACCATAGTGGCCAGGCAGAAGCCGATCATTCAAATTGATATGCCTCGGACTCGATGTCCCTCGAGGAAGGCGGTGATAGTTTCTGGTTCCGGTGTCGGTGCGGATTTGTGGCCGGTGCATAGGTTGCCTCCCATACTACCTTAGTAAGGGCTAACACCAACTCATTAGCACCCTCAAAGGGTAAGGCTCCAGGAGGTGAGTGAGCTTAGTTCTTACTCCCTACCCAAGACAGAGGAACAAAAACTTGATAAGTGGTATACGCATTGCCGGAGATGGAGGAGGCACTACATGATCATTGTTGAGTTGCCACTTTGATTTCCCAGTTATGAACCCATTCCATCCTCTCTTTGGGTGCGAGAGGATGCTAGGAGGATCCCTACTTCACCTCCACGGTTCAATTCATCTTGTAGTTAGGTAGGAGGTCATATCGGCCTCATTTAGTTTTATGCTAGTTGGAGCTTCTGGGGCGATTGGGCTAATTTGACTTGAGATCTATTATCCCGTGCAACGTGGGAAAACATCTATGGTAGGAGAGGGCCAGGGAGTTCCATACTATAGCTCATATCACTAGTCGAGAAGGTTTGGTCACCGTGCCTCTACATTGATTTTGATGATTGTGCTTCGCATCATCACACAATATTTCAACTTAGGGGACTACTCATGTGAGGAAGGCCCTTGAGAGAGTCGTGGTGTCTCCACCACCACTCTACCCCCATCCATCGCATTCATGTTCGGCATCTCCAGTTCCAAGGCCATAAAGGCCACATCCGAAGAAGGACCGTTGGTGATGCTATAAAGGATCCCATTCATCCACCACTACTATGGCAAGGCCGAGCTCTCCTGCTTGACCTTCTACCCCAATTGTGGTGTGGAAGAAATGGCGACCCCGAAGCATAATGGTCATCCCTCCACCATCACCACCGTAGCATGATTTGGATGTAGAGGAAAGGGTGGCCGCACCCATGATCATAGAACCTCCTAGGTGTCACCCTTCAGAGTTAGTAATGAGTGCATTTCTTCAGTATCCTCACAAGATTGATTCTCTAGTAGTAGGGGAGTTCGGTGCCTCGATTTATGATAGGATCCATCATCGAAGCATTTTGCCCATTCGACATATTGATTTCTTTTAGATGACATAGTAGCTCTATTTCATGGAAAAGAAGGAGATCTTAGGATACGATTGGCGGTAGAAGATCACTTTGATCCCAATGAAGATGATTTTCTTGGGAGACTTGGGGTTTGCATGGTAGATATGGGGGATCCCCTCGGCAGCTATGGAAGGTGAAAAGGCGGAAGACCAATTAGCAACACCTCGATATAAAGTGAGAAGATGACAAAGATAAATAGAATAAGATTGTTAACTTAGCATTGTACAATCGCCCAGTTCATCCAGGCCACTAGTCGAGAGTTGGTGCATGTCTTGGTAAGACTTTACCTCCATTAGGTAGAGCACCATGTATATAGGAAGGTAGTGGGATACCTCCATATGAAAAGATATCAAGTCCATGGTTGAGAAGCATGTGAAGGAAGCATTGGCTCAAGCTCGAGGAGGATCATCAATTCCAAAGGGTAGACCTACCTGGAGGAATTTGATGCAATCCAATATCCCCAAGGGTTTCATGCCACCTTCTTCAAGAGTTTTGATGGCAATGGAAACAGGATATTACATACTTGTGTTTTAACAGTGGTAGCGACATTTTCTATTCTTCTTTTGCGGTAGCTTAGCAGTATAGCATTGATTGGTATCTTTGAACTTCCCAATAGTTAGTAGATATTTGAGTTGGAGCAACTCTTTATCAAGAGGTTTGTTGAGCTCAACAAAGGTCTTGTTGGCTTGTTGTAGCACAACAACACCCAAGTGAGTCCCCTTGGTTGACTCATATGGCATAACTTGAGTATGAAATAACGTATAGCTGCCATTGAAACTATTCTAAAGAATATCCATGACCCGGTCGCCTTCAAGCTTAAGGGATTTACCATCAAAACCTTTAAGAAGTTAATCAATAAGGTGTCTAGTCTACAAGGAGAGGTCAAATAGTTGCCTTTTCAAGACCAGTTAGGAAAGTGAAGGTATATGAGGATAGTGATAGTGAGTAGACAGGGAAGCAACAATAGAGATCGGTTGAGACCATGACCTCTTTACCTCACACCACCTTACCCTCACACAAGCCTCCATGGCCTACTCATCCTTCTTAGCCACACATGATTGATGATACACATACCCAGTGTAGCTATGGTCCTACTCTTTTGGATAAACTTAACTTAAGCCTTATTCATTTAAGGGAGGTAATCAAGAAGATCTTTAAGAATCTTAAAAAGCCTATTTTAGCTACCAGAACCTAGGAGAATGAAGGAAGTGGAAAATCCATGATCCTAACTTTTCCCCTACCATATGCTAGGTCATATTTTGAGGATTGCTTCACATTGAATAGCTTCAAGAGTTGCTATGTAGTTATCCCGAAGGAATGCCTTGTTGGAACAACCATCTAGTTCCATTAGGGTAGGATACTTGTGATCCTTCCAAAACTAAGAAGGTTGGGATATCTCTTTATCCAAAACCTCTAAAAAAGATTATTCAAATCAAGAAACTTTCCAGGTGCTGAGTCGACTCAAACCTCCAACATCAAGAAGGTTTGCAAGTTGCTGAGCCAACTCAAGGAAAGGGCTCGGCGGCATAGCAATACCGATAACAGATAAGTGCATAACCGAAGTCCACCTTGTCTACCATTGTAGCTACCACTACTTACTTGTTCTTCTTCTACTAGTAGACTCTTGTATCGGTGGAGGGCATCAAATCCTCACCCTCTTACTTTACTTGATTTTGTACCTCCTATCAAATCCAAGAAATTGAAGCTATAAAGCTTGAATTACATCGTGTCACTTGAGATCTTCTATTCTAATGATAACTCTTCAAGTCAAAATAACTATAACTTTGATCTTCCTCTTTATTTGAGTAAGATTTTCCTACAATGCAATCACCTCTGAGATAGACTTGGAATCATCCAATCTCCCATAGAAGTTGTGTGAGTGAGGGTAGAACCTTCCATTACCCTACAGACAAGATCCAAGTCAACCTCCGTAATGGCAAGGTTCTACCTTCTAAGGTATCACCTCAAGATAGAGGGAAACAACTCATTAGTTTAGAGGATCAATAAGCCCCTCCACAGGATACTCCACCCTTGGATATGCTTATGGAGGATTAGCCCAAGGTGGACTACAATGTGCTCTCTCATATAAGAAAGTTGCTATTTAAACTATGCCTATACGATGCCCTTGTCTTATCCAAGGAGATGAGGGAATTGTTAATCAAGGCTCTCCTTGATCACGAGATATGCTTTCAGTGGCTATTGGTGAGAGGCACATTACAAAGAAGCTAGGATCACTTTCACATGAAGACCTTCGGGGACTTGGAACCCATACATCATGGTTGATGGGTATATTGACTCATCGAGTTCTCATTCATCGATAACATTATGAGTCTAAAGACCCTTTTCCTATTTGAGGATTGACATCTCACTCCAGATAGATGATGATGTTGAGAGGATTCAATGAACAAGGTGAGTGAGCTTTAGGTTCCATAGTATTACTGGAGATGGGATGAAGGCTGAAGCCAAGTTTTACATCATTGATTCAAATACTTCATTCATTGCTTTGCTCGGTAGGCCTTATATACATCAAAATAAGATAATTCCATCCTCGCTCCATCAGCACATTAAGGTCAGAAAGGATGGGATTGAATACCATGTAAATGGAGATGAAAAACCATTTCTAGTTATAGAGGTTGAGATTTACAAGGATGCGACCTACCATCTTCCTCAAAACAACCTTTCTCATTAACTTGGACAAAACTCAAATTCAGTAGAAAAAGAAAAGGTAAAAGAAAAAGAAAAGAAAAGAAAATAAAATCCAAGTGAACAAGAAAGGGTGAAGAAGAAATATAAATATCACATTCCACCCCATAATTCATTCCATCATATGGACATGTGGGTAGGATGACTCAACCTCCACCAGCGGGAGGTGAATAGGGTAGTTCCATAGGTGGAAGACACCTGGTTATCGATAACAAAGTTATGTTCCAGTTCATAGGAGTATGCCTACTATTCACATAGACTTGGAATCCAACTTGAGGATGAGTCTAATGTGATCAGTATACCAACCAACCCCTATCAGTGGGTTCCATTGGAGGTGACTTTCGATCTAGACAGTAATGAAGACCTAGCATAGAGATAAAGTAAAGTATTTGAATCAGGTTTATGTGAGACTATCAGACAGTATATGGGAACCTTAGCTCTAACTTCACTTTCATCTCAAAAAGTTAAAAGTTTAGTAGTTAAGGAAGCTCCTGAGTCATCCAGTGATATGAAGTTGAAGAGATTCTTTTTGGGATCATCATCCTCAAGTCCTGAAGTTGATGTAGATCTTGAGGAGAATTCATTTAAAGAATTAATTGAATTACCATTTGACTTTTACTCGCATTATGTTCATAATCTTATACAGAAAGGTTTGGTTCCTCATTCATGATCCAAGCACAGGTCAGAGTATTTTGAGAAGCTATGGAATAATACTGAGCAATCAGTAAGACTAAGATTGTAGATGCGTGGGTCGGTCGGATTACTTAGTTGTTACCAATCATTTGGAGTCTAATAGGTTCTTTTCACACAACACCAACTCTTATGAGGATGTGTGTTTAGAAACTCAAATGATCCAGATGATCTTTAAATCAAGATGCACCTCAGAATTTGAAGAAGATCCATTTAACAATTGACAAGCTTAAAGAAATCAACCTCAAGAAATCCATGCCCAGTACATCGGTTTATTGTTAAATGAAGAAGAAACTAATGACTTAGTTATGCTATTGACTGAGTTTAAGGACTGCTTTGCATGGAGTTATGATGAGATGCCTGGATTATCTCCTGACAAAGCAGTCCACAAGCTAGCAATAGATCCTAATGCTAACCCTATCAAGCAAGCCCCTAGATGCATGCGATTAGAAATTGAACAACAAGGAATTTCTGATGTTAAGAAATTGATTGATGATGGTTTCATCATGGAAGAAAAATATCTATCCCAGTTAGCTGTCATATTAAGAAGAAGAATGGCCAAATTCACATGTGATTTCAAGGACTTAAATAAGGCATGTCCTAAGGATGAGTTTCTCTTCCTACTACTAGAATTAATGGTGGACATTGCCTCATCATGTAGTTTTCTCTTTCATGGATGGGTCATCTACAACCAAATCAAGATGTCTTGAAGATGAAAGACTTTTGAACAATCTTTCATGGAATCAAATCTGTCTTTATGTATTTTTCTTATAAATCTTGGTCATGCCTTTTGAGCTTAAAAATGTTGGTGCTACATACCAACGGGCCATGAATCAAACCTTCAATGAACTCATCCATCATCAGGTTGAGTGCTACGTTGATGATTTAATAGTTAAGAGCAGAAAAAAAGAAAAATATCTCTTTGACTTGAGAGTAGTTTTCTAACAATTAAGATAATATAACCTCAAAATAAATCCACTGAAGTGTGCATTCGGAGTAGCTTCAGAGAAATTCTTTGGGTTTGTTGTATAGAATAGTAGATTTAAAAAGATCAAAGCTATCTTAGAAATGTAACCTCCTAGGAGTTTAACTTAGCTCAGATATTTTCAAGGATGGCTAGCATATCTAAGATGCTTTATTTTTAACCTATCAAGGAGATGCAAGCCATTCTCAGCACTTGTCAAAAAGGATGCCAAGTTCTAGTGGGATGATAATTGTCAGCATGCCTTTGTAGACATCAAGCAGTATTTGGTAAAGCCACCAGTTCTAGCACCCCTATCCTAGGTAGGCCACTCATCCTCTACAATGCTACATTGGATGACTCGCCCATGCCAATGATGAAGTGAAGGAGAATGCTCTTTACTACCTCAACCGTCATCTTATTCTTGTTGAAGCAAACTATCTACCTATTAAGAAATATTGCCTAGCTTTGATCTTTACCTCTCAAAAGCTATGACACTACATGCTTTCTCATAAGGTGAACTTGATTTCAGAACCAATCCACTTCTGGTATCTCATGACACTGCTATCCGGACATTTGGCATGATGGTCTGTGATTCTCTCACAGTTTTATATCACATTTGTACCTCTTTGTGCAATAAAAGGATAAGACTAGATTTCTTAGCACACCCACTTCTTCTGTTTGATGATCTCTTGATGAACAAATCATGAACTTAGGGAGGTTGGCATCAATGGGAGATGTATTTTGATGGTTCTTTTCATAAAGGGGAACCATGATCTACTCTTCCAGGAAAGGCAGGGGTAGGAATAGTTCTCCTAACTCCATAACACGATGTAATGAGATTCTCATACTACACCAACAATAAAGTCGAGTATGAGGCTTTGATTGCCGATCTGGAGTTAGCCATCACTATCAATGTCAAGAGCATCAACATCTTTGGAGATTCTCAGTTGGTCATCAACCAGAATGTCGGGTCCTACATGGTTCTCAAACCCAAGCTTCATTATTAACACAAGTATGTCATGAAGCTGTTGGACCAAACTCCTGAAGTCACCATTTACAAGGTTCCCTGAGTAGAGAATGCAGTAGTAGATTCTTTGGCCAAACCAGAATTGGAATGTCCAAAGATGAGTCCATTCCAATAAGGGTCCAAAATAGAACAAGTCATATCCCATTGATGTTGAACTCATCGAGAGACTTTCTCTTGAAGTGGAGGTTGTCGTTGCATATAAGGACGAGGAGCTGGATTGGAGGAAACCGTTCATTGACTA
The DNA here is from genome assembly GCA_021442155.1 of Cymbidium sinense. Taxonomy (NCBI): domain Eukaryota; kingdom Viridiplantae; phylum Streptophyta; class Magnoliopsida; order Asparagales; family Orchidaceae; genus Cymbidium; species Cymbidium sinense. The sequence continues at coordinate 101,781,353 of CM038222.1, forward strand.
TTTGAACATTGGAAAACTACCTTAAGAAAAGTCATAAGCCCATGAGGTGAAACAGAGAGCTCTCTCATATGCTCTTGTTGATGACACCCTATACTGACGACCCTTTAATCAAATGTGGTTACGTTGTTTAGACAAACATGAAGCCCGTGGAATTATAATCAAGATACATTTAGGCTATGTGGACCATCAATCCAGTCGAAGATGAGACGATCAAATAGGATACTTTTTGATGATTACAGGATGGATGTAGCTAGAGATGCCATCGTGTACATGGGTGTGGTCCTTCACCACCCAACATTCTTTACCTTTCTGGCCATTTGAGTGTTGAGGTATCGATAATATGGGTCTGATCGATCATCCTTCTTCCAAGGGTCATCGGTTCATCTTAGCTACCACCAACTACTTTTCCAAGTGAGAGCAGGCAATCCCACTCAGAGAGGTCACAGCTCAGCATGTGCTTCTTTTTTTCAGGAACCATATCATATATAAGTTTGGGGTGCCTCAATGAATTATATTCGATAATGGTACTATATTCAAAAGCATAAAGATCAATAGCTTTGCCAAAAGACACAGTATATATTAGAGATACTTCACCATCCTATCCAGAGCAAATGATTTAGTAGAAGCATTCAACAAAACTCTCATCCAAATACTAAAGAAGACTTTTGATGATAATAAGGGGTAGTGGAATGAGCAATTGGTTGAAGCATTGTGGGCTACCACATACCATCAACTCAACTATACCCCATTTTCCTTAGTGTATGGGTCCTAAGTTTCTACCTTTAGAGTTCAACTCCCATCACATTAGCATTGGGTAAGATCACTGAGGAGAAGAATGCAAAGTTCATTAGAAGAGCTCGAAGGTTTGGAGGTAGCCTATGAGCATGCAAAACCTTGAGTTGAGACCAAAATGATTCATAACAACCTAGTCCGCCTTGGTCTTTCCTGGTAGAAGAACTTGTGTTAGTCCTAAGGAGACCAATTGTTGAAGATGGGAGGCAAGTTTGAACCCACTTGAAGGCCCCTATGTCATAGAAGGCTACCAAGGAGGATCTTATCACTTATTGATTGTAAAGGGAACACCGATGCTTCCAATTAATGGGCTCTATTTGAAGAAATATTACTCATAAAATCATGTTTAAAAATAATTCAATCAATCAACAAAAATCAGATTCCATTTCATCAAAATCTTCTCTTCCTTCAAAGCGTTGTTTGCTTGTCTTGCAAATCTGCCTTGACGTGTCTAGGGTAGGTGTTAGGTTCCTCCAGTGGCATCCTATCCCTCTTTCACAATATGAACATAATCAAACACAATCTCCTGGAGCTATTAGAATAGGTGTGAGAGAACCCAAGCAGCATCCTTCCTTAGTGGGAATTCCCGTTTGCCATCCGTGGCACCATTTCATCAAAAAATACCCTAACTTGTTTAGGGTAGGTGTGAGAATCCCCCATAGGCCTTCTATTCCCTTTCAACGCATGCACAAAAATAAACACATATCTTTTGTCTCAATTTTTGATTTGCAAGCCCATGGCACTCACTCATTAGTGCTAGGTGGTCTACATGCTTCACTAGTATGTCACCCCAATGGTCACTTGTTTGGAGGATGTGAGTCCCACTTTCTTCTTAACTTGACCATTGCAAACCAATGAGCACCTTGTTAGTATGGTAGCTTCATTGCCCGGTTCATGTTGATTTTGTTTAAGAAGATATGAGTCCAGCTTTCTTCTTGAACTAATCATCATGATAACTAGTATATATTTGATGTTTAGATAAGTCCCCAAGGCTCCTTTTTATCTATTTGAGTTGATATAAGTCCTATGGCATTCACTTTCGATAGTTCCTAGGTTGAATAGCTGTTATCAAGGTATCATCGGTTCCTATAGAAGATGTGAGTCCCAAGCTTTCTTCTTAGGGATTGCAAAATAATGGGCACCTTAGGTTGGTTGATGCCTATGCGATAGACTCACCCGTGGATACACCACTCTTGGCAGATGTGAGTCTGCTTTCTCCTTTAAGTTGGAATACTATTTAATATATGACTAGCCATGTCATCTTTTCCAGGGTTTTGGATTAAGCCCTTAGTGGCCCCTCTCCCTGCGGGCACTTTATTTGGATAATGTCTTTTCCAACCCCATTTAGACATTACCCGGGTTACTCTTGGATTGGACAATCCCCCATTCCTAGTATTCACCCCTATGGTTGGAGAATTTGTTCAGCGGATGCATAAATTCTCCTTTGTTTTAGTAAATTTGAGATAAGTCTAGGCTGATGTAAGTTCCTTCTCAGTTTGATCCCTCACAAACCAACATGGTCCATGTTAAAATAAATAAAATAGACCAAATAAATTAATTTGCTTATGGATTAGGAATTCAAGCCCCCAAAAGTCCCCTTTTCCCAAGCAGACATGTTATCTTTAGGGCAGTGCCAACAGAAATCCCTATATGAATTGCCTGACTAGCTGAGTTGAGATAACTCTCCAGGTTGGTGCTCACTCTGTAGTCGCTCTTAGGTTGGGTTCACTCTGTTTTTCCATAAATAGGTTGGAAGATGTAAGACTATGACTCATTCTTTCTAGCATGATTATCACAAACTGATGGCAACCCTAGGTTGGGTTCAATTTGTTGCCCAAATCAACCGATCACCCTAGTGGTCTTTTATAGTGGAAGATGTGAGTCCCCAAGATTTCTTCCCTTGAATTGTTTATTTCAAATTGAAAGACACTCCTTTGGTGGATAGTCTCCCTCCAGGAAGCTATTCCCTTTGGTTTTAGTAAATGAGATAGGTGATATAAGCTCCTTCTCAGTGTGATCCATCACAAACCAATGGAATCCATCAAATAAATCTAAAAATAAAATTAATCTTTGACTATCTTTGAGCTAATTTAAGTCCCCTAGTGGCATTCACTCAATAGTCAGCCCTAGGTTGGGTTCAATATTGCCTTGCCCCCCCATGGTTTCTTCTAGAAGATGTGAGTCCCACTTTCTTCTTAACTTGACCATTGTTGCAAAGGCACCCCTTTGGTTGGATAGTCCTACCTTGTGGTGGGTAGACTACCTTTTCAATTGGTAAATCTGAATTAGGTTTAGGTCTCCATGGCCCCTACTCAGTATAGTCCATTGCAAACCAATGGAATCTAACTAAATAAAAAAAATTGAAATTAATCTCGGCTATCATTGAGTTGATCTAAGTCCCCAGCTTCACTCAATCAATAGTCTTGTTGGTTTCAATTTCCCAATAAATAACGGTCCCTACTTGGAGGATGTACTATGCTTTCTTCTTATACATATGAAAGGCATCCCTTTGGTTGGCTAGTCCTACTATGTGTTTAGTAGACTACCCCTTTGGATTGGTAAATGAGTTAGTCTAAGCTTGGCTCCACCAGTGCGATCCCAAACCAATAGGTCCATCTCAAAATCCAAATCAATAAAAATTCAAAAATAAATCAAAAAATAAAGAATCAATCAATCCAAATCAAATCTTTGCTTCTCAATGAGATGCAAATCTTTTTAGCTCCAAGAGAATCTAATCCCTTAATGGATTTCATAACCTTTCTCACTTGTGGATGACTTGAACTTGCTTCCCCAGTGGAGAGTTCACTTTCCATCCTGTGGAGTCAAAAATAAACACAATTAAACAAACAACAAATTGAAACAAATTCAACCCTCTTCAGCAAAACTTAATTAACAAATCAAATTTCTCCCGGTGAGACTTAAATCAAATCAAACCTCTCTCATCTTGTGGATGATTTGAACTCTTGTGAATGATTGAACAGGACATATTCACATACTTTATCCCTAGTGGATTCCTCCTTTCTCTCTTATGTCTTTGACATGAGTAAAGTCACATTGAACTAAGCTCGATTCTTTCTACACACCTTTGGGTTAGAATAGAGTGTTTATTAGTGCTTGAGATTGTGTGTTGTTGATCATTTTGGTCAACACCAATATGTGGTGTTCCTTGTCATCACACCACCTATTCCTTGTTGACCTCATTTTTAGAATGAGCTCACCCTCCATAAGACATTGAACTTCTCTTAGATTTATGAGTTCTTAGTCTTAAGACACATAGTGATTAGGTGGACACTCAACTAGCCCTAGAGACTTAGAAGAGTTAGCCATAGGAATAGGTCATGCTTTGGGTGTTAGGAAAATTTGCCTATATAGCTTGAACCACATTCCTCACTTCCTTCAAGTCAAATTCAAAATCAAATCACCATCAAACATAAATCAATTCCAACTTGATTGATTTCTCCAAACTAAAATCAATTCCAAATGATTGAAATCCATGATTAAAAATGATTGAATTCCATGATTGAAATTCCAAATATTTCTAAGTCCTTTGATTCCCTTTAAGGACTTAGCCCAAATCATCAAATCACTTCAAATTCATGAAATTTTCTCACAACCCATTTATATTCTCATTTATATTCACATATATAAATGAAATATAAATTCAAATCAATCAAATCAAATTCCAAAATCAAATTCCAAATTCTAAAATCTTTCTTAAGTCCTTTGATTCTCTCTTAAGGTTTAACCAAATCATGTTCAAATCACTTTAAAATTCATGAAATTTTCATAACTCATTTATATTCTCATTTATATTCACATATAAATGAAATATAAACAAATCAATCCAAATCAAATTCAATTCCAAATTCAAAATATTGTCAAGTCCTTTATTCACTTATGGACTAGCCTAAACCAAATTCAAACACCAAATTCATGAAATTTCTCACAACTCATTTTTTCTCATTTATATTCATATAAATTCAATCAATCAAATCATGATTCAAATTCAAATCACAAATCTTCAGTCACTTTTGCTCTTGACTTTTGAAATCATGTTCAAATCTCTTCAAATCATTGAAATTTTCTCAAACCCATTTATATTCTCATTTATATTCAATATATAAATGAAATATAAATTTTCAAACCAACTCCAAAAACCAAACTCAAATTCAATCAAAATCCAACTTAAGCCTTTCAAGTCAAATTCTTGAGCTTAGCCAAATCAACTTCAAATCAAGCCAAACCCTTGATCTTTCTTCATGATTCAATCAATCCTATAATAAATAATCCAAGTATAAATACTAACTTCAATTACTTAATCAAACCTCAATTCAAAAATCAAATCCGAATCAAACACATGTTCACCCTTTGTTGACCTCATTTTTAGGATGAGCTCTCAACCCCCTCCATCTTAGGCTTAAGACTTCTCTTAGACTTTAAGAGTTCTTTATTCTAAAGACACATCTAGTGATTAGGTGGACACTCCAACCTAGCCCTATAGACTTATAAGAGTTAGCCATTGGAATAGGTCATGCCTTGTGGGTGTTAGAAAAACTTCCTACCCTTAGAATTACGCCATTTCTCACTTTCCTTCTTTAAAGTCAAGCTCCAAATCAATTCTATTTTATTTTCTCCAAACTCAAACCAATTCTAAGATTGAAACCCATGATCAAAATCCATCAAAAATTCTAAGTCCAAATTTTGCCTAAGTCCCTAAGCCTCATTTAAGGATTTCACCAAAATTTTGATCTAAACCTATTCAAATCTTTGAGATTTTCTCATTACAATTTATATTCTCATTTATATTCACATATATAAATGAAATATAAATTCAAACCCATCAAATCTAACTCAAAATTCTAAATCAATTCATGAAAATTTTCTTAAGTTTCTTTAATTTTCCATTAAAGGACTGAGCCAAAATCAATCCTAAATCTTGATCAAACTTATTCAAACTCATGGAATTTATCAAAACTTATTTGTATTCTAATTTATATTCACATATAAAAATGAAATATAAATATAAATCAACCAAATCCAATTCAAAAATTAAACTTTCAATTTAAAAATTCCTTTAAATCCTTTAAATTCCCTTTAATGGATTTAAACCAAATCATCATTAAACCACTTCAAATCCTTGAAATTTTCTCATGATCCATTTATATTCCCATTTACAATCACATATATAAATGAAATATAAATTCAAACAATCAAAACCAATTCCAAATATCGAACTAAAATCCATTCAAAATCAAATCTAAGTTTTTCAAGCCAAAATTTTGAACTTAGCCAAATCAATTCCAAATCAAGCCAAACTCTTGATTTTCTCTCACGATTCAATCAACCCTACAATCATGAACTCATCTATTAATCCAAACTTCAATCAAATAATCAAAACTGAAATCAAAAATCAAAACCAATACCCTTTCATATCCTTCCTTTGAATATGAAATTTTCAAATGGATCTAAATCCATTTGACTTCAAACCACTTGTAAATGGATTTACATTTCAATCATGAGTCCATATACAAGATCAATCAACTTCAAATCAAACTTTAACCAATCCATTGGCTAGCTTTTGAATTGACCTAAGTCCTTATGAGCTAACTTGATCCAACAAAATGGATTGAACCAAACTCATATATCCTCTCATCATGATCGGCAATCATCATGGATGATCACCAAATTGGGTCAAACCAAGTCAAACTTAAAGTTTATCCGGTCAACACTTAACCAAATGAAACCTTACATAGCCAAATTCCACCATAAGCTAAATTGATTGAAACCATTGATCTAAGTTCACTCATGACTATGTTTGAACTTGTGCATTTGAGGCTAACTTCAATTGGCCCACTTGACCCAAGATGACCCATTTTGGTGGGCCAAAATGTATCAAAAACCGATTAAAGACAAATTTGGAACCATTGGGTCAAGTCCATTCCTCACTTGTGGAACTTGACAAAGCATCATGGCACTCCACTTGATTATTTAAGGGGTCATGTTGACCCAAATTTGAACTTAACCCAAATTGATTGGAAACAAGTACCATCACTCCATATGACTAACCAAACTAAACCTCTCCTTGATACCCAATAGGTCAATGGGTCAAATAGGTCAACTTGACATTTGACTAAATGGTCATATGAGCCAAAATAAAGTATATATCAAATTGAATCAAACCAAAAGCAAAGCATTACAAATGGTCATATGAACTTGACCAAGGTTTGACCCAATTTTGGTATTAACTTAGTTGACCCATTTTGACCTAAATGGGTGGAGGGAAACCATCAAATTTCGAAATCATGAAACTTGGCCAAACCAAGTTCTCCACATAAACATTTTCTAATAGAAAAATTAGCAAAATGACCATTATAAGTCTAGAACAAATTTTGGCTATTTGGTCATACACTATTCCATCACTTGAGGCTTTTAAAAAGCAAACTTAGTGATGAGTGGTGCTCAAGATGGGTTTGGGTCACTATTGGCCCATAGACCAAACCACCACTTAAAATTGAGTTTTCAAACTCCCTCTTAAGAATTTAATGCACATGGATGTTGGCTCACTCAGGCCTTAAATTACCATGTCCAAGATGAATAGCCTAAACAACCTCTCAATCTTATTTCAATGGTAAAGGATGTTATCTGATCCAAAAGATATACTCAATTGTGAAATTTTCATTCACCCTTAGTTGATTGAGCTTAAACCAGAGCAATTTGGCACTTTCAAGCTTCTTAGAGGATTGAATTCTTCTTTCTCGATTTTACATAATGCAAAATAAGGTAAGTGGTGCTAACTTCCTCCACACTTCATCTCTTAATTGCTCTTCACTTAAAATTAATCTTAAGTCAGCTTTATGCTTAATGGGTTCCATGGCAGGAAGAGCTCAATTGGATTAAGTACATGTTGGTCACCCCATTGATCCACTCAATCCAGCTTAGGAATTTCAGAACTTAATCTCCCTTGTGAAGCTACCTCATCGATCTCATAATATGGAATTTTAAACTCAATGTGGTGTAGAGCATTGTGAAAGAAATTTTCACCCTCATCAATTTTGACCATTGGATTTGTCATTTCTAGATGGTGTGGGTTAAATTTTTGTGTGATTATATCAAACAGAGCTTATCTTCCGATTTCTATGATTGAAGAACTCTCATATCAAGCATTTTAGATGAATTTTCTTATTTGCACATTTAGTAGTCTAATTATCCTTTTAAAATTCAATTCTCATTATGATCTTTGATAAGATGATAAATATAAGCGTCTTATTCCATGATAACTTAAGTTGTCCCCTCATGTGATAATGTGTAAATCATGTCTTGATCATCACATGTCATCATAAGCAAAATTATATTAGTTAAATGCATTAAATCCATAATTCAGAGAAGTTCTAAAAATCATAATTCCCTCTACAAAAACTAGAAAACTAAAAAGAAAAATGTTATGAAAAAATAATTTCATATAGAATATTTTAAAAATGATTTCAATGAATTTTGAATTACTCTTTTCTCTAAATTTAGATTTCTTGAATCAATCCTAATTCTTTAATCATCAGTTAATCTCAAATTTTTGGGTTTTGAAATGACCTCACTCCTAACTTTCTTAAAATTTATTGACCAAATTAGAAAAATTGATAATTCATTCCTATTACTTTCTAATTTCCAGGTAAGTGGTTTTACCAATGATTGAATTGATTAAAGATTTAATAAGTAGGTTTATGGAATAATTTTGCATTTCCTCCAAATTTATTCTCTAAACCTCTCTCTCATTAATCTCCAATTAAGGATTAATTGATTAATTATCCCAAAACAAATTTTCAAAATACTAAAATGCCAAGTTTAATTGTCTAGGTAGATGCTTAGTTATTGACTAAGTTTAATTAAAATCAAAATCCATTCATAAGTGTGAAAATTTTAAAATTACTTAAGCTAAACCCCTTAGCTTAATTAACTTTTAATTTTGAGCCAAATTACATTAGGCCTTTTCATTATTAGGTTCATTGAAAATTTAAATTCCTTGTGGGTTTTATGTCATCTCATTAGCTCATAATTACTTTGTTAACTCTTTTAAGAACCAACACATAAAAATGGATCTAATTGTCTAAAAATTAAACAAAAATACAAAATACATGTGAGAATGGGTTGGGAATAGCAAATTCATCTAACCTCTTCAAAGCTAAATCAAACTTCAAACTAAACAAAAAATACTTTGAAATTCACTTTGATTTATTCTAAATGTTCTTATTCTATAAGAATGTCTTTAAGGTTTAAGTAAAGTGAGTTTGTTAACATGCTTTCATTATTTTGGATCTTTCCCAACATGTTAAGTTGTATGTCATGTGATTTCATGCATTCATAATTTCATGTTTCAAATTTTAAAATAAAATTGTTTACTTTATGTCAAATATGCATGTGTTGGCTAAAGTAAAATGAATGGCTATTATCACTACTAAATCCAAATTATTTTCAAAACTTATAAATTTAATATCAAATCTAAAGTATGCACTTATACTTTAATTATCATTTTGCATGTGAAATATTATAAAGGTATGCCTAGTATGGGTTTCCTTTCTTCCCTATGTTGGTATAGTTTTGAATAGGAATTTTTGTGAGATATAAGGTTCATTTGAAAAGGACCTAATGCTCACCTAATTTCACACCCTATTCATCCCTATGCTCTCACCTAAGAAGGGTTTCTTATGCTTCCATGCATAAATTTTATGAACAAAACAAATCCATTAAACAATTTTTGCATATTCCTTTTCTATTTCATTTCTTTTATATGCATTTTTGTACTTAAGGAAAGTGGTATAGTGAAGCCAAGATTGCAACTTTAAGTAGCCCTAAGTAGGTCTTTCCTTCACCTCTAGTTAACAATGGTGATGTACTCACTTATGCCTTTCTTACTTTCATGTATGTATGTGAAATTTTGGACAAGGAAAACCTACATAAGAAAAAATCATGCATATTCAACCTAAATTTTCTTAAATAGATTACTTCTCTCAAAAGTGTGTTAAATCTCTCATTTTCATGTATAGATATGTTAGGATCCATCCATATGGTATATATATATGTTGGGAAAGAAATGAAGTAATGTGTGTGTTATGTGAAGGATTCACTTTATTTAATCTTAAAATGCCTTTCTTTTTTTGAATGGTTAGTTTGAGTTTCTAGATTGATTAAAATATGTAATCAAAACATTCCCTAAATGATTAAACATGAACCTACTTTGATCAAGGTTAGGGAAGAAGAAGTTCTCTTCTCTTTCCCTCTCATAACAAAATTAATTGTAGGTTTCTTAGATTAAACATGAAATAAAATTAACCCAAAACACTCAATCGTATGATCTTTGATAAGATGATAGGGAATATAAGCGTCTAAACTATTGCCGCCTTTGTGAGGTGATAACTTAAGTTGTCCCCTCAGAGTGTGATGTGTGTAAATCATGCTGATCGCTGCCATCACATGTCACGTCATAAGCCAAAGATTAATTAGGGATTAGTTAAATGCATTAATTAATTCCTAATTAAGGATCTTCTAAAATTCATAATTCCTCTATAAAATTTAGAAAATATGAAAAAGAAAAATTCTATGATAAAATAATTTATATAGAATATTTTAATTAATTTGATGAATTTTGAATTATGCTTTTCTCTAAATTTAGTTTCTTTTGAATCTTATATCTGTATTCTTTAATTATCATGATTAATCCCAAATTTCTTGGGTTCATTTTAGGGGATGACTCTGCCTCCTTAATTTTCTTGGGATTTATTGAAGGCTTGATTAGAAAAATTGCATATGGTTTCTTAATTACCTCCTTTGTAATTAAGAATTAGGTGTGATTAGTGGTTTTACCCTATGATTAAGATTGATTAAGGTAAGATTTAATAAGTAGGAGGTTTATGGAATAATTTTGGGGCATTTCCTCCAAGCTATTCTCTAAACCTCCTCTTCTCTCATTAATCTCCTCTTAATTAAGGATTAATTGATTAATTATCCCCTAAACAAATTTTCAAAAATACTAAAATGCTCCAAAGTTTAATTAATCTACCTTGGGTAGATGCTTAGTTGTTCAATAGCCTAAGTTTAATTAAGGAAATCAAAATCCCATTCATAAGTGTGAAAGGGTATTTTAAAATTACTTAAGCTAAACCCCTTAGCTTAATTAACTTTTAATTTTGAGCCAAATTACATTAGGCCTTTTCATTATTAGGTTCATTGAAAATTTAAATTCCTTGTGGGTTTTATGTCATCTCATTGGCTCATAATTACTTTGTTAATTCTTCTTTTAAGAACCAACACATAAAAATGGATCTAATTATTTAAAAATTAAACAAAATATCAAAATACATGTGAGAATGGGTTAGAAATAACAAACTCATCTCACCTTTTCAAATTAAATCAAACTTCAAACTAAACAAAATCACTTTGAATTCACTTTGATTTATTCTAAATTTTCTTATTCTATGAGAATGTCTTTAGGTTTAAGTAAAGTGAGTTTGTTTACATGCTTTCATTATTTTGGATCTTTCCCAACATGTTAAGTTGTATGTCATGTGATTTCATGCATTCATAATTTTGTTTCAAATTTTAAAATGAAATTGTTTACTTTATGTCAAATTTGCATGTGTTGGCTAAAGTAAAATATGAATGGATATTATCACTACTAAATCCAAATTATTTTCAAAACACATAAATCAAATACCAAATCTAAAGTATGCTACTTATACTTTAATTATTTGCATGTGATAAATTATAAAGGTATGCTTAGTATGGGTTTCTTTCTTATGTTGGTATAGTTTTGAATAGGAGTTAGTAAGATATAAGGTTCATTTGAAAAGAACCCAAATTTCACCCTATTCATCCCTATGCTATCACCTAAGAAGGGTTTCTATGCTTCATACATAAATTGCATAAAAAATAAATCCATTAAACAACTTTTTCATTCCTTTCTATTTCATTTCTTTTATACATATGTTTGTATTTAAGGAAAGTGGTATATTAGTCAGACAACCCCAGTTGTGAGGCTTTAAGTAGCCCTAAGTAGGTCTTATCTTTACACCTCACAGTTAACAATGGGTACTCACTTATGCCTTTCTTACTTTCATGTATGTATGTGAAATTTTGGACAAGGAAAACCTTTTCTACATAAGAAAAATCATGCATATTCAACTTCTAAATTTTCTTAAATAGATTACTTAACATGCATCATAAAGTGTGTTAAATACTCTCATTTTCATGTATAGATATGCTTAGGATCCATCCATATGGATATTATATATATGTTGGGAAAGAAATGAAGTAATGTGTGTTATGTGAATTTTGATTCACTTTATTTAATCTTAAAATGCCTTTCTTTTTGAATAGGTTAGTTTAGAGTTTATCTAGATTGATTAAAATATGTAATCAAAACATTCACCTAAATGAAAATTAAAATGTGAATCTACTTTAGAAATTACTTAGGTTAGGAAGGAAAGAAGTTCTCTTCTCTTTCCCTCTCTTCATAACTTAGTAATTAATTGTAGGTTTCACTTAACAAATCAAAACATGAAATAAAATAAACCCAAAAAACTAAACAACTTAAATGAAACCTCCTCTAAGTTGAACATGTTCTTCACTTAGAAAATTTAAACCTAAAGCCATAGCTAAGCATACCACACAAACCTTCAAAGCACACATTAGCTAAGTCACCACTTCTAGCCTTAGGTTAGGTTGATGCATGGTTTGATGTTTGTTTTGTTTTGTGATATATATTTTAGGATGTTAGGGTGTATGCTCATAGAATGAATGGTAGAATGTTCTAACTATTCTTTTCTATAGGGGATTGTGCTTAAGGGGTGTTATCATAAATAAAAATATAAATGCTTTTGCCTGCAGGTGCTTTATACCCCTAAGCATAATCCATAGGCCAGGTGGACCATGTGTGGGGTGAGAAGTCCAATATACATGCTTGGGATTTGTGTGGTGTGTTTTAGCTAACCTTTGTTTTGCAAGTGTTAGTTAGATTTCTACTTTTCCTTTTCATGTAAATTTGTATAATTAGGATTTTGGAATGATTTGTTATGGGGATTAGGATGAGCATTGGTCATAAGATCCTATCTTATGCACCATGTGATGCCTTGGAGCATCACTTTCCAACCATCCAAAGAAGGAACCAAAGAAGAAAGAAGAAAGAAGAAGAAGAAGAAGAAGAAAAAAAGAATAAAGCTTGAAGACCCCATAATGAATTCTTTGCTTAATTATAATTTAATTTATTTGTATAATATGGGTTGTATAAGAGTAGAGCTCGCTACATTTGATATTTTTTTTTTGTGGTGCTGCCCGATCACAATGACCATTTATTTTTTTGTGATTAGCTTTATAAATTGATTGATGATTTGTTTAGCTTTTGCATTAAGTGATATGATTTTTCTAATTTCTTCCTTATTTTATGTATGGCTTGGATGTGGATTAGGCTCTTTAAGGAAAAATAAATCTTTTACCCAACTTGACAACTCAAATAAAATTAACAACTCATAACCTCACCTAAACTTAGGTTTAAAATCAAGATAAAAGAATTAGCAACCCTTAGCTAGATGAGCATTTCTTTATAATATCATGCAAATGCATCTTATTTTACTTTTGATTGGAGGCTTCCACCTTTTAGAACCCGACTTGACCTTTGAGGGTGGTGGAAACTCACCTCCTCCTTTTCTGATTTTGGCCAATAACCTTCTTTTCCCATGCATTAGTCATAAAAAATCCTATTAGCTAAGTCAAAATAATTCAAAATGAAAATAAAAGAAATTTGAAATTATTAGATTTAGGTCATTTGTGACATGAACTTGTCTCTTTAGGAAGTGAGTTTAAAGACTTAGTCTCTTTCTAAATAATAACAACCTAGTTATCTTGCATAAGCATAATGACTTGCATACATATATTTAAAATCATAGGAGGAGTTATTTGGCAGCCACCCTTAGGCAGTTGTAAGTCCAAGTTGTCGTGTGGTTTGTCCTCTCTTGTGCAGGAAAACCAATTACCTCTTTTTTCCATAGATTTAGGTTGTGTTCCCGGCCCTCGTCGATGCTCCCTAGATTTAAGTTCTAAGATTTCTTTTCTACTTTGTGGGCCATAAGTATAATTCCTCACCTCTTAGGCATTTCCTTAATCTCGTGTTAAGAAAGTTTAAGTCCTAAAATTCTAATGAAAAATGCAACACAAAAAAACTAAATCAATTTAAAATGTAAATCCCAATAGAAAGTTTGAGGATGCTTCGTAGGTTTCTAGCATCATGAGCATCTCCTACTTATTTCTCATTTTGGCATAATAACTCTCACTTTTGATCAATCCCATTTGATCTTCAAACATCAATCGATTGATAGTCCTTTCCTATTGAAATCTTTAGAGACAATGATCATTTACCTTAATCGAGAGTTTTCCTAAGGGATCCCATCTCTTAGGATGTAATTAACTATGGGGGCTTGCCCCTGTAGGGAACTTAACTAACCTTGTTTAAAATAAACCCTGCTATATTTTTTCATGTAAAGTAGGGGAAGAATCTCTAGTACATGTGCATACCCATCGTCCTTAGTCCTTATTGGTGATTGGTCCATTAAGGGTAGTGACTTCTATCTTTGAGATAGTATACTATTCCTTGATGATGTATCGATAACCTAAATAAGTACATCATGGATCTATGTGGCATCCTAAAAGATGAATTTTATAATAATGTCCTCTTTCATTTCTCACCCATAGATTTGAAGGCGACTCCTTCATAGGAATTTTTCACCATATTTTTTGGCGACTCTGGGATGGTTCCTCTCTCCATCTTTAGTAAATGATCGTTGTGTTTGAGTATCGATAGTGGGTTTGTACTTTGGTATGAATCGTAGACTATCCTTCTTTTCATTGGCACTTAGTTCATTTCATTCTTGAGTTGAGTTAGCCAACATCTTTAGGTTTTAGGACATTCCTTGTTGGTCTTAAAACCCCCATTGGTTTCTCCAATGGGTAAAATGAAGAAAATATAAATAAAAAAACAACTTTTAAAGACTTCCTCCTTATCATTTTCATGATAAGGAAAGGTTCATCATAAAATAATAAATCTTCCATAAAGGACTTTGCTTTTTCAAAAGCACCTTTTTCAAAATGCACTTAATAAAATATTTTTCACAAATTTTTCACCTTCATTTAACAATTCCCATAATTGTTACATGTAGGGATTTTCAAAAAAATAAATTAATAATATTTTCCAAAAGCACAAATGAACATATTCTTTCAATTCACTTTGATGAAGATTTCATTTTCAAAATAAAATGAACAATCATATTTTCCCAAAATCACAATCACAATCATAAAATTTTCAAAAGCACACATGAATTTTCTATTCAATACACTCACACTTATTAAATAAAAAGTTTATTTGTAAACAAAATCAAAATTTTCAAAAAAAAAAGCACACATGAACATCCTCATTTAATTTAGTAAACGAAGATTTCATTCCCAAATAGTAATAAATATCATTTAGGAAATTCTACTTAAACATATCCCACATATGTTTTAAGTTGGAATTCCTACCTTTCAAAAAAAGCAACAATCACACAAAAAAATTTCACATTTCAAAATAAATTGATCTCCATTCTACATACTTAAATTTGTTGAATGAGTCCTCTTTTCAAAACATTAAAACTTCAACAATCATATTTCAAAATTCAAAAAAAGAAACACATTTGGAACTTCATTTAGCATAATCAAATTTGCTAAGTGAAGTTTCCAAATCAAAATCAAAATCAACAATCATATTTCAAAATTTTCTAAACATTTGGAACTCACTTAACATACCCAAATTTGTTAAGTGAAGTCTCAAATCCAAAATTCAAAATTTTCAAAACATTTTGGAATTTCATTTAGCATAATCAAATTTTCTAAGTGAAATTTCCAAATATCAAAATCAACAATCATATTTTAAAATTTTCAAACAATATTTGGAACTTCATTTAACATACCCAAATTTGTTAAGTAAAGTTTCCAAATCAAAATTCAAAAAATTTTCAAACACATTTTGGAACTTCATTAACATACCCAAATTTGTTAAGAAGTCTCCAAATCAAAATCAAAATTTTCAAACACTTTTGGAACTTCTTCCTTAACATACCAAATTTGCTAAAGAAGTTTCCATTTTCAAAAAAAAAAATCAAAATTTTAAAACAACATTTGGAATTTCATTTAGCATACTCAAATTTGCTAAATGAAATTTCCATTTTCATAAAACCAAGTGGGACTTCATCTTTAGCATACCAAATTTGCTAAAGTTGAATCTCCACTTTCAATCATTTCAAAACAAAACAAACACTTAGGATTCCCTTAGCATACCAAATTTGCTAAGGATCTACCCTTTTCAAAATCAAAACATTTCAAACAAATGAAACACTTAGATTTTCTTAGCACACCTAAATTTGCTAAGAATCCTATTTTTCAAAATTAAATAAAATACACTTGGGTTCTTCACTAAGCATACCTAAATTTGCTAAGTAAGAATTCCAAAATTTTCCAAAAATCAAAACAAAAAAAATTTTTCAAAAAGGAAAACAATCACCTTTACTTTACTTAGCATACCTATATTTGCTAAGTAAGTAAAATTCCAAAATAATCAAACAAAACAAGAATCAATTTTGACCCTTAATTTAACATACCCAAATTTGTTAAAGGAAAGGATCCTCCAAAATCACAAACTCAAATTCAAATTACAAATGAACATATGGAAGCATCTTATCAAAAATTTTGAATCCATATTTCAACATACCTAAATTTGTTGAAATTGGATTCATATTCAAATTCCTCTTTCAATCAATTCTCTTCAAATCTATTTGAACCCCACTCAACACTTCCAAGTTGTTGGATGTGAGTTCAAATTTAAAAAATTCAAAATTTAAAATCTATGGAGATAGAAAACTAATTCAAGTTCATTTCTCATTGCAAATTATTTTCAATGTGGATGGTTCATAATAAGTTTTGCTCATTGACAAATGGCGGTTCTAATTTGTCTTTACATTCCCCCATGGTATGGATCTAGCCTTAGATCAGGTTGACTTCCCTCATCTAGACTATACCCAATTGATCCACTTTGGCCAGTGATTTGAGGAGGCGATGATCACTTGTGAGGGCATTCCCTCACCCCGTCAGCCGAAGGTGAGCAGCGGTCATCGGATAGACTTATGATTTCAATGTATCCTCGCTGAAGAGGAAATTTGTGGCAGTACCATAGACTCAACTATTTCAATTCAGCGAATGTGCAGTTCAGTTCGGTTCATCCATATTTTCCCATGTTGCCCCAGATAGCACCCATGCACCCTCCAAGGGTAAGGCTCCCCTAGTTTCAAGGCTTGCCTCCCCCACATTTGAGTCAGAGTCTAGCTAGCACTCCTCCCATCCTACTCACACCTAGCATAGGAGCAAGAACCATATGGCCAAGCGGTTCCACTGGATAGCTAGGGAGCTGAGCATAGTCGAATGGATGAGTCTCCCATGATGACTTCACCATTGGTTACAGAAACCAATTTCATCCTCTCTCGGATGAGAGAGAGGATGCCAGAGGATCATTCATCCTCCTCGGTGGTGCACTTATAGCAGTAGTTCTAGGAGTAGGAGGATTATGTCGCCTCTCATCTGCTACACCAAATAGGTGGAGCATACGGACGCTCAGAGTATGGTACTCATTTCGATCTTCGATCAGTTATCCCCCATAGTGTGGAGAGGCAGATTCACTAGGAGAGAGCCCGTGAAGCCCATACATCACACATTACTAGCAGAGAGTGATGAAGGTTCAATTGTTAGTCAGTCACTTCTACTTTGTTTGATTTTCAAGTTTGTTGTGCTACCTGTGCCAACCATACTAATAGTATTCCCCTCACAGGGACTAGCCGCCATAGGAGGCTTGTCTCTCAGAGTTGGTGGTGTCTCCACCCTACCCTCACCATTGCCTGTAGGTTTCATCTCTCATTCCATCTAAGGCCATGAAGGCTGTATCCAGGGAAAAACATACCCCATTGGTGATCTGGCTATAGCCAAGGGATCCTACTCCTTCTACACCACCGATTGTGGTAGGGTCGAGCTCTCCTGCTTGACCTTCTGCCCTAGTGGTGGTGAGGAAAGAGTGGCAACCCCAGAGCATCATGGTCATTCCTTCACCAACTCCACCCATACAGCTGGATACGGAGATGGTGATAGTTATCACAGATATTCTAGATGACAATATAGTTACAGCAGTGGTAGAGGATCATCCTAGGATTGTTATCCCTATTACGATTGATATCAGTCAAGAGTATCACTCTTCTAGTGAGTACAGTCTGCACAGGATTGACTCCCCAGTTAAAGGAGAGGTTCGTTGCCTCTCAATGCATGATAGTGATCACACTAGTAAGCCCAAGTTATTTGTACCTGCTGAGTTAGATCGATCCTTAGATGAGATAGTTGCACACTATTTTATGGAGAAGAAGGAGATCTTAGGGTATGCATGGTCTGATGAAGAGAGAGTCAGCTTCGATCCCAATGAAGATGACTTGATGGGGGATTCAACTGGGATATACATGGCTGAAACCATAGGTTCTCTTCTTAGGGAGAAATTGGCCATAGAAGGAGATGAGGTTGATCCAGGAGACACTGTAGAATCAGCCCATCACTTTTGATAGCAGTTAAGGAAGAAAGACAAGCAGATTGATAGGATGGCACAGTAGTTGTAGGACTTGTTAGCAACAGTATCAGTGCTTCAGAAACAAGCCCCTTTACTTCATCCTAGTATAGTCGATGTCAGTCAGCCTAAGCTAGTGCATCTCTTAGACCCATTTAAGACTCTACCTCCCATTGAGCAAGATAGCACCAGTTTGTATAGGAAGGTAGTGGATAGTACCTCCATACATTAAAAAGATCTAAAATCCATGGTTGAGCAACAGGTGAAGGAAGCTTTGGCTCAAGCCTGGGAAGGATCATTAGTTCCAAAGGGTAGACCCTACCCAGAGGAATTTGATGTTATCCAGTATCCCAAGGGTTTTATGCCTCTTTCCTTCAAGAGCTTCAATGGTGGGGAATCAAGCGCATTGAAGTTGTTGCGCATAGCGGCGATGAAGCTTTACTCTTTAGACTCTTTGTCAGTAGCCTAGCAGGTATCTCTTTTGATTAGTATGTTAAACTACCCAACGGTTCAATAAAGACATTTGTTGATTTAAAGTAACTCTTCATCAAGATATTTGCTGGCGTAACCTGAGTAAATTAAGTCTTAACTGGGTCTAAGAGATAATTAACAAGTGACTCAACATTAGTATGCTAAACTAACAAGTGACTCAACATTAGTATGCTAAACATCACTCTGTTGAGTCACTTAATTATCGATGGATGCTAACAAGTGATCTGAGCATACATTGAATTACTATATGATCTCTTGTATCCCAACATCACTCTGTTAGTCACTTGTTAATATATTCTCAATGTAACCTAAATGAATGAACCATGTAACATGCCATTGAGATTCTTTTGAAGAATATCCATGGTCCGACCGCCTTCATGCTTAAGGGATTCACCAAAAAGACATTTGTGAAGCTAATCAACAAGGCGGCTTGTCTACAAGGAGAGGCCAAATAGTTGCTTTTCCAGATCTACAAGCGAAATCCCAAAGATATGAGAAGAAACTTAGCAATTATGCGGTTGATAAGGAAGGAAGCTAGAGATCAGTCAAGAGACCATGACCTCAACTCTCAACCTCTTTGCCACCAGAGGTTCGGCCTCCACCACCTCCATGCCACCACCACCTCGCCATACCACCACCAGCTGCATGCATATCCATCGCCAGGTAGCTATAGTCCACCTACTCTTTTAGATAAGTTAAACAAACCTTATTCTTTTAAGAGGGAGGTAAACAGAAAAATCTTTAAGAATCTCTTAAAGAAACCTAATTTTCATCTACCAGGCCCTAGAAGACTAGAGGAAGTAGGCAAAAATCATGATCCAAACTTTTGCCCTTACCACCGTATGCTAGGCCACATTTTAGAGGATTGTTTTACA
Organism: Cymbidium sinense; assembly: GCA_021442155.1. Lineage (NCBI taxonomy): Eukaryota > Viridiplantae > Streptophyta > Magnoliopsida > Asparagales > Orchidaceae > Cymbidium > Cymbidium sinense. The sequence goes on from CM038222.1 coordinate 101,801,174, forward strand.
TTTGGGGATTGGCTTGAACACAGTTTTTAAGACCGGTGCTGTAGTAATCCCAAAGGTATACCTTGTGAAACAACCTTCTAGTTCCATTAGGGTAATCCTTGGGGATACAAGTGATCCTACCAAAACCAAAGAAGGTTGGGACATTTCTTTGTCTAAAACCTCTAAGAAAATAATTTAGAAGATCAAGAAGCTTTCCTTTGGTGCGAGTCTTCAAACCTCAACACCAAGGAAGGTTTGTTTGCAATCGATGCCAACTCTAAGAAAGTGAGCTCAGCTGAGCACATGTATTGCCGAGATAGCCCTTTAGCACTAATCATGGACTCCCTTCAATTTGCTTCCACATATGACTTCTTCCATTTTCTAGCTCTTCTATTTCTTGTACTAGTAGAACTCTTGTATCGATAAGGGCATCAAATCCCCTCCACTCACTCTACTTCATTTACTTTGTACCCAAATTTCTTCCAGAAATTGAAGAATAAAGCTAATTTGAATTACATGTGTGTCTCTTGATGAGTTATCTTCTTTATTCTAACGATAACTCTTCAAGTCTAAGTCTAATTAACTATAATTTTTTAATCTTCATCTTTCGATTGAGTTGGACTTTCCAACTCTAAATACTATGGGTTCACCTCTTGAGATAGACTTGGAATCATCCATTAGAGTCCCATAGGAAGTTGTAGATGAGCAGTGTAGAACTTCCCACCACTCGAGATTCAGAAGTCAATCCATAGTGGCAGGTTTTACCTCTAGGGTAGCACCTAGATGAGGGAAACAAGTCATTGGTATTGGCTCAGAAGCCCTTCCACGGGATGCTCCACCCTTGGATATGCTTGTGGAAGATCAGGTGGACTACAACATCCTTTCTCATCTAAGAAAGTTGCCATCTAAGCTAAGCATATATGATGCCCTTGTCTTATCCAAAGAGATGAGTGAATCACTAATCAAGGCCCTCCTTGAGCCTAAAATATGCTTAGCTCAGCTAATCGCTATAGGTGAAGAAGAACACTATACAAAAGAAGCCTAGGAGATCACCTTCACAGATGAAGACTTTCTACTGGGGGACTTGGAGCACAATCTCTACATTACATTGACATGGACGTTTAGACTCATCGGGTTCTCATGGATTGATTCAGAAACATTATGAGTCTAAAGGCCTTGCCTATTTGAAGATTGACATCTACACTCCAGAGGAGATGGGATGATGTTGAGAGGATTCAATGATCAAGGTGGCGGGCTTTAGGTTCTATAGTGTTACCATTGGAGATGGGTGGCTGAAGCCAAGTTTTACATCATTGATTCAAATACTTCATTCACTGCTTTGCTTGGTAGGCCTTGGATATATCAGGACAAGATCGTTCCATCCTCCCTTCATCAGTGCATCAAGTTCAGAAAAGTTAGAATTAAGTACCATGTCAACGGGAAAGAAAAGCCATTTTCAGTTAAAGAGATTGAGATATATGAGGATGCAACATATTATCTTTCTCGAAACACCCTTTCTCATGAACTTGGATAAAATTCAAATTCAAATGCAAAACCAAAAGAAAAGAAAAAAATGAAAAGAAAAAGGAAAGTCCAAGTACACAAGAAAGGGGAATTGAAGAAAATATAGGTCTACATATCATATTCCACCCACAGTTCATTCCATCATATGGACATGTGGTTAGAAAGGCTCAACCTCCAGCGGGTAGAGGTAGAGGTAGAAACAGAGATAGTTCTAGAGGTGGGACACCCCCTAGTTGGTTTTCAACCAATAGAGGTCGTGTTCTAGTTCTTAGGAGTACACCTACTATTCACATAGACTTAAAATCCAGCTTAGAGGACAAGTCTAATGTGATTAGTATACCAGCCAACCCCTCTCAGGGGGTTCTATTGGAGGTGACTTTTGATCCAGCCAGAGATGAAAATTAGGCCTCTAAGCAAAGCAAAGTATTTGAATCTAGTTTATGTGAAACTATCAGGCAACAGTTGGAAACCTTAGCTCTTACCTCACTTATATCTTAGAAAGTTGAAGGTATAGTAGTTAAGGAAGTCCCTAAGTTTTCCAATAACATGAAACAGAAGAGGTTCTTGTTGGGTCATCATCGTCAAGTCCAGACCTCAATGTAGGACTTAAGAAAGATACTTTTAAAGAAAAATTGGAATTACCTTTTGACTTTTACGCGCCTTGTGCTCAAAATCTTATACAAAAAGGTTTAGTTCCCCACACTTGCTCCAAGCATAAGTCAGAATATTTCAAGAAGCTATGGAACAATATAGGCAGGGAAGCACAATCAAGAGCAGGACTAGGATTTGGTACAGTGGGTCCGTCAATGACAAAGATTATTGCCTAATTGTTGCCAACTATTTGGAATCTGATAGGTTCTTCTCACACATCCCCAACTCTAATGAGAATGAAAGTTTAGAAACTTTAGATGATCCAGATGATCTCTAAGTCAAAGAGGCACTGCCAGAGTTTGAAGAGTAAATTCATTCAACAATCGACAAACTTAAAGAAATTAACCTCTTGACAGAAGAGAATCCTCTCCCAACATACATCAGCTTATTATTAAATGAAGAAGAAACCAATGACTTAGTTTGGCTATTGACTAGGTTTAAAGACTACTTCACATAGAGTTATGAAGAAATGTCAAGATTATCTCCTGATGTACTAGTCCACAAGCTAGTAATAGACCGTAATGTTACCCCTATTAAGCAAGCTCCTAGACACATGCGATTAGAAATTGAACAAGTCATTTCTGAAGTCAAGAAACTAAACGATGCTAGTTTCAGAAAGGAAGAAAAATATACTACTTGGTTAGCTAGTGTCGTCCTAGTTAAGAAGAAGAATGGCCAAATTCGTATTTGCGTTGATTTTAGGGACCTAAATAAGGCATGTCCTAAGGATGAGTTTCCTTTTCTTATACCAGAGTTAATGGTGGACATCGCCTCATCTCATGTAGTCTTTTCTTTCATAGATGGGTCATCTTGCTATAACCAAACCAAGATGTCTCCAGAAGATGAAAGAAACACTATTTTTTGACTGATAAGAATCTTCTGTTATAGGGTCATGCCTTTCGGCCTTAAAAATATCAATTCTACATACCAACGTGCCATGACTCAGATCTTCAATGAACTCATCCATCATCAGGTTACGTTGATGATCTAATAGTCAAAAGATTAGAAAACCAATACCACATCTTTGACTTGAGAGTAGTTTTCAAACGATTAAGATAATATAACCTCAAGATGAATCCCCTGAAATGTGCATTCGGAGTAACTTCATGGAGATTTCTTGGGTTTTTGTCTAACACTGGGGAATAGAAATAGATCCTAAAAAGATCAAAGCTATCTTAGAAATGCCACCTCCTAAGAGTTTAATTCAACTCAGGTCCTTTCAAGGATGGTTTACATATTTACGATGCTTTATCTCAAACCTATCAGGGAGATGCAAGCCGTTCTCAATACTTATCAAAAAGGATGCCAAGTTTAAGTGGGATGATAAGTGCCATCACGCCTACGAAGACATCAAAGAGTACTTGGTGAAGCCTCTTGTTCTAGTAGCCCTTATCCCAGGAAGACCCTTAATCCTTTACATTGTTGCATTGGATGACTCTCTCGATTCTGGTTGAAGCCAATGATGAGGGAAGGAAAGCTCTCTACTACCTCTCTTGTCGATCCTGAAAACTATCCACCTATTGAGAAAAATTATCTAGCTTTGATCTTTGCATCTCAAAAGCTACGGCACTACATGTTTTCTCATAAAGTGAACTTGATCTCAAGAACCAATCCACTGTAGTACCTCATGACATGGCCAATGATTTCAGGCATTTGGCTCATTGGTCCATGATTCTCTTGCAGTTTGATATCACATTTGTACCTCTCCGTACGGTAAATTGACAAGCACTAGTAGATTTCTTAACAGCGCACCCACTTCTTGTTGATTCTCTGCTTATTGATAATCTCCCTGATGAACAAATCATGAACTTAGGGGAGGCTAGCAACTACCGATGGGAGATGTATTTTGATGGTGCTACTTCTTTTCTTAAAGGTGAAATACCACGATCTATTCTCCTAGAAAAGGCAAGGGTAGGAATAGTTCTTCTAACTCTAAACTGTGATGTAATGAGATTCTCATACTATCTTTTCAACCCCTGCACCAACAACGAAGTCGGGTATGGGACTTTGATTATTGGTTTGGTGTTAGCCATCACTATCAGTGTCAAGAGCATCAACATCTTTTGGGATTTTCTATTAGTCATCAACCAAATTACTGGATCCTACTAGGTTCTGAAGCCCAAGCTTCATCATTACTACGAGTACACCATGAAGCTATTGGCCCATATTCTCAAAGTCACCATCTACAAGGTTCCACGAGCAGAGAATGTAGTAGCAAATGCCTTCGCTAAACTTAACAAAGAGTTGGCATGCCCGGAAGATGAGTTCATTTCAATAAGGGTCTAAAATAGACAAGTACTATCCTTTATTGATAATGAACTCATCGAGAGACTTTCTCATGAAGGAGAGATTTCCATTACCAAACTGGACAAGGAGCTGGATTGCAAGCAACCGTTCATAGATTACTTGAACATCAGCAAACTACCTCTAGAAAAATCTCAAGCCAATCAGGTGAAATAGAGAGCTCTCTCCTACGCTCTTGTTGATGGCACCCTATACCGCTGATCCTTTGACCAAATGTGGTTATGTTGTCAAATATGTAGCCCATGGATTGTATAGTACACTCAAGTCTATGGAGCTCATCAATTGTGAAGATGAAGATGAAGATCAAAGACTTGGATACTAGCTATGATCATATTGCATGACATAACTAGGATATGCCATCAATGTCAGGTGCACGGTGTGGTCCTCCACCAACCAACCAGCATTCTACACCCTACATTAGCTTCATGGCCATTTGAGTTTTGAGGTGCCGACATTGTAGGTCCGATCGATCCTTCTTCTTCCAAGGGGCATCATTCATCTTGCATTACTACTTTTCCAAGTGGGTAGAAGCCATCCCACTCAGAGAGGTCACAACTCACCATGTGCTTCAATTTTTCAGGAACCATATCGTATATAGGTTTGGGGTGCCTCGATAAATTATATCCAATAATGGTACTGCATTCAAAAGCACGAAGACCAATAGCTTTGCCAGAAGACACTATATAGATTAGAGATACTCCACCATCTAATACTCTAGAGCTAATGGTTTAGCAGAAGCATTCAATAAAACTCTCATCCAGATACTGAAAAAGACTCTTGATGACAACAAATAATAGTGGAACAAGTAGTTGGTTGAAGCCTTGTGGGCTACTTCGTATAACTCTCATCTACCTATTTTCTTAGTGTATGGGTCAGCCATTCTTCCTTTAGAAGTTCAACTACCATCACTGGATATAGAGAAAGAATGCAAAGTTGTAGTTAGAAGAGCTCGAAGGTTTGGAGGAGAGTCACTTACGGGTGTGCCAAAACCTCGAGTTGTACAAGGCCAAAATGATTTAAGCTCACAACAAGGTCCTAATCTTTTGTAGGAGAACTTGTGTTAGTCTTAAGGAGACCAATTGCCCATCAAAAGATGGGAGGCAAGTTTGAACCCACTTGAAGGCCCTGTCATAGAAGGCCTACCAAGGAGGATCTTATCAGCTTATTGATTGAAAAAGGGAACACCCGATGCTTCCAATTAATGGTCTCTATATTTCCCATGAAACAAAACTTGTTTGAAAATAATCGTTAATAAAAAGAATAAAATCTGATTCCATTCATCAAATCTTCTTTTATATCGAAGCATTATTTGCATACCTTGTGAATCCGTCGTGACATATTTAGGGTAGGTGTAAGAGTCCCCCGGCAGCATCTTATCCCTCTTTCAAATACAAACACAATCTTTCGGCACTTTTAGAATAGGTTGAAAGTAAGCCCCTATGGCACTCACTCTTTAGATGTGATAAAATCACGGCACTCACTCTTTCTTGGTGGGAATCTTTGCCCTGTGTCATATGTGTTTAAGGATGTAGGTCTCGTGCTTTCTTCTTAACATGCAAACCAAATGCCTTGTTAGTATGGTATGCTTGCCCGGTGGTAAGCTACCTCATGATTGACTTCATTTAGGAAGATGTGAGTCCTTGCTTTCTTCTTACTAGCCATCATGTTCTAATTAGGTTGAGTATATTTAAGAAGTCTAGTCCCAGGCTCCTCTTGACTATGAATCAATGGTCCCCTAGTGGCATTGATTTCGAGTCACCCTAAAGTCCGTTAGTGAAGGCAGACTATCACTATTAGTATCACTATAAAAGGATGTGAGTCCCAAGCTTTCTTCCTATTTATTTTAATCGATGGGCACCTTAGGTTGGTTGATGTTCTTATCGAGTGACTCACTTGAGTACTACCACTCTTGGCAGATATAAGTCCCTGTGCTTTCTCCTTGAGTTGGACACCGAATATGTATTGGATTTATGACTAACCATGTCATCTTCTTCAGGTGATTAAGCCTAAATCTGTGGGCACTCTATTTGGATCAAGTCCTTTGCGACCCCATTTAGACATTACTCGAGTTACTTTTGGATTGGACAGTCCCTCTTTCTTAGTAGCCACCCCTGTGATTGGAAAACTTGTTCAATGGATGCACAGATTTTCTCTTGGTTCAATAAATCTCAGATCGGTCTAGACTGATATAAGCTCCTTCTCAATTTGATCCCTCACAAATTAACAGGGTCCATGATAAATAAACAAAAAAAAATTAATTCGCTTGTGGATTAGGAATTCAAACCCCCAAAGGGACCCTTCTCCCAAGTAGGCATCTTATCTTTAGGGCAGTGTCAGCAGAACTTCCTATAGGAATTGCCTGACTACTTGAGTTGAGATAAATCCCCAGGTCGGTACTCACTCCGTAGTCGCTCTTAGGTTGGGTTCAACCTACTTTACTACAAGCAGGTTACTCTGTCAGACATTCTACTTTGAAAGATGTAAGACTATGATACATTCTTTCTAGCATGATTACCTGGCACGGTACAGGTGGTTGATTTGTTGTCCAAAGCGATCACCCAGTGATCTTTTCTAGTGAAGATGTGAGAGCTTTCTTCCCTTGATCATTTGTGAAAGTCACTCCTTTGGTTGGCTCTCCCATCAATGAAGCTACTCCCTTTGGTTTAGATTTGAGATAGGTCCTTCTCAGTTTGATCCATCACAAACTAATGGAATCCATCAAAATAAATAAATTAAAAAATAAAATCAATCTTGACTATTATTGAGCTGATTTAAGCCCCAAAAGCAATTGATCACCCTAATGGTTCCTTGTTTCTAGAAAATGTGAGTCCCCATGCTTTCTTCTTAAGACTTTACCATTATGTACCAAAAGTAATTTCTCCTTGGTTAGATATTCCGACTTTATGGTTGGTAGACTACTCCCTTTGAATTAGTAAATTTGAGTGAATTCTACCAAGCTTTCTTCTGCATCAACCTATGGGATCCATCATAAAAAATAAACAAATTTGAACTATAAAAATTAACCTTTGACTATCTTTGAGTTAATTTAGGTCCCCCAGCAGCATTAACTCAATAATCAGCCCTAGGTTAGGTTCAATCTTTTGTGATTACTGCAATGGTCCTTAGGATGTAAGTCTACTATTTCTTCCTAAATACTATTGCATCAAAGGCATCCCTTTGGTTGGCTAGTCATACTATGTGTTTGTAGACTACCCCTTTGGATTGGTAAATCTTAGTTAGCCTCCACTCAACCCATTGCAAACTAATAATGTTCATCGAAAAAAATTCAAACCTAACAAAAATTTAAAACAAATTCAACCCTCTCCCCTAGTGGAGATCTCTCCTCAGTGAGATTCAAATCAAATCAAACCTTTCATCTCCTTATAGATGATTTGAATCGGCTTCCCCAGTGGAAGGTCCACACTCTATCCCTTAGTGGATTTCTTCCCTCTCTCTTATGTCTTGGACATAAGTAGAGCCACATTTCACTAAGCTTTGGATTCTTTCTTTTCTTTAGGTTAAGGTTAGATTGATTATGTTAGTGCTTCTGATCTCTTGGTGTTGTTGATTGTTTTAGTCAACACCAATACATGTAGTGTTCTTTGTCAATCACACCACACCTATTGGGCACCCTTTGTTGACCTCCTTTTTAGGATTAGCTCTCAACCCCTCCATCTTAGGCTTAGGACTTCTCCTAGACTTTAAGAGTTCCTTAGTCTTAATACACATCTAGTGATTAGGTGGACACTCCAACCTAGCCCTACAGACTTAAAAGAGTTAGCCATAGGAATATATCATGCCTTAGGAGTGTTAGGAAAACTTCCTACCCTTAGCATTAAGCCATTACTCACTTTCCTTCTTTCAAGTCAAGCTCCAAATCAATTTTATTTGATTTCTATGAACTCAAATCAATTCCATGATTGAAACTCATGATCAAAATCTATCAAAAATTCCTAAGTCCAAATTTTGCCTAAGACCCTAAGCCTCCCTTAAGGATTTAACCAAAATTTTGATCTAAACCTATTCAAATCTTTGAGATTTTCTTATGATCAATTTATATTCACATTTATATTCACATATATAAATGAAATAGAAATTCAAACCCATCAAATCAGACTCAAAATTCTAAATCAATTCATGAAAATTTTCTTAAGTCCCTTTAATTTTTCCATTAAAGGACTTAGTCAAAATCAACCCTAAATCTTGATCAAACCTTTCAAACTCAAGGGATTTTCTCAAAACTTATTTGTATTCTCATTTGTATTCACATATATAAATGAAATATAAATATAAATCAATCAAATCCAATTCAAAAATTAAACTTTCAATTTAAAAATTCATTTAAATCCTTTAAATTCCCTTTAATGGATTTAACCCAAAACATGATTAAACCACTTCAAATCCTTGAAAATTTCTCATGATCCATTTATATTCTCATTTATATTCACATATATAAATGAAATATAAATTCAAACAAATGACACCAACTCTAAATATTAAATTCAAATCCATTCAAAATCAAATATAATCCTTTCAAGCAAAAATCTTGAACTTAGCTAAATCAATTCCAAATCAAGCAAAACTCTTGATTTTCTCTCATTATTCAATCAACCCTACAATCTTGAACTCATATATAAATCCAAACTTCAATCAAAAAATCAAAACCCAAATCAAAAATCAAACACAAGACCCTTTCATATCCTTCCTTTGAATATGAAATTTTCAAATGGATCTAAATCCATTTGACTTCAAACTACTAGTAAATGGATTTATATTTCAATCATGAGTCCATATACAAGATCAACCAACTTCAAATCAAGCTTTGACCAAGCCATTTGACCCACTTAGGTTCACTTGACCCAAAGTGAGCTAAAGTACCCTTATAAGCCAACTTTTGATCCTAACCAAATGGGATTGAATCAAACTCATATATCCCTCTCATCATGATCAGCAATCATCATGGGATGATCAATCAACCAAATTGGGTCAAACCAAGTCAAACCTAAGGGTTAACCAAGTCAACACTTAACCTAAAATGAAACCTTACATAGCCAAATTCCACCGTAGTTCAAATTGACTGAAACCCTTGATCTAAGTTCACTCATGACCTATGTTTGAACTTGACCAAATAACATTTGAGCCTAACCTATTTGGCCCACTTAGTCGACCCATTTTGACCTAAAGGGCCAAAATGTGTCAAAACTTGATAAGCTAAATTGATTGGAACCAATGGGTCAAGTCCAATCCAAATCACTTAAGGAACTTGACCAAAGCCTCTATTGGCCAGCTAGACCCAACCTAGCCCAATTGACCTTAGACCCAACATAACCTAAAGGGGTCATGTTGAGCCAAAATTAAACTTAACCCAAATTGATTGAAAACAAAGAAACAAATCCACTCCATATGACTAAACAAATCTAAAACTACCCCTGACCTATCTCAAATAGGTCAAATGGGTCAAATAGGTCAACTTGACCCATCTGACCTAAATGAAGTAATATGAGCCAAAACCAAATATATACCAAATTGAATCAAATCAAATGCACCAAAATATTTCAGATGCTCATATGAACTTGACTTAACCCCTTGCTTTGACCCAATTTGACCAATTGGTCAACTTAACCCAAGTTGACCCATTTTGACCTAAATGGGTCAACATGAGTCAAACCATATCAAATGGATTCCAAATCCACTGAAACTTGGCCAAACCTAGTTTCTCGACATACCCAACATGTACCAAGTAAAAAATACAAAATGTTTATTATACCCCTAGGCCATAGAGCAAATTTTGGCCTAGCCCATGGGTATTTTTGTCATACCCTCTTCACAATTACTTGAGACTTTCCTAAAAGCTTAAGGGGACTTAGCAATTAGTGGTGCACCCAACTCAATGGTTTGGGCTAGCCCATTTGGCCCCTAGAACCAACCCGACCACTTAGCTCAAAATTGAGTTTTCAAACTCCCTCCTAAGCCCAATTTGATGCACATGACAGGTTCACAATCCACTCAAGGCCTCAAATCGACCATGTTCAAAGAGATAACAACCTAAACAACTTCTCCAATCTCATCAATTGGATCAAAATGGCAAAGGAGGTGTCGGCCATCTGATTTCCATAGGGGGAGATATACTCCCCCTAATTTAATGAAATTTTCATTCACCCTCTATCAATTGAAGCTTAAGAACCAAGAGCAGTCATCAAAGAGCACTCCTAAGCTTCTTAGAGAGGATTAGAATTCCTTCTTTCTCGATTTTGCACAGTGCAAAAGCAAGAGAGGAAGAGTGAATTACTAACTTCTTCCACACTTCATCTCCTTCGAATTGCTCTTGCACACTTCATCTAAGAACTAAGTCGAGCTTGCCTAAGCTTCTATTTGAGTTCCCACAGTAAGGAAGAGTCCAATAGGATCAAAGCCGAAGCCCAAGAAAGGAGGACTTGGTCCACCCATTAATCCTCTCAATCCCAAGGTCTAGGATTTCAACATGGCTTCGTGTCCACTAAACGAAGCTACCTCATTGATCTCGAGCATCAGTGATCACCTCCAGTGAGGTATGGAATTTTTTGATCATTAAATTCAGTGTGGTGTGGAGCTTTGTGAAAGAAATTTTTAACCCATCAAATTTTGACCATTGGATTTCCCGCTCTATTTCTTTAGATGGTGTGAGTTAAATTTTGTGTGATTCCCTGCTAGATCGAGCTTGAATCTTCCTCTTAACCATGGATGGTCTCCATTAATCAAGGGGAAGAACTTGGCTCATCTCAACCGTCCATCCATGCATTTTAGATGGACATGTGAGATTATTTAGCACATTTAGTAATCTAATTATCCTTTTAAAATTGTGAGGGGATTTCCAGCCATCCGATTTTTGATCGGATTGCCGGGAATATAAGTTTGTGTATCGCCGTTGCCGCCTTTGTGAGGAGACAACTTAAGTTGTCCCCTCAATCATGTAAAAATGCTAATTGCCACCACCATGTCTGAGCCAATGGGGATTAGTTAAATGCACTAATTAATTCCTAATTAATCAAGAGAACTTCTAAAATTCATAATTCCCTCTAGAAAAATCAAAAGAATAAAAAGAAAAAATTTTATGGAAAGATAATTTCATTTAGAATATTTTAAAAATGATTTCAATGGATTTTAAATTACTCTTTTTTCTAAATTTTGTCATTTTATTAGGTCATCAATTAATCTTAAATTTTTGGGGTTCATTTTAGGGGTTGACCTCCGCCTCTCCTAATTTTCTTGAGATTTATTGAGGACTCAATAGGGAAAATTGATATTTCATTCCTTAATTACCCTTTTCATGCAATTAAGGATAATTAAGGTGTGATTAGCAGTTTTACCCTATGATTAGGGTTGATTAAGGTCAAATCCAATAAGTAGGAGGTTTATAGAATAATTTTGGGGTATTTCCCCCAAGATATTCCCTAAACCCCCTCTTCCCTCCTTAATCTCCTCTTAATTAAGGGTTAATTCATTAATTATCCCCTTAATCAATTTTCAAAAATTCTAAAAAGTTCCAAAACTTAATTAATCTACCTTAAGTAAGGAAATCAAAATACCATTCATAAGTGTGAAAGGGTATTTTGAAATTACTTAAGCTAAACCCCTTAGCTTAATTAACTTTTAATTGTGAGCCAAATTGCATTAGGCCTTTTCATTATTAGGTGCATTGCAAATTTAAATTCCTTGTGGGTTTTATGTCATCGCATTGGCTCATAATTACTTAGTTAATTCTTCTAAGGTTTTGTAGGTAAGGGTTAATTAAGCTACTTTATTCATACCTTAACCTAACCAACACATAAAAGTGGATCTAATTGTCTAAAAATTAAACAAAATTATAAAACACATGTGGGAACGGGTTTGGAATAGCAAACTCATCTCAACTTTTCAAAACTAAATCAAACTTCAAACTGAACAAAAATTACTTTGAATTTCACTTTAATTTATTCTAAATTTGTTTATTCTATAAGAATGTCTTTAGGGTTTAAGTAAAGTTAGTTTGTTTACATGCTTTCATTATTTTGGATCTTCCCCAACATGTTAAGTTATATGCCATGTGATTTCATGCATTCATAATTTTATGTTTCAAATTTTAAAATAAAAGTATTCACTTTATGTCAAATGTGCATGTGTTGGCTAAAGTAAAATATGAGTGGCTATTATCACTACTAAATTCAAATTATTTTCAAAACTTATAAATGAAATATCAAATATGAAAGTACGCTACTTATACTTTAATTATAAGCTTGCATGTGAATTATTATAAAGGTATGCTTAGTATAGGTTTCCTTTCTTCCCTATGTTGGTATAGTTTTGAATAGGAATTTTGGTGAGATATAAGGTTCATTTGAAAAGGACCTAATGCTCACCTAATTTCATACCCTATTCATCCCTATTCTCTCACATAAGAAGGGTTGCCTATACTTGCATGCATAAATTTCATAAACAAAACAAATCCATTAAACAATTTTTGTATATTCCTTTTCTATTCCATTTCTTTTATATGCATGTTTGTACTTAAGGAAAGTGGTATATTGGTCTGGACAACCCGAGGTTGCAAGGCTTTAAGTAGTCTTAAGTAGGTCTTGTACCTTACACCTCTGGTTAACAATGTCTATGTACTCACTTATGCCTTTCTTACTTTCATGCTTGTATGTGAAATTTTGGACAAGGAAAAACTTTTCTACTTAAGAAAAATCATGCATATTCAACTTTTAAATTTTCTTAAATAGATTACTTAGCATGCATCATAAAATGTGTTAAATAGTCTCATTTGCATGTATAGATATGCTTTGGATCCATCCATATGGATGTTATATATCCGTTGAGAAAGAAATGAAGTAATGTGTGTTATGTGAATTTTGATTCATTTTATTTAATCTTAAAATGCCTTTCTTTTTTAATAGATTTATTTAGAGATTATCTAAACTTAGGATTGATTAAAAGATGTAATCAAAACATTCACCTAAATGAAACTAAAACATAAACCTACTTTAGAAAATTACTTAAGGTTGGGGAAGGAAAGAGAAGTTCTCTTCTCTTTCCCTCTCTTCATAACTTAGTAATTAATTGTAGGTTTTGCTCAAAACAAATTAAAACATGAAGTAAAATTAACCCAAAACATTTAAACAACTTAAATGAACCCACCTCTCAAATTAACCCAAATTATAAGTCACCACTTCTACCTTAGGTTAGGTCGGTGCATGGTTTGATGTTTGTTTTGTTTTGTGATATATGTTTTAGACTGGATGTTAGGGTGCATGCTTATAGAATGAATGGTAGGACGTGGTTAGCCTAACTATTCTTTTCTGCAGGGAATTGTGCTTAAGGGGCGTTATCATAAATAAAAATATGAATGCTTTTACTTGCAGGTGCTTTATACCCCTAAGCATAATCCATAGGCCAGATGGACTTAATCACCCATGTGTGGGGTGATAAGTCCAATATACATGCTTAGGATTTGTGTGGTGTGATTTTGCTAACCTTTATTTTACAGGTGTTGGTTAGATTTCCATTTTTTTTCCTTTTCATGTAAAAATTTATTTAATTAGGATTTTGGAATGATTTGTTATGGGAATTAGGATGAGCATTGGTCACAAGATCCTATCTTATGTGTCATGTGAAGCCTTGGAGCATCTACCTTCCAACCATCCAAAGGAAGAACCAAAGAATAAAAGAAGAAAAAAAGAAGAAGGAAAGAAGAAAGAAGAATAAAGCTTAAAGACCCCCCCCCCCTAACAATTAATTCCTTTGCTTAAATTATAATTTGATTCACTTATAATCCGAGTTGTATAAGGGTAGAGCTTGGCTACCCACATTTGATATTTTAGGATTTGTGCAGTGGTGCCCAACCACAAATGGCCATTTATTCTTTTTACGATTAGCTTTATAAATTGATTGATGATTTGTTGAGCTTTTGCATTAAGTGGCAAGATTTTCCTAGTTTCTTCTTTCCTTTATGTATGGCCTGGATGTAGATTAGGATCTTTAGGGAAAAAAAATATCTTTTACCCAACTTAACAACTCAAATAAAAATTAAATAACTCATAACCTCACATAAAGCTAAGGTTTAAAATTGAGATAAAAGAATTAACAACCCCTTAGCTAGATGAGCATTTTCTTTATAATAGCATGCACAAATGCATGATATTTCACTCTTGATTGGAGGGCTTCCACCTTCACTGGAGAACCTAGCTTGACTTTTAAGGGCAGTGGTGGAAACTCACCTCCTCTCTTCTCGCTGATTTTGGCCAATAATCTGATTTCTCATGCATTAATAATAAAAATCCTATTAGCCTGAGTCAAAATGATTATCCAGAATTAAAAATAAAATGAAATTTGAATAGCATTAAATTTAGGTCATTTGAAGAATGTCCCTTTACATGATCTAGTCTCTTTAAGGAGTGAGTTTAAGGACTTAGTCTCATTCTAAATAATAACAGCCTAGCAATCTTGCATAAGCAGAAAGACTAGCCTACATGTATTTAAAATCATAGGAGGACTTAGTTAGCAGCCACCCCCAGGTGGTTGTAAGTCCAAGTTGTCAGGTGGTTTGTCCTCTCTTGTGGAGGCAAACAAATTACCCATTTTGGCCTTAGATTTAGGTTGTGTTCCTGACCCTCGCCGATGCTCCCTAGATTTAGGTTCTAAGACAAACCAATTACCTATCTTTTGAGATAGATCACTATACCTTGATGATGTATCCGATCATCTTAGTAAGTACATCTGTGGATCTGTGTGGCATCCTAAAAAGATGAAATTTTATACAGTTATTGCCTCTTTCATTTCTCCCCACAGATTTGAAGGCGACTCCTCTATGGAAATTTTTCACCACACCCTTTGAACTTGAAATTGGCAAATGAATCAAAACACATTTGAATTCAAACCACTTGCAAATGGATTTATACTTCAATCATAAGTCCATATGTAAGTTCAATCAAACTTATATCAAGCTTTGACCAAGCCATTTGACCCATTTAGGCTCACTTGACCAAAAGTGACCTCAAGTACCCTTATGAGCCAAATTTTAATCCTAACCAAATTGGATTGAACTAAGCCCACCTAAGCCTCTCATCATGAGATGTTCAACTACTCAAATTGGGTCAAACCAAATCAAACCTAAGGGTTAACGAAGTCAACACTTAGCCAAAATGAAATCTAAACTAGCCAAAATTGACCATAGGCCAAATTGATTGAAACCATTAATCGAAACTCATTCATGATTAATGTTTGAACTTGACCAAGTCAATATTTGAACATAACCTAGTCCAATTGGCCACTTGACCCAAGTTGACCCAACTTAACTTAAAAAGTCAAAATGTGTCAAAACTTGATCTAAGCCAAATTGATTGAAACCATTAGGTCAAGTCCATCCCAAAATGATTGTTTAACTTGACCAAAACCTCAATTGGCCAACTAGACCTAACCTAGCCCAATTGACTTTGAACCTAACTTTACCTAAAGAGTCAAATTGAGCCAAATTCAAACTTAACCACAATGATTGGAAACAAAGATACTAATCCATTTCATATGACCAAACAAACAAGAACCAACCAATGACCTAACCCAAATAGGTCAAATGGGTCAAATTGGTCAACTTGACCCATTTGACCTAAATGAACTCAATTGAACCAAAACCAGATATGAACCAAATTAAATCAAACTAAAACCACCAAAACATTTCAAATGATCATATGAACTTGACCCAGCCCTTAGTTTGACCCAATTTGACTAATTGGTCAACTTGACCCAAGTTGACTCATTTTTGACCTAATTGGGTCAACATGAGCTAAAACACATCAAACCAACTCCAAATTAAATGAAACATGGCCAAACTTGTTTTCTCATCATTCCAAACATACCCAAATAGAAATAAAAGTCAAATGACCATTTTACCCCTAGGCCATAGGGTAACCCAAAATCAAAACCACTTAAAATTTGGTCAATTCCTTTTTCATGGACACTTGGCATCCTCTTAGTGGACCAAATGATCACTAATGGACCTAGTGCACATGAACCAATGGTTTTGGGTTAGCCAAACCTAACCCAAACCCAAAACTGACTACATGCCTTGAAATGGAGCACATGGGATCCTCCCTCCACTTGAATTAAGCACATGGGAAGGTCACCATTCCACTCCTTAGGACAAACCAAATGCAAGGACATCCAAAATAGCCTAACAAAATCATGGCATAAGCTTAATTGGATCAAAATGTCAAGGAGGCTTTTGGCCATTTGATCCATCAAGGGGAAGATATACTCCCCCTAATTCAACAGAATCTTCACTCCCCCTAATTTGATTGAAGCATAGGAATGCAGAGCAAGCCCTAGCTACTCTTCACAAGCTCCTTCAAGTAAGAACCAACTTCCCATTTCTCATTTTCTCAAGCTAAAAATATGGGAAGAAAACCAAAATCTAATCTCACTCCACACTTAAAACTGGCCCAATTCCCTTTGCAAGCTCCCTCAGGGACCCCAATCGAACTTACCCAAGCTCTTCCCCAAGTTCCAAAGGCAAGAAGGGTGCTAGTTCGATCAAAGCCACAATGAGTTCAAGGTGGAGTTGGCCTCTAGAAGCAACCGCCCAATCTCAAGACCTCAAACTCTCAGCAAAGCTTCATCTCCACTAGATGAAGCTTCTCCAAGGGAAATGAGCATTGGTGATCACCTTCACTGCGGTAAACCATTTTTCTAAGCTTAATCTAGCCATAGTGTGGAGCTTTGTGAAAGGAATTTTCATTGCATGATAAACTATCCATTAGATGTGATCTGCATTACATGATGATGGTGTGGGCTAAATTTTAGCTCACCAAGCTCAATCGAGCTCGGATTCCCCCCTAGAACATGGACAGTCTCCATTACTTGTAGGGAATAATAGGGATGAATCTCCAGCCATCCATCCATGCATTTTAGATGGACGACTGAGATTAAAACACATAGCACCCACGTATTTACCCTTTAGAATTGTGGCTTTAATGTCAGCCATCCGATCCTTGATCAGACGGCTGGCGAGAAAGTGCGTAGCGCCGCCACTAACGAGGCGCTAAGATGTGACAAGTTAAAGATCTAATCCTGTAATGCCACATGGAAAACGCATGCCGTGTCAGAGGCCATTGTGGCACCGACGGGATTAAATACTTAATTAGGCTATTTAAATATTCTAATTAATTATAGAAACTTCTAAAATTTATATCTAAGCTTATAAAAATCAAAAAATATTAAATAAATTGCATTAGATAGATAATTGAATCTAGAATATTCTAAAACAATTTCAATGAAATTTGAATAATATTTTTTATTCAGTTTGGGTTTTATTGGGAATCTCATTTTGCTAATTACCCTTTAATTACTCCACTAATTAATCTCAAACTTCTTTTGCTTAATTATTGGGATGATTCCTGCCATCCCTAATATTCTTGGGATTTATTGGTTGCTTAATTAAGAAAATTGCTAGTTCATTCCTTAATCACTCCATTAATGTAGTTAAGCTTAATTAGGGGTACAATTAGTGGTTTAACCTTCTAATTAAGCCAATTAAGTTTCAATTAAGTGAATATGAGGTTTAGGAAATAATTTTGGGATACTTTCCTTAACATATTCCCTAAACCCCCTTTCCTTCCTTAATCCATCCTTAATTAAGTGTTAATTCACTAATTACCCCCTTAATTAATTTCATAAAATTCTAAAACTTTTTAAAACTCAATTAATCTATTTTAGGTATATGCTTAAGTGTTCAATATCCTAAGTACAATTAAGAAAATCAAAATCCAACTCACATGTGTGAGGGGGTTATGAAATTACTTAAGTTAAACCCCTTAGTTTAATTAATCATTAATCAAGAGCCAAATGCATTAGGCCCTTTTCTTACTAGGTGCATTGCTGATTTAAATTCCTTGTGTGGTTTTATGTCATCTCATTGGCTCATAATTATTTGATTAACAATGCTAAGGTGGTATAGGTGAAGAGTAATTAACATGCTTAATTCATACCTTAACCTAAGTAACACATAAAAAAATCATCTAATCACCTAAAATTAAAATAGAACAACCAACATATGTGGGAATGGGTTAGGAATAGCAAACTCACCTCATATTTCTCAAACTAAATTAAACTCAAAACAAAATCAAACCTTCTTTAAAAATAATTTGATTTACTTTAAGATTTCTTATTTCATAAGATTGTCTTTAAGAATTAATTAGGGTGGATGTGTTTACATGCTTTCATCACTTTAGTTTTTTTCTAACATGCTAAATGTGTATGTCATATGAATTTCATACATTCATGCTTTTCAAAAATTAAATTCAAGATTAAATATTTTCTTTATGTCAAATTGCATGTTTTGGTTAAAGTAAAATATGAATGGCTATTATCACTGTTAAATTCAAAACTATTTTTAAAATCTATAAATCAAATACCTAAAACTGAAAGGGTGCTTCTAATAGTTTATTTATAAGCTTGCATGTGAATATAAAAATGTGTCTTGTGTCCGCTTCCTTTCTTTCCTCTTAATATGGATTTGAATAAGGTTTGCAAAGTGTATAGTTCTTTTAAAGGAACCTAACACTAGCTTAAATCTATTCTTATCCTCTTCCATGTTATGACTTAAGAAAGATCCTTACACTTACACATATAAATTGCATAACCAAGTCGAAACATAAGTACAAACTTTTTGCATCTCTTTTATCTTCATTTCTTTTGTACATATGCTTGTATTTAAGGAAAGTGGTATATTAGTCTAGATAACCCCGAGATTGCGAGGCTTTAAGTAGCCCTAAGTAGGTCTTGTACCTTACACCCCTGGTTAACAATGGCGTTGTACACACTTATACCTTTCATACATACATTTGTGCATGTGAAAAATGGAAAAGAAAACCTCTTTTCTACTTAATGAAAATCATGCATCATAAAGCATTCAAAATTTCTTAAGTAACTCACTTAGCATTCATCATAAAGTGTGTCAAACATTCTCATTTGCATGTATAGATGTTCTTACGATGCATCTATATTCATGTTATATATGTTGGGAAAGAAATGAAGTGATGTGTGTTCTGTGAATTTAGTTCTCTTTACTTAATCTTAAAATGCATTTCTTTTTTAATAGGTTTTTAGGGAAATTCTAAACATAGGATTAATTAAAACACATAATAAATATTCACTAAACAAAACTAAACATGAATCCAATTCATAAATTACTTAAGGTAGGGAAGGAAATAAAAGTTCTCTTCTCTTTTCTCTATCTTTAAAACTTAGTAATTAATTGTAGGATTTATTTAAATAAAATAAAACTACAAAATAAAATCAACCCAATTCAACTGAACACTTAAATGAAACCACCCATCTAAGTTAAACATCTTAACATTTAGGAAATACAAACCTTAAAGCCATAGTTAAGCATACCACACAAACCTTTTAAAGCACACACATTAGGTTAAGTCATCACTTCTAGCTTTAGGTTTTGGGCGGTGCATGGCTTGATGTTTGCTTTTTTTTTTGTGAAGTATTATTTTTAGTATGGATATTAGGTTGATTTAGTCTAATCATTATTTTCTACAAGGGATTGTGCTTAAGGGCACTGTAATAAATAATAATATAAATGCTTTTGTTGTGCAGGTGCTTATACCCCTAAACATAATCCAATAGGCCAGGTGGACTTGTTACCCATGTGTGGGGTGCTAAGTCCAATATACATGCTTAGGATTTATATGGTTTGTTTAGCTAATCTTTGTTTTGTAGGTATTAGTTAGATTTACTTTTTCTTTTTATGTAATTTTTACAATTAGGATTTTGGAATGAATGTTATGGGGGATTAGGATGAGCATTGGTAATAAGATCTCATCTTATGCACCATGTGAAGCCTTTGGAGCATCTGCATTCCAACCATCCAAAAGAATGAACCAAAGAAGAAAGGAAAAAGAAGATATAAGTAAAGAAGAAAAGAAGAAAGAAGACCCCCATAACATGAATCTCTTTGCTTAATTGTAAATTAATTCATTTGTAATCTGGGTTGTATAAGGGTAGAGCTCAGCTACCAAATTTATTTTTGGATTTGTGCGATGCTGCCCAACCATAAATGGCATTTTATTCTTTTGCATTAGCTTTATAAAATGTGTGATGTTTTGTTTAGCTTGTGCATTAATATGGCATGTTTTCCTAATTTCTTCCTTGCTTTGATGTATGACCTGTATGACGATTAGGCTCTTAGGAAAAAAATAAATCTTCTACCAAATTAATCAATTCAAAATTAAAATAAATAACTGATAACCTCATTTAAAGCCTAAGTTAAAATCAATATAAAAGAATTAGCAACCCCTTAGCTGGATGAGTATTTCTTTTATAACATCAAGCATAAATGCATATTGTTACACTCTTGATTGGAGAGCATCCGCCTTTGCTAGAGAAACTTGGCTTGACCTTTAAGAGCCATGGTGAAAACACACTTCCTCCCTTCTTATTGAATTTGGCCAATAATCTTACTTCTCATGCATTAGGCATATGAACCCCATAAGCCTGAGTCAAATGATTGTCCAAAAAATAAAATAATATGTAGTATGTTTTCCATTAGATCTAGGTCATTTCATATGCACTTACATGATCTAGTCTCTTAGGGAGTGAGTTTAAAGACTTAGTCTTTTTCTGAAATAAATAATAACCTAGCTATTTTGCATAAAGCATATGACTTGCCTACATGAATTTAAAATCATAGGATGAGTTAGCTGGTATCCACTCCCATGCAGTTGTAAGTCCAAGCAGTTGGGTGGTTATTTCTCTCTTGTGGAGGCAAACCAAATACCCATTTTCGCCTTAGATTTAGGTCATGCTTTTGGCCTTGGCCAAAGATTCCTAGATTTAGGTTCTGAGGTTGTTTCTCCTTTCTATGGGCCATAGGCATAAATCCTCACCTCTTAGGTATTTCCATAACCTTGTATTGTGGAAGTATAAGCCCTAAACTTCTAATAAAAATTCAACTCAAATAAATAATTCAATTTCAAAAATATAAAGCCCAACCATATGATAGTTTGAGTTGCTCGCTAGGTTTCCCAGCATCGTGAGCATCTCCTACTTATCTTCCTTTGGTTTTGATAATAACTCCCTCTCTTTGATCAATCCCATTTGATCTTCCAAAATAAAATAATCGATTGATAGTCCTATTTATTAAATTCTTTGGTGATAAAAAAATTTTACCTTAATAGAGAGTATTCCTAAGGAATCCCCTTTCTTAGGATATAATTAACTATGGGGCTTACCCCTATACGGGACTTAACGAACCCAATTTAAAATAAATCCTACTTTACTTTCCATGTAAAGTAGGGGAAGAAACTTTGGTACACACGTAGACCCATTGTCCTTAGGAATCCTTGTTGAGGTGATTAGGGACATTGTAGGGTGGTGACTTTTATCTTTCGAGATAGTACACCTCTCCTCAATGTCATACCTGATCATCCTTAATATGAACATTTGTGGATCTACGTGGTGTCAAAAATACATAAAAAGAAGAAAGTATATTTCTATCTTTATTTTATCCCGCACAGAGTGAAGATAGAAGTATACTCCTTTTCTTTTAGAAATTCTCTCATAAAATTTCACCATAAGAGCTTTTGCATTTGTTCTTCCATATTCTTTTGAAGTAGTCTCACCTATGCTTTGACCAAGTATTTTGGATTAACCCTTTCTTTGCTAAATTTAGAACACAAGGTGAGATCCAATCAAAAGGTAATTTTATTAAATCTTTATATGAATCATCCTCAAGTTCTACATCAACTTCTTGACTTGAGGATGACGCTCCCAAAAAGAACCTCTGAGTCTTCACATCTATGGATGACTTATGTGCTTCCTTACTACCAAACTCTCAACTTTTTATGAGAAAAGTGGGGTTATAGCTAAGGTTCCCAACTGATGCTTAACTATTTCACATATAGACCTAGATACAATCATGCTTTGCTTTAGAGACCCATCTTTTTCACTATCTAGCTCAAGTGTCACATCTAAAAAAGTTTGTTATTGAGAAGAGCTGGTTGGTGTGGTAACCATGTAAGACTCATCCTCTAAACTAGATTCTATGTCTATATGGATAGCAGGCGTACTCTTGGTGGCTAGGACATATCTCCTATTGAGTGGCCAATAAAGAGATTTTTCACCCATGGGATTGCCTCTAGACAATCTTCTTCCTCATCTTGGTGGAGGCCAGGTCATCTTACCCACTTGTTTTAATGGATAAATGAACTATGGGTGGAATTTAATCTCAAGCTCAATATCCGCCCCTGAGTCTGTGTCTCGCTCCCTTTTATTTTTATTTTCTTTCTCTTTTTTCTTTTCTTTTTTATTTCTTTTTTTCTTTTTCTTTTTTTTTCTTTCTTTTTGTCCCACATGGGGATTTTGACTAAGTTCATGAGAATAGACTTTTTATTTTTAGGGGAGGTAATAGGCTGGTCATGAGTTATAAATAGTTTGAGATCTCCTTTGACATAGTATTTGATCCCCCCACTCATCAACTTCATGCTCTAATTTAGAGAGGATGGAACCGTGTTTTCCTTATGTATCCACAATCTCCCAAGCACAGAATTAAAAGATGCACTTGAGTCTATGATGTGAAACATGGCTTCAGTCTTCCAATCATCTATCTCCAATGGCAACACTATGGAGCCTAAGGCCCTCTCTCCTTGTTCATTGAATCCTCTCAACATCATCCTCTTCTTTTTGAGTTTAGAGATATTGATCTTCAAGTAGGCAAGGGTTATTAGACTCTTTATGTTGACTAATGCACCCAGGTCAACCAGAACTATGGATAGCTTGTATCTACCAACATCCACTGTAATGTAAAGAGGGCAGTTGTGCTCGGTCATCCCTAGAAGTAAGTCTTCATCATTGAATGTAAATCTTCTTTTGAGTGGTGTGCCTCCTCTTCAGTAGTGATCAATTGAGCTAAGCATATCTCTAGATTAAGCAAGGCCTTGATTACAGATTCCCTCATTTCTTTAGATAATACAAGGGCATCATATATGCTTAACATAGCTGGTAACTTTCTAAGAAGAGCTAGAATGTTCTAATCAACTTTGGCCTGGTCCTCCACAAGTATATCCATAGGTGGAGCATCCTGTGGTGGGGCTATCTGCTCACTAAAACTAATGACTTGCTTACTCTTATCTTAAGGTGCTACCCTAGAAGGTAGAACTTTTTCACTGCGTAGGTTGACTTTAGTGACTTCTTGGAATGATGAGTTTGTGGAAAGTTCTACTTGCTCATCGGACATACATACAGCTTCTCCTATGAGATCCTCGAAGTCAATTAACTCCAAGTCAATCTTAAGAGGCAAACTCGATTGATTTAGAGAAGGAAAGTCTGACTCTGAATCAAAAGGGAATGGCTTAGAACTACTAGAGCTATTATTATTATTTAGACTCAGAGAGCTTTCATTAAGAATAAAATTAGTACCATTAAAAGTGGATAAGATGTAAGTAGAATCAATTTCTTTCTTGATTTCTTTTTAGGTGGAGGTATGTGGTAAAAAATAATTATTTCTACCTTCATCTATCCCCTTTTGGAAAGAGGATAAATGAAAATAGAAATATATAAATGCCTTGTTGGGACATAATGTACATTCATAGATGTTCTTATTAGGGTGATCAGGTATGGCATTAAGGAAAGGTGTACTATCTCAATAGATAAAAGTCACCACCCTACAATGGGCTTAATCACCTTAATAAGGACTCCTAAGAACTATGGGTCTTTGGAATGTACCAGAGATTCTTCCCTACATGAAAAGTAAGCGGTTTTAAATCGAGTTCGTTAAGTTCCCTATATGGGCAAGCCCCCTAAGTTAATTGCATCCTAAGGAACAAGATTCCTTAAGAATACTCTCAATTAAAGTAAATACTTATCATCTCTAAAGATTTTGAAAGGTAGGACTATCAATCGATTGGTTTATTTCTAAAAAAGTAAAGTGGGATCGATCAAGAGGAGGGAGTTCTTATTGAAGCCAAATGAAGATAAGTAGAGGATGCTTAGGATATTAGGAAGCCTAGTAAGCACCCCAAACTATCCTATAGTTTGGCTTTACATTTTTGAAATTGAATTGATTTATTTGAGTTGAACTTTTATTAGAAATCTAGGGCTTACAATTCCATGATACAAGGTCATGGAAATGCCTAGAGGTGAGGATTTATGCTCGTAGCCCACAAAAGGAAGTAGTAACCTCTAAACCTAAATCTAGGGAGCTTTGGTGAGGGCTAAAAGCACAATCTAAATCTAAGGCAAAAATGTGTATTTGGTTTACCTTCATAAGAGAGGATAAACCACCCGATTATTTAGACTTACAACCGCCTGGAGGTGGCAGCCAACTAACTCCTCTTATAATTTTAAATACATGTAGGCAAGTCATATACTTTTGCAAGATAACTAAGTTGTTATTTATTTACAAAAGAGTCTAAGTCCTTAAACTCAGTCCCTAAGAGACTAGATCATGAAGGGCATGATTTAATGACTTAAATTTTATGCAAATTTTTTCATATTTTATTTTCATTTTGCATAATCAATTTGACACGGGCTTTAGGATTTATAAGCTTAATGCATGAGAAATTAGATTATGGGCCAAAATCATCAAGATAAGGAGGTGTGTTCCACCATGGCTCTCAAAGGTCAAGCTGAGTTCTCCGGCAAAGGTGGAAATCCTCTAATCAAGAGTGAGATAATATGGTTTTTATGCATGATGTGAGAAACAAAATATAACTTCCAGCTAAGTGATGCTAATTCTTTTATCTTGATTTATAACCTAGGCTTTAGATGAGATTATGATTTGTTTAATTTTTAGTTTGAATTTATTAGTTGGATAGAAAATTTATTTTTCTAAGAGCCTAATCATCATTCAAGCCATACATCAAAGTAAGGAATAAACTAGGAAAAGATGTCATCTTAATGTACAAGCTAAAAAGAACATCAATCAATTTATAAAGCTAGTGCAAAATAATAAAAGACCATTTATGGTCGGGCTCCACCGCACAAACTCGAAAACAAATTGGGTAGCTGAGCTCGACCCTTAACCTGGATTACAAATTAATTAAATACAATCATAATGGAATTCATTGTTATGGGGGTCTTCATTCTTCATTTCTTCTTTCTTCTTTCTTCATTCTTCATTCTTCTTTCTTCTTTATTCTTTCTTCTATTGGTTGGTTGGAATGTGGTTGCTCCAAAATCTTCACATGGTACATAAGACATTATCTTATAACCAATGTTCATCCTAGTACCCCATAATAATCATTCCAAAATCTTAATTGCAAAATTACATGAAAATGGGAAAAAGAAAATCTAACTAAAACCTGCAAAATAGAGATTAGCCAAACAAACCATACAATTCTAAGCATGTATATATATAAATTGGACTTAGCACCCCACACATAGGTAACCAAGACCACCTGGCCTATTTTGGATTATGGTCAGGGGCATAAGCACCTGCACAGCAAAAGTAGTTATATTTTTTATTATAGTGCCCTTAAGCACAATCCCCAACAGGAGACAATGGTTAGACTAAGATTGTCCTACCATTCAGTCTATGCACATACACCCTAATATCTAGACTAAAATATTACATCACAAAATAAAAGCAAACATCAAACCATGCACCGCCTTAACCTAAATCTAAAAATGGTGACTTAGCTTAATGTGTGTGCCATTTAAGATTTTTGTGGTATGCTTAGCTAGGCTTTAAGGTTGAAGTCTTCTAGGTATGAAAATGTTCAACTTAGAAGGTGGTTTCATTTAAGTGATTTAGTTGATTTGGTTGACTTTCATGTTGTGATTTGAATAGGTTTGAATGAACCTACAATTAATTACTAAATATTGAAAAGAGTGAAAAAGAGAAGAGAACTTCTCTTTCCTCCCTACCTTAAGTATAAGGTAGATTCATATTTTATTATTGTTTAGTGAATGTTTTATTATGTTCTTTAATTAATCCTCAGTTTAGATTTTTCCTTAAATAAAGCTATTCAAAAAGAAAGGCAATTTAAGATTAAGTAAAGTGAAATAATATCAAAAAATACACAATACTTCATTTCTTTCCCAACATGTGTGACATGCATATGGATGGACCTTAAGCATACCTATACATGCAAATGGAAGTGTTCAGCACACCTTAATGATGAATGCTAAGAGAGTTACTTAAGAAAATTTGGATGCTTCATGATGCATGATTATGTTAAGAAAAAGAGTGATTCTTTTATCCAATTTTCATATACACATTTACAAGTATAAAAGACATAAGTGAGTGTGACACCATTGCTAGCACCAAGGGTTTAAGGTACAAGACCTACTTAGGGCTACTTAAAGCCTTGCAACCCCGAGGTTGTCCAGACTAATATACCACTTTTCTTACATACATGTGCATGTACAAAAAGAAATGCATGGAAAGAGAATCATGCAAAAAGTTTATGTTTGTTTGATTTTGGTTTGATTGTTTAGTTTATATGTGTGGTGTGGAATTCCTTCTTAAGTCATGACATAGGAGTGCATAGGAATGAATTTAAGCAAGTGTTATGTCCTTTTCAAATTGACTATACACTTTGTTAAGAAAGAAAGGGAGAATCACATACCACATTTTATACTATTCATATACAAGCTCATAAATAATCATAAGTTGCATACTTCTTATTTGTGATGTTTGATTTATAAGTTTTGAAAATAATTTTGGATTTAGTAGTCATAATAGCCATTCATATTCTTACTTTAGCCAAAACATGCAATTGAAATAAAGGAAACATTTCATTTTTAATTTGATTTTTAAAATGCATGAATGTATGATTTTCATATGACATACACATTTAGCATGCTAGGAAAGAAATAAAGTGATGATAAATTCATTCACTCTAATTAATTCCTAAAGACAATCATATGAGATAGGATTATTTAAAGTAAATCAAATTTATTTTAGAGAGATTTTTGTTTAGTTTTGAGTTTGATTTGAATTTAAGAAATGTGAAGAGATTTTCTGGTCCTAACCCATTTCCCACATCTGTATGATGTTTTAGTTTGTTTCTTAGAACCATTAGATGATTTTTATATTTTGTTTAGGTTAAGTTATGAATTAAGTGCATTAATTACCCCTTACCTACACCACATTAACATATTTAATCAAATAATTATGAGCCAATATATGACATAAAACTACACAAGAAATTTGAATCATCAATACACCTAGGAAAGAAATGGTCTAATGCAATTGGATCACAATTAGTGATTAATTAAGCTAAAGGGTTTAATTTAAGTACTTTAATAACCCTTCCCACACATGTGAGTTCGATTTTGATTTCCTTAAGCTACTTAGGTTATTGAACACCTAAACACCTACCCAAGATGAATTGGTTACATTTTGAAATATTTTAATTTTGAAAAGTGTGATTAATTAAGTCATTTAATTAAGTGATTAAACTATTTAATTAATTTGTACTTTAATTAAATTTTTATTCAAATGAAATAAACTTAAGGAAAAGATTTCAAAAAAATTCCTAATCTTACTCCCTAAGTCCATTCGCCGTTCTAAGATAATTAGCAAACTTAATTAATTAATTTATCACTATTTAAAAGATTAATTAATTCTTTAATTGATTAAGGGGGTAATTATGAATGACTCAAGCAATTCCCCTAATTAAACTATTAATAAATTCCAAGAAAATTAGGGTAGATAGAAGTCATCCCACTAAATGCACATGAGAAGTTTGGAATTAATCAATAATATAATTAGAGAGTAATTAACCTAATCACATTCCTAATAAAACCCAAATTCAAAAAATATCAGTATTCAAAATCAATTGCAATTAATTTTAGATTATTCCCCTTTGAATTATCTCCGCAATGCATTTTATTTTATATTTTTTTTTATTTTTCTATAATTATTTATGAATATTTGAAGATTCAATGATTAATAATTAATTGAAATGCCTAATTATTAACTAATCTCGTCGGAGCCACGTGGACTGTTGATGCGGTAGTGCACGCTTTTCATGTGGCGCGATGGGATTGGTTATTTAAGTTATCACATCCGAAGCCACATTAGCGGTGGCTCTGCTTTCATGGAATGGATTATACTTTCTAAAGGGATTAATCCACAGCTTGCCATCCAAAATGCGTGAATGGATGGTCCATGATCCTTCACTGAGTTTGACTATGGGAGAGGACATCCATCCAATCTTTAGGTAAGATCCGAGTTTGATTGAGCTTGGATTGAACTCAAACTCCACACTATTTTTCTAGAATAAAAAATGACATAAAGATTAGCAATAGTTTATTTAGATGACCAAATACAGCATTAAGGAATAAACATATTATCTCAAAAGATAAACATGCTCCCCTGTAATGGATTCGATCATTTTAATAAAAGACTCCTAAGGCTAATGGGTCATTCGTGTACTAGAGTATTTTTTGCTGAACTACATGGAAAAGTAGAACAGGGTTTATTCTATCCTGGGATCATGGTTTCCTATAAAAGCAAGCCTCTATAGTTAATTACATCTTAGGAAGAGCCACTTCCTCAGAATACTCTCGATTAAAGAAATAAGTGGTTATTCCTAAAGACTACTAAGATAGCTTTCAAAGGATTGATTTTTGGAAATTCAATCAGGATAGTCCAAATTAAAAAGAGTTATTTTCAAGTGTCAAATGGGAAAGAGTAGGAAATGCCTACTGATACTGGGATACCCAGTAGACATTTCAACTATCCTATGATTGGGATTCAAATTTGAGATTTTAATTTTAGATTTTGAGTTATCATTTTCTTAGAAATCTAGGGTTTAGATTCAAACAGCACAAGACTGCAGAAATGCCTAGGGTTGAAGACTTATTCCTAAAATGATGCTTTAGAACCTAGTCTACAAGTTCTTCTAACACATGTCAGATCCTCGACCTAGTTCTATCCTTGGGAATCATTGGCCATTCTCCTCACTTGAGGGAACTAACCTATCCTTGACTCTTCTGGACTTACAACCTGCCTGGAGAAGGCTGTCAGCTAACACCACCTAAGCGCATTTTAAAATCATGAGGCTAAGTCATATGAATGCAAGATGGTTGAGCTGTTGTATTCTTAGGAAAGGAATCTCTGAACCTAGACTCACTCCCTAATGCCAAAGATCAGGTAGGGTATGACGATGCACCTAACTAATGCATATTTTTTTAGATTTTTATAATTTTTTACTCAAGATTCATTTTAGGTCATAAGAATACAATTTATTCCTAATGCATGCAATTAGAAAAAGATTATGGGCTAAATCAGAATAGAAAAGGTGTACTTCCATCATAGGCTCTCAAAGGTCAAGCCCATGTTCTCTAGCAAGGATGGAAGTCCTTCATTAATCAAGAGTGAAACAATATGATTTATCCATCATGTTAAAACATCCAGCTAAGGAGCTGCTACATATTTTATCTTGCTTTAATGCCTAGGCTTTTATATGAATATTATAAGTTGTATTTATTTTTATGTTTCGATTGATTTAGTTTGGTAGAAAATTTAGTTTATCCTATGAGCCTATATCCAGGCATTCATCGTAGCACAAACATAGTACAGAAAGAAACCTAAGAAAAAACATGTTATTTTTATTGCACACTCAAAATAAATCAAGCCAAATTAAATTATATAAAAAGGCCAATGCAGTCGGATACTGCTGTACACACCGGAAGAAAGAAAATGGGCAGTCGAGTTCTTCCCATATACAACCCGGCCTAGAACTATAAGTTTAGATCTATGGGTCTTCTTTCCACGAAAGTCTCCTTCTTCAGGGACATCCATCGGGCTCCACTGGGGACCACCGCACCATCTCCTAGTTTGTTCAGCTCCTACTAATCCTAGACCCCATAAATCCTAACCTAATTCTAAGCTCAAATTTACATTTAAAATTCAAAAAAAAAATCCTAAGCCATGCAAATAGATGTTAGGAAATACACACAACACACAAAATAGTTTATATTTCACAAACATACGGGCTTAATATTAGTTAATTGCCAAGCCCACCTATTCTATGGACTATGTTAAGAGATTTTTAGCACCTGCAAACAAATATCATTTTTATGATTTATTTATCATAGTAATCCCTTTAACACAGTCCCCTGTAGAAAATAGTGTTAAATCTAAAAAGAACACCCTAACATCCAGTCTAATGAGAAAATAAGCCTAAGCATCCAGTATAAAGCAATACACCACATAGACATGTGAAGCACATCACAACATATCATAGAAAATTAAAAGAAAATCATAGAATGATCTAACCTAGATCTAGAGTCCATGACCTAAGTAATCTAGTGTGTGTAAAAGTGGGTTTTATGTGACAAGGCTTTTCTAGGCTCCTTTAAGTTCAAGTTTAAATTTGAAGTTTGAATTTGTTTAATTTTACCATTGGTTGGTTTCAATTCAAATGGTTTAGTGATTTAATTTCCCTTTTTATGTTCATTTTATTTGTGTGAAGTAATATTTAAGTTTTCAAGAATGAGAAACACAATGAATTTTCTTTTTAGGTGAAACTCACTTTATTCCACATCTTAAATCTTAATGAGGTTTCCAAAAAAAGTCTTACTAAGATCCTTAAGTATCTTAATTAATCCTTGTGATGTTGTTTATATTTGGATTTGATTTTATGTTTCTTTTATTTTTTTAAATTTGACTTTAATTATTCCATTTGTTTCAATTACTTTGTTTAATTTAATTTCTTTGATTTGTTGGTTTTATTTGATTTGGCTTATGTTAATTTAGAGAGCTTAGATTTAAGTTTGATTTCATTCAATTTAACTTGAGTTATTAAATCATAGATTTGTAAGCTTAAGGTTTAAATTCATTAATATGAATTAGAACATTAAGTTTGTTAATGGATTAGACTTAACCTAAAGCACTTGAGTTAATTATTTGATCTAATTGACCTAAGTTTTAGATTCATTCTTAAATTCATTAGAGAAGAATGATTTCATTAAATTTTATTAATTCAAATTTTAAGGTTTAAGTTAATTAATAGTTTATTAACCTAAGGTTTTATTTTATTAACATATGGTTGAATTTTATTTCTTTAATTAACTTAGGATATTTAAAGAAGTTCCTTAATAGTTTTCTGATATTTGATTGAAATTGATT
The DNA here is from genome assembly GCA_021442155.1 of Cymbidium sinense. NCBI lineage: Eukaryota > Viridiplantae > Streptophyta > Magnoliopsida > Asparagales > Orchidaceae > Cymbidium > Cymbidium sinense. Next base: position 101,832,732 of record CM038222.1, read on the forward strand.
TGAATTACCATTTAATTTAATAGACTAATTAATTTCCTTAACCAAATATTCGATTAACATTGACCTAAAGATTTAGAAATTTAACAACTCCTAATCTAGAAATCAATAAGACCAGAAATATTTTTAGCAAGTAGGGTTATATGACAATTTTATATCCCTAAAGTTTTAGCTTGATTAGAAATGTAATTAGAGTATAATTAAGGTTTTAATTATTTCATTAAAACCTAAATTAAGCCTAATTTCTCAATATTCATTAAAGGATTTTATTTTTTACTTATTGTTCACTGAAATACCTTTCCAATGAGGGTTTATTCATAATGTTTGGTTAAATGTTTGATTTATTATGATTTAATTAATTTCAGGTAATTTAATTGAATTATTTAATTCATTTAATTACCTAATTAAGTTAATTAATGATTTAATAGATTCAAATAGGTTTAATTAAGTTTGATTAGTGTTTTGATGTTCATTAATGTTCATTATGTTGATTTAAGATTGTTAGATTAATATTTCCTAATTATTTCATTAAGGGTTAATTAATTAATTAATTTAAAGGTTATGCATATAAAATTTCAATTTTCTTTGAATTCAGAGAATTAAATTCCCAAAAATTTATCTAAGGTGTGTTTTATGCTTAATTTCATTTCACCAAAGTTTCAAGTTAATTGGATTATTAATTTGAGAGTAATTAGGGTTAATATTTTTTAATTAAACTTAAATTAAGGGAAAAATACCTAATAAAAATTGGCGATTTTAATTTCTATGGATTCCTCTCATCAAGATGAATCCCTGAAGCTTTTATTTGTAATTTTCTTATTTATAGTTGATTTTCTATGATTTTTTGAAAGTTTTCTGTATTTTTATTTATTATTTAATCTGTTAAATAACAACTTTTAATAGTTTTTAAGTGGCGATCCCACGTAGGATCTGTGTGCCGCATGGTACACGCTTGGGTGGTGCATCCCGCTATGTGGCACGTGCAGGTTGGTCCACGTGGAGCTAGCTGGCACCCGCATCATCATAGATCAAAATGCGGGATCTCTTACGGGTCATCTAATCAAAGATCAGATGGTCTAGGTTTCTCCCGCAGTTTCTTAAGAGACTTTAATCAATGGTGAACCTAGATCTGGACCGTTCATTTCTTTTAAAAGAAACAGACGATCCTGATTTCATCTCCCACAACCTCTACGGGAGTCGAGGATCATCCATGATGTTTTGCTAATAACTTTTGATATAAGCAATGAAATAACTTGATTTCAATTGCCACACAATCGTTGAAAGCTTTTCTTTTAATCCATATGGCTTGATCTCACTTGAGATCAAGATTTATATGAAAATGACCAAGGCCGAAAGCTTGGAAAAGAAAAAGGAAGTCAATAATGGCGTACCTTGATTCAGAGAGTTTCAAAGGTTTAAATCAAATCTAATAGCTTCATTTCTTTGGGAGAAAGCTTTGTGCCAAAGGAATTGAACCAATTATTTGTAGTTTGATCCCTAGACCAACCATTGAATGGTCTTTTTTGGCTTTGATGGTTTGTAGTGGTTAAGGACACTTGGGGGGATGGGGAACTTTTGTTTAGCTTTGATTTTGATGTGTGCAGGTGTGTGAAAGTTCAAATCACCTTGGGAAAGTGTATGCGTGTGTTTTCTAGTTTGGTCGTGAGCTTTAAGGCTCCTTTTTGGCTATTCCTTTGTAATTTTCAGTGATGGGAGAACCTTGGAATCTTGTTAGGATCCTCCTCTCGGCCTTACAAGTGTCTAGGATGAAGGGGTGGGGAGATAGGGAAGGGAAAATGGATTTTACCTTCCCTTAGTAAATTTTTTAGTTCATTTTTTGATTTTGTCATTTAGTTCCTTAGTGGCTTAATTAGGGAGGTTAATTATCTTATTAAGAAGGTTTAAAAGGATTAGTCTCCCACCCACATGCATTGGTTAAAAGTGATTTGAGTTTCCTTATGCATTTTGTCCTGTTTAACTCACTTAACCCAAAATTGGGTTAAGATGGGTTAAACCTAACTTCTTATGGGTCAAATGACCCATTTGACCCAATTACACCCAATAGGGAATGTGGTTATGTCCCATCACCATCCCCATATGATTTAGAATAATCATTTTGGGTTTATTTTAATTTTTCTTGGGTTTGAGTTCAATGTAGCTTATTTAGGTCATTTTGATTTAAGAAATTTAATTTACCTAATCTAGGCCTTAATGAACTCAAATTTCTTTGTCATTATGGTCACACATATTCAATTGATAATTTGAAATATTTTGAGTGATTTAATTTAGTCAAATTTTAGTGGGTTAACTTTTTGACCAAGTAGGCCCACTTAAGTCAATCCTAAGTTGACTAGAGTTGACTTTAGGTTTGACTTTGAATTTCCATTTAATTTTTACTAATTTACTTGGTTGGATATTCAACTTGATTTTGCATCAAATCAAGTAGATTGGATTTAGCTCAAAAATGTATTTCCTAAGTCACTAAGCATAGTGACTTGAATATTGAAGTAGGAAATCCCTATTTGAACTTGAGCTCTTCCCATTGCTAAAATGACCTCTTCCAAAAATTAGGTCAACACACACCATCATCATGCAAGAGGGAAGATATCCAACAGCCAATTTTACTTGAGATGAAAATTCTCTTCACAAAGGACCACACACTCCCTATTCTAGGCTTGGTTTGAAGGCATACCTCATCAGAGTTTATCACCAATACTCCCAACCTTCGAGTAGCTTCATCTAGTGAAGACGAAGCCTTGTTGAAAGTTTCAAGCCTTGGAGTGAAATGGATATTCCTGTGGACCAAGCTCCTCTTCAAATGCTCACGGCCTTGGTCTAGCTCCCACCACCCTTACCTTCGAAGCTTGGAAAAAGGTTTGGATGAGTTTGATTAGGTTCCTTCAGAGTGCTTGCAAGAGGAATTGGATTGATATTGTGTATTGGATGAGTTGGAAATTTCCTTAACCTCCCTTATTTTTGATTTCAAGGAATCCGAAAATAGAGAATGCCAAATGCTTGGGGATTTCTTGAGGGAGCTTGGGGAGCTTTCCTTAGGTCTCTCTTTGTCAATCTAGTATGAGTGTGTTGGATTCAAGTGAAATTAGGGGGAGTATATCTCCTTCTTGAAGGCTCGGACAGTCATAAGCTCTCCTTCCATTTTGATCAAATTCATCCTATGCAATGGGTTTGTTAGGACGTTTGAACTTGCACATGGTTCAATTTGGCTAGAAGTGGGTAGTGGAGAGATTGCCATATGCAAAACAAGGTGGAGGAATGATTCCCTTGTGCTTGAAATGAGAGGAGTGGTCAGTTTGGCCATTGGGTCAAGTTTGGCTGACCCAAACCCATTGGGTCATGTGCACCATGCCCACTAGTGTCCACTTGGTCCACTAAGAGAGTGCCAAGTGGCCATGAAGAGGATTTGACCAAATTCCAAATGAATTTGGCCAAGAATTACCCTTTGACCTAGGGGTAAAATCATCATTTGGCTTAGATTTCAGTTTGAATATATTTGGTATGATTGAAAAATGGGTTAGGCTAAGTTTCAATGAATTTGGAATTAATTTGATGTGATTTGGCTCATGTTGACCCATTTAGGTCAAAATGGGTCAACTTGGGTCAAGTTGACCAATTGGTAAAATTGGGTCAAACTAAAGGTTGAATCAAGTTCATATGACCATTTGAAATATTTTGGCATCATGGATTTGGTTCAATTTGATTTATATTTGGATTTGGTTCATTTGATTTAATTTAGGTCAAATGGGTCAAGTTAACCAATTTGACCCATTTTACCTATTTGGGTTAGGTCATGGGTTGGTTTATGTTTCATTAGTCATATGAAATGTATTGGTATCTTCATTTCCAGTCAATTTTGGTTGAATTTGATTTTAGCTCAATTTAACCTATTTGGTCAAGTTGAGTTCAAGGTCAATTGGGCTAGGTTAGGTCTAGTTGGCCAATTGAGGCTTTAGTCAAGTTCAACAAGTGATTTGGAATGAACTTGATCCATTGGTTTCATCAATTTGGCTTAGATCAAGTTTTGACACATTTTAACTTTTTAGGTCAAGTTGGGTCAACTTGGGTCAAGCAACCAATTGGGCTATGTTAGGCTAAAATGATGACATGATCAAGTTCAAACATTGATCATGAATGAGTTTTGATCAATGGTTTCAATTAATTTGGCCTATGGTGAATTTTGTCTAGTTTAGATTTAATTTTGGCTAAGTGTTGACTTAGTCAACCCTTAGGTTTGACTTGGTTTCATCCAATTAGAGTGATTGATCATCACATGATGATTGTTGCTCACAATGTGAGGTTTAGTTGGGCTTAGTTCAATCTAATTTGGGTAGGATTAGAATTTGGCTCAAAAGGAGTACTTTAGGTCACTTTGGGCCAAGTGAGTCTATGTGGTTCAATTGACTTCATCAAGGCTTGAATCAAGTTTGGTTGAACTCACATATGGACTTATGATAGAAATATAAATCCATTTGCAAGTGATTTGGAGTTAAATGGGTTTTGATTCATTTGATAATTTCAAGTTCAAAGGATGGACATGAGTTTTACTTGGGTTTGATTTTTGAATTTAATTTTGGTTTTATGATTGAAATTTGTGTTTATATTTGGATTCATGATTAAAGGATTGATTGAATCATGAATAAAAATCAAGGTTTTGGCTTGATTTGAATTTGATTTGGCTAAGTTCAAGATTTTGACTTGAAAGGTTTAGGTTGAATTGTGGTTGAATTTGGATTTGAGTTTTGAATTGATTTTTGTATTGATGATTGAAGTTTATATTTATATTTGGATTAATGATTGAAGGATTGATTGAATCATTAATAAAAATCAAGGGTTTGGCTTGATTTGAATTTGATTTGTCTAAGTTTAAGATTTTGACTTGAAAGGCTTAAGTTGAATAATGGTTGAATTTTAATTTGATTTTTGAATTCAGTTTTGGTTATTTGAATTTATATTTCATTAATATTTGTGAATATAAATTAGAATATAAATGAGTTATAAGAAAATTTCTTGAATTTGGATTGATTTGGATTTGATTTAGGCTAAGTCCATAAGATAGAATCAAAGTGACTTGGGAAATTTTTTTGGAATTTGGAATTTCAATCATGAGCTTCAATCATTTGGAATTGATATGAGTTTGAGAAAATTAATTAAGTTGGGATTGATTAAGTTTTGATACTAGTTTGATTTGGAGTTTGGAGTTGGTTTAAACTTGATTTGGAATTTAGCTTGAAGGAAGGCAGTGAAGAGTTGGTACAAGCTATAGGGTAGAAAAAATTTTCCCAACACCCCTAAGGCATGACCTATTCTTATGGCTAACTCTTCTAAGTCTCTAGAGCTAGGTTGTGTTCACCAAATCACTAGAAGTGTCTTAAGACTAAGAAAACTCTTAGTGTATAAGAGAAGTCCTATGTCTATGATGGAGGGGTTGAGAGCTCATCCTAAAAATGAGGTCAACAAGGTACATGATAGAAATCAAGTAAATTAAGCATAGTAAGGAATTTGATGCCCTTATCTGCTGATACAATGCTCCTACTGGTAGAAGAAGAGCTAGAATAAGAAGAGGTAGCTATAACGGTAGAGGGAGTGCTGGACTTGAGCGGTGGTTGTGCCACTGGACTATAACAGGCAAGAATGGTGAGCTACTGCTACTGCTGAGCTATCATCCTCCCCGAGTTATCCTTTGCAACTAGAAAACTTCCTTGGTTTCGAAAGTTTGAGCTACTTCAGACACTTGCAAGGAAAGCTTTTGATCTTAGAAATAATCTTCTTAAAGGTTCAGAATAAGGAGATATCCCAACCTTCTTTAGTCTTAAGAGGATCGCAAGTATCTCCAAGGATTACTCTAACAAAACTAAATGATTGTTCTAATAAGTATTCCTTAGGAATAACTATGGCTACCGACTTGTAGCTACGCTCAAGCTAATCCTTAAACGTGATACAATCCTCTAAGACATGACCAAACATGTGGTTGTAGGGGCAATAGCTAGGATCATTGCTCTTGCCCACTTCCTCCAGCCTCTTAGGCTCTGGTAATTGAAAGTCGGGTTTCTTTAAGAGATTCTTAAATATTTTCTTAATTACCTCTCTCTCTTTAAAGAATATGGTTTATTTAATCTATCGGAAAGAGTAGGTCAAAAGTAACTACCTGGTGGCGGATATGAATATTGCTGGTGGGTAGGCTGCTGGGGTTATGGGAATGGCTGTTGTGGTGGCCGGTATGATGGCAAGGTGGTGGCAAATAAGGTGGCAAAGGAGGCTTCTAAGCTTGTGGTCTCTCATACTGAACTATGGATGGATGTTTCCTTCTATCCACTGACACAACTATCCCTGACTTTTTCTCAAACACTTTTTGCGGCTTGGTCTAAGAAGGGCAACTGTTTGGCTTCCTCTTGTAGGCTAGCCCTTGTTGATTAATTTCTCAAAGGTTTTGATGGTAAATCCCTTAAGCATGAAGGCGACAGGGCCATGGATATTCTTGAGCAGAATCTCAAAGGCATGCCATTCAGATAGCTATGGCTAACATTTCATGCTCAGGTGCGCCACTTGAGAATGTAATCAATAAGGGACTCGATGGGTTTCTATTTCTCTACAACAAGGTCACCTACATTCACCCTCTATTAAGCTCCAACAAACCTCTTGATGAAGAGGTGCTCCAACTCAACAAAAGTTCTCACCAAACTATTGGGCAGTTCATCATATGAATCAAATGCAACCCCTACTAAGCTGCTGATAAAAAAAATATGAACAGGAATGAGTCACTGCCACCAGCGTTGCACAAATCAACTTTAAAATGTGCAATATGTTACCGTGGATTTTCACTGCCATCAAAGATCTTGAAGGATGATGGCACAAAACCCTTGTGGTATTGAACTACATCGAATTTCTCCATGTATAGTATATCCTTTGGAATGAATGAGCTCCCCTTAGCTTACGCCAATGCCTCCTTCACCTGTTGTTCCACCATATGCTTCATGTCCCTCTCATGCATGGAGGTGCTATCTGTGACATTCCTATGCAAACTACTAGCATCTTCATCTGCAGGACTGCACCTAAAATGATATAAGGTATGTACCAACTCTGGCCAGTCGGCTACCATAGGAGAAGGCTGTGAGATTAGGGCAGGGTTCTGTAATGTTAGGACTACTACCATCAACTCCTCTACCCTCTTCTGCATCATATCTATGTGATCATCCTTCTATTTGAGCTGGTGGAGGAGGTGCTGAGCCAAGTGAGAAGTGTCACCTTCCTTGACTATCGTACCTTCCTAACTATGTCGATCTCGCTGCAAGGATCCGCGAGTGTCGACCATGTGGACTTCGATTGTGTCATTTAATATGTCATCTTCATCAGGATCAAAGTGGACTCTACCCTTTTCCTGGTTCGAGTGATCATTGCCAACAATCTGCTTGACTACAGCATGGTAATCCTCTATGATATCATATAATGATTAGTCATCTACCCTGACTGGCTCTACTAGAGAGTAAACTGGATGTCGACTGATTGCAAGACTGTGCTCTATAGACTATATATACTGAATGCTTTTTGGATGGTGGGGAGAACTCCCTAACTAGCTCAATTGCCATGGGGACTATATCTGTGTCCCCTCCCCTCTCTCCTTCTAATTAATGTGAGGTCGTGAGACCACGATGCTCTTGGGTTGTCACTCCCTCCTAACCATGGCTGAGGTGGAAAGTCGAGCAGGGGGCTTGGTCTCACCTCAAGGGGTGAATTGGATGTAGTGGGATCTTTAGGTCATAGCTAAATCACCAATAAAGATGGTATTTCCCCATATGGGAGCTTCTGAAGCTTGGCGGGGATGGTAGATGCTGTAAGCTAGATGGGTGATGGTGGACAGTGAGTGGAGTGATGTGATGGTAAAGACACCAACTACCTCTCGGCCGGAGATCTCCTCCTACATCAAACGGTGCCTGTGAGGACTATGTTGTGTAAATTATCAGCCCTGACGGGGCATCAATCAGAGAAGTCTATCAAATAGGAGGCCACTGATTATCTGATGTACCTCCTCTTCTATCACTTTCCTGCTTGGGTAGTGACTCTAGCCACCACAGCTCTCTCTCTATGAATTTGACTTCTAACACTCCTAAGGATCAAACTCCTCAAATCATGTAAAAAGTTAGACTCTGAGCATCCATGAGCTCTATTGACCCGATGAAAAACTGACCATAGATCAGTGTAGGGCATCCTACTCCCCCTAGCTAGTGTCTCAAAGTGTGCTGGTGGTGGAGGCAATGCAGCAATCCTCCTATAATCCTCCTCTCTATTTGAAGCTGTGAGAGGGTGAAACCTACTGCCACTCAAGAGTGGAGAGGTCTCACAAGGGGAACCCTCCTCAGCTACATGAGAGGCGTCGTAAATCTACCTCGCCTCATGCTCATATTTCCTCTTAACCTTTTGGTTCTTATTGTGGAGTTGCATCCTAGTAAGCGGGGCAGAGCGGGAGCTAGCACCAACCTCGAAGGTAGAAGGAACTATCTCAGATGCTAAGATAGCCTTCCCCTTCAAAGTAGGGGGGACAATGGAGATGGTGCTAACCCTCGCTAGAACTATAGCAGGGGCAACTAACTATACCGACACTGATGTTGAAACTGACACTAGCACTAACCAGGGTGTGGGAACCACATCAGCTTTCCTCTTCAATGAGGGGAACTCAGGTTCAGACAAGATTTCGAAGTGGAGAAGTGGCTTCTGTCCTGCCTCCTCCTCCTTGCTAAAGTAGTGAGGGCTAGCCCTCACAGGTGACTCTAACAACCTCAAAGTCACAACCAAATTGGATCACATGGGTGGTGGTAGTGGTGAGTATGGCCTGATCCAAGGCCAAATCCACACTAGACGAGAAAGAGAAGATCATGTTGCCGACAGATATGGTGGAAGACAGATCACAGAAGGTACTAAAAAATTGACTAATATCTTGGCATTTTAAATACAACTGAATCAGACCCAGCCTTTATAACTACCTTTAATTATTGATTTCTAGATTTGACTTGAAATTTGAACCCACACTTAACAAATTTAGGTACACTAAGTGGGGTTCATTCAAATTTGGAGAGATTTAAGAATTTTAGGAGAGTCTTTACAATAAGATTTTGATTTAGAACACTCACTCAACAAATGTAAGTATGTTGAGCGGTGTTCAAATATTTAGGAGAGACCTTTGGAGAGAGAGAGAGAGATATATATATATATATATATATATATATATATATATATATATATATATATATATATATATATATATATATATATATATGTTGTATAATTTGTTTGAAATTTGATTTGGAAAACCTTTATTTAGCAAATTCAGGTATGCTAAAAGTTTTTAATTATATGTTTGAAAATTTTTGAAAGCACCTTGTTGGTTATGATTGTTCGTTATGTGTGTGATATGTGTTGATTTGATTTTTGATTTAAAAATGGGACCTTTACTTAACAAATTTAGGTATCTCAAGTAAGGGCCAAATGTAATTGATTTTTTTGTTATTTGTTAATGTTGATTGTATATGATTTTGAGAACTCTCATTTAATAAATTTAAGTATATTAAATGGAGTCCAATATATGTGTTTGATATTTATTGATGATTTGAGTTTACATTATTTGATTTAAAGAAGGGGAACTGTTATTTAATAAATTTGGGTATATTAAATAGAGTTCAAATATGTGTATGTTTGATGTTTGGAAATGAGACCCACACTTAACAAATTTAGGTTCATCAAGTGGAGCTCACATATATGTCTATTTGTTTGTTGATATATGGGTTTGTTTTGGTTTTGAAGATTGAATTCTCATCTAACAACTATGGGTATGTTAAATGGAATTCAAAATGTGTGTTGGATATTTTTGTTTTAATTTGATTTTTGAAAGTGGGATTCTCATTTAACAAATAGGGGTATGTTAAATGGAATTCAATATTTTGCTTATCTTGATTTTGTTTTAGTTTTGAAAAAGGGAACCTTCACTTAATAAATTTGGGTATGTTAAGTGAAGTTTATATGTTGATTGTTTTTATTTTAGTTTGAAGAAGAGAACTCCTATTTAACAAAATATGAATTAAATGGAGTTCAATTATATTTTGATTTTAGTTTGACAATGAAACTCTTATTTAACAAATATTGGTATGTTAAATGTTGTTGATTGTTTGATTTTACTTTGAAAATTGTGCTTTTGAAGAAAAAAATTTTGAAAAGGGTTTTGATGATGTATATTTGATTTTGATTTTAAAGAGAACCCTCATTTAACAAATTTAAGTATGTTAGAAGAGGGTTCATTATCTTTTTTATTTTTGAAAGAGGTTTGAAGATTTTCTTTAAATATTTTGTAAATTTTGTTATGTGAAGTTTAATTTCAAAATTATTTTATTTTGAAAAAGTTCTTTTGAAAAGTTTTGCAAAAGACTTGTTTTACTTTAGATTTTATTTAAATTTTCTTAAATATGTGATGAACCTTGCCTCACCAAGCTAGTTGTAAAGAGGTTCTAAATTTAGTTATCTCCTTCCATGAGTTAATTTATTTTTTACCTATTGGAGGACCCAATAGGGGTTTCAAGATCAACATGGAATGAGGTCCTAAAACCTAAATGATGTTGGTTAGCTTTGCTTAAGGATGAAATAAGCTAATTATTAATGGAAAGAAAGATAGTCTTGGGCTTATATAAAATATATGTTCACTATCGATGCTTGGAGATAATAATGATCTAGTAAAGATGGAGAGAGGAATTATTCCCCTATGGAGTTGCTAGAAAAATTTATGGTGTTTATTTTTGGATGTATTGGGGAACACCACATAGATCGTAGAAGATACTTATTGAAGTGATCGAGTATGACATTGAGGTATGATGTACTATCTCAAAATATAGAGGCATCACCCTTCAATGAACATAATCATCTAATAAGAACTCTTAAGGCATGATGGGTCTTTGAATGTACCATAGAATTTTCTCTTACTTTACATAGATGAATAAAGCAGGGTTTATTTAAATCAGATTCTAAAGTTCCCTATGGAGGCAAGACTCCATAGTTAATTACATCCTAGAGAATGAAATTACCTAAGAATACACTCAATTAAAGTAGATTATTATCATATCCAAAGATTTCAAGGCTAGACTATCAAAGGATTGGTTATATTTAGAAAATCAAATATAAAAGTTCAAGGAGAAGACTTATTTTTGAATTCAAAGGGAGAAAGTAGGGAATTCTCATGATACTAGGAAGCTTAGTGAGCATTCCAATCTATCCTATGATTGGACTTTATAATTTTGAAGTTGAAGACATTTATTTATTTGAGTTGACTTTTATTAGGCTGCTAAGGCTTATAATCCTCCAACATAAGGTTGTAGAAAAGCCTAAGAGATGAGGATTTATGTTTATAGCCTGAAGGAAATAGCTACCTCAGATCCTAAATCTAGGGTGCTTGTTAAGAACCAAAACATGACCTAAATCTAAGCAACGGGTGGACATAAATGTTCACCTCCACAAGGGAGGATGAACCATCCGACTGTTGGACTTATAATCACTTGGAATGGCCACCAGCTAACTCCTCCTACGGTTTAAGTTCTTGTGGTATAGTCATCTAAATTTGCAAGATAGTTATGATATTAGTTTTTTTTTAAAAGAGATTAAAATCCTAAACCCACTCCCTAAGAGATTAGAGCATGAGTGACATAAATAATGACTTAATCTAATACAAAATCTTTTCAAATTTTATTAAAAATTTGACACTTTATTTTGATAAAGTCTTTAAGATTTTTATATGCCTAAATGCATGATGAAATAAGTTATTGGCCAAATCAAAAGAGAAAGAGGGTGAAGCTTCATTAGTAGGGGTTGTACTCACAGGTCAAGTAGATGCTATGCATGTAAGGACAAAGGCCCTCATTTTACGAGAGTGATTCAAGATCCATGCATGATGTGAGACATACAACATTCATTTAAGGGGTTACTAAATATTTTAATTATCTTGTTTAATTCCAAAGCTTTATGGTGAAGTTATGAGTTATTTAAAATTCAGTTATGAGTGATTAGTAGGGTAGAAAATTTATTTTATCCTAAGAGCTTAATGCATCAAACTACACATTAAAGCATCAATCATTAAAAAATAAAGAAAAAGATGCAATTTTTAATACACAATCTAAACAAATCATCAATCAATTTTTATAATTATCAGGAATAAATAATAGGCCGGTGCGGTCGGGTGCTGCCGTACAACCCGAAAAAGAAAAGATGGGTATATGAGCCCTACCCTTATACAACCCGATATATGAAAGAATAATTATATTTTGAATGAACATGTATTATGGGTGTCTTCATTCTTCACTCTTTTGTCTCCCTTCTTCTTTCTTTGATTTGGATGTGCTTGCTTCGAAAGCATCACATGGCACTCCACGATAAAGCCTTCTAGCCACTACTCATCATAATCTCCCATAGGACTAATCCTAATTTCTATTGCAAAATTACATTAAGAATAGGAAAATCAAATCTAACTACACTTGCAAAAATAGAAGTTAGCTAAACATACAAACAATCCAACCAATTATATCTATAATTTGGACTTAAAACCCTGCACATGAGTAACCAAGCCTACCTGTCCTAACTTGGATTCTACTTAGGGGTTTAAGGAATCTACAAAGAGAGTACTTATATTTATTTTAAACATGATTTTGGGTCTTTTATAACATCCAAAAATAATACATAACATCACCATCAAGATTAGGTGATGAATTCTAATATGTGTGTTAAAGCTTGTGTGGTGTATCTTGGCTAGGCATTAAAGTTGTAATTTTCTATGTGTAGAAGGTTTCAATTTAACATAAAGGGTTGATTTCTCTTAAGGTTATTTAATTGATTTGAGAATTTTAATTTGTGTTTTCTTTTGTTTCATTTGATTCACATTAAGCAACTAAGTGTTATAAAGAGGAGGAAGAGGATTACCCTCTTCCATCCCAAACTTAAGCCAATTTCTAAAGTATATTAATTTGATTTAGGTCTATTTACTGAATGACTTATTATATGATTTTTAATTAATCTTAAATTTAGGTTAACCTTAAATAATCTTATTTAATATGAAAGGCTTCATAAGATTAATCTAGTTGAATTACAACCACATAACATATGTTAAATCATTCATTTTCATTACAAGTGACATGCATATGATTTAATATCTAGCATATCTATACATGCAACATATTTCAGCACACTTAAATGATGAATGTATTTGTATATTTCAAACTTATCTTTTAATTTAATTGAATTATTTAGTATATGTAGATTTAAAGCTCTATTCAAATTCTTATACCAAGGTACATAATAGTGAAATTAAATAGGTATGTGCCATTGTTAACCAAGGAAGTGAGGTAATCAAATGACCTCCTTGGGTCTACTGAAAATCTCATATTCCTAGGATGTCTAAACTATATACCCATTTGATTCAAATTTATGTAAATTTCCATACATTAACATGAGAAAGTGAAACCCCAAATCACATAATTAGATAATTCGATCATTTAAATGACTATGAATGCATGTATTTCAATAGAAAAGAGAATCATCATTCTCTAATAAAATACACACATACATGTATAAAACACATAAACAAGTACGTGCCTCTATTAACTAGAAAAGTGAGGTAATCAAATGACCTTCTTAGCGCTACTTTAAGCCTCGTATTCCCGAGATGTCTAGACTATATACTCACTTTTCTTAAATACATACACATGTGTTCATAATTAAGGGGATGAGAATCATGCAAAGATTGTATTTTCTTTAATTAAATCATTTAAGTATATGAATTAAAGCTCCATCTAAATTCTAATGTTAGAATACATAAGAATAAAATCAAATGGGTATGTGTCATTGTTGAACCAGAGAAGTGAGGTAATCAAATGACCTCCTTGGGGCTACTTAAAGCCTCGTATTCCCGGGATGTCCAGACTATATACCCATTACCATTCAAATCTATATAAACCAACATATGAATAAAGGAAAGAGGACTTAACATTCATATACTTATGTTATAAGCACATACACTTCTTATGTATTTATAACTACCATTACTACATGTTATCATCCATTTGTAAACTTTTAGAAAATATATTTGGATTTAATAGTGATCATAGCCACACATATATTAAGTTAAGTGAACACATGTAAACTTACATGATGAAAATTTAATTTTATTTTACTTAATTTTAAAAATATGGATACATGGATTTAAATGACATACCATATTTAACATGATTGGAAAGAGAATAATTGAATATAAGCATGTGATTCATCAACCAAACTAACTCTTAAGGACAATCAAATTGAATAAAATTATTTAAAGCAAACCAAAGCTTCATTATTAATTGAGTTTTGGGTTTGATTTGATCCCAAGGGGGGAAGAGAAATTAACACTTCTTATTTTGAACCCATTCCCACATTAGTGATTTGATTTGGTTTAAGAAAAAGTAATTAGATAGATCTTACGGATTAAATAAGTTGGACCTTTAATCAAGTCAATTATTTACCCTTACATATGTCACCTTAAAGTAATTAACCAAATAATTATGAGCTAACATGATATGCATGGAAAATAAACTTGCAATAATTTTAAGAAATAGATGGTCCTAATGCAATTATCTGATGATTAATAATTAATTAGATTAAGGGGCTTAATTAATTACTTTTATGATTTCCCCACTCATGTGGATTAATCATAATTTCATTAAACTCCTTTAGGTTATTAAACACCTAAAGTTCAACCCATGATTTAATTAATTAGGATCTTATGTGATTATGATTTCAATTTTGTTAATTAAACCATTTACTTAATTAATTAAACCTTTAATTGATTTGATTTTTAAAATGAAATAAACTTAGGGGAAGAGGCTAAGAAAGAGGTCCCAACTTTATTCTATTAGTCTATTCACTATTCAACAGTGATTAACATGCCCAATTAATTAAATTATTTTTTGATTAGGGGTTAATTTATCAATTAATTAATTAAGAGAGTAATTAAGGCTAGAATAAGCAATTTCTCTAATTACCTAAGCAATAAATCCCAAGAATATTATGGGAGGCATAGCTCATCCCATTAAATAACCTAAGAAAGTTTGGAATTAATTAATTGAGTTATTAAGCAGTAATTAAGCTAATAAGGTTTTCAGTTAAACTCAAATTAAGCCTGAAGTATTGTTCAAAATCAATTGGGATTAATTTTAAATGATTCTCCTCTGAATTATCTTTTAAATGAAAATTCATTTGTATTTTATGATTTTTCTATGATTTGGTATGAATATCAGAAGTTTCAGCCATTAAAAATAGGTAATTAGACCTAATTAAAGCCTAACCCCATCAGTGCCACGTGGCCTGCTAGTGAACGTGCTTTTCACGTGGCATCGCGAGATTGGATATTAACCCGCATCCGACTCAGTGCCTACGTGGCGACTTGGGATGTGATTTTAATCTCTGCCATCCAACCTAAGATTGGTCGGCCAGGATTAAACTCGTGGATCTTAAGGGAGTAAATTAGATAATCTAACGAGATCTTATAACGATCGTCCATTCCAATCATGCATAATGGATGGTACATGATCTATCATCCCACGAACGATGTGAGATGGAGTCCATTCGCATTGCTCGCTCGATCTGAGCTCACCTGAGCTCGAATCAACTCCAAAAGGATCCCACACCTTCACACGAAGGATCCGAAGGGATCCAATGGCTAAGATCATGATGCATTCAAGTTTCCTTCGACAAGTTCAAATGAATTTTTATAAAATCTTCATTTTAATGGAATCACCTCATCGGAGCTCAAAACTGGTAGCAAATCTAGTTCAGGAAGCTTTGTCTAGTGGAGATGAAGCCCTGTTGAGCATCACATAAGCAAATTTTCCCTCGTTCACTCGATGGACTAAGATTTATTGATTTAGAGCTAGGTGGTGATTGAACTCCTAGCTCCTATGATCATAGGGCTTGGGGGATGATTCGTTCTTGCTTGATAAGATGTGGGTAAGAGGAATTTGGATTTGATTGAGTATTGGTAGAGTTGGGATGGAAAAATGGATGCCCCATTTCGAAATAGTAGAATTCGAGCTTGGGATGGCTTGAGATGCTCTGGGGAAGCTCTTGGAGTTTTGAAATGGGATCTAGGAGGATTTCGAGGGTGTTTGTCATGAATTCAAATTTAAATGAGGGGGGTATATCCACCCCACCCACCCCCCAACCCACCTCACCGGATCGAGCGGATCGAGCTCCTCGATTTTGGCATCGACACAAGTCGTGGGGGTCGGTCACCTCCACATGGCTCGATTGGGTTGGTGGAAGGTTTGTGGGTGGTGCCATCTCCTTCGGGTCCAAGGGTTTTGGCTATTGAGGGAGGTGAGTTAGCTCACCTCCCTTTTAACTCACCTTCCATTGATCCAAGGTTGACCTAGCTCACATGGGTTGGGCTAGGTGAGCAGGTTAGACCATCATTTGAGTGTTTGATGGCTGCCAAGAGGAGAAAGGATAGTGAACTTTATTATTTTTGGCTAAAACCCATGCGGGGAGGAGAATCCAAGGAGGATTTGCCTTGGGTTGAGCTTAATTTAGGTTTGGGTTGGTTTTGGGCTGACCCAAGATGGGTTTGGGTCAAGTTGGATCAGATTTCAAGTAGTCATGGCTTGGTTCAAGGGGGTTTGGCTCAATTTGACCCTTATAGGTCAAATTAGGCTAGGCTATGTTAGGTTGACCAATTGGTCAAATTGGGCCAAACCAAAGCTTGGGTCAAGTTCAAATGATGATTTGAAGTGTTTTGGTTTAATTAGTTTCAATCAATTTGGCTTAGATTTAATTTTGGCTCATTTTGAATCAAATGGGTCAAATGGGTCAAGTTGACTAATTTGATCAAATTGGTCAGATTGGCTTGGGTTAGGTGTAGATTCATATTCAATTGGTTAATTGAAGATGATTGTAGGCTTTAATTTGAATTAATTTGGAATTAATTTGGATTTTGGCCATTAGGTCAATTTGGGCTGAGTAGGTCAATTGGGTCCAATTGGTCAAATTTGGTTTAATTATGGCTTTGGTTAAGCTCAATAATCAATTTGGAATGAACTTGAGCCATTGGTTGCAATCAATTTGGGTTAGATCATGATTTTAACTTTTTTGGTCATTTAGGCCAAATTGGGTCAACTTGGGTCAAAGGGCCAATTAGGTTGTGTTTGGCTCAATTGGTGGTCAAGTCATGTTCAATTATTGATCATAGGTTAGTGTGAATTAATGGTTCCAAATTGATTTGGTTTAGGATGAATTTTGGCTAGTTTAAGTTCATATGGGTTAAGGGATTGACTTGGTCAGATGACCAAGTTGACTTGGTTTGACCGAATTTATGACAACTGAACATCTTAAGGTGATCAATAATCATGTATGATATTTTCATGGGCTTGGTTCATTCCAATTTAGGTAGGATTATAACTTGTCTTAAATAGGTCAAATTAGTCACTTTGGGTCAAGTTGACCAATTGGGCTTAGTTGGCTTGATTTTGGATTGGTTTGGGTTTAGTTTAGTTTATATGTGGATTTAGGATGGATTTATAAATTTGATTGCAATTGATTTGGACTTGAATGGGTTTTGGTTCATTTGAGAATTTCAAGTCAAATGGGTTAGGTTAATTTTAACTTGAGTTGATTTTGGTTTGGCTTGATGAATGTAGATTTCATCTATATTTGGGATGATGCTTGAAGGAATGATTGATTCGTGAGAAAATCAATTGGTTTTGGCTTGAATTGAATAGATTTTTGGCTAAATTCATTTATTTGGTTTAAAGGGCAAAGCTTAGATATTAATTTAGTTTGATTTAGTTTGATTTAGTTTTGATCATTTGGATGTAGATTTGATTTATATTTGGGAAGACGATTGAAGATATAAATTGATTATGAGAAAATCAATTGATCTTGGATTGATTTGTAGGCAAATCTGACTAAGCTTTCAAAGGTGGGTCATAGGGCTTAGAGAAGAGTTTGGTTTAGTTTGATTTAGTTTTGATCATTTGGATGTAGATTTGATTTATACTAGTGAAGATGATTGAATATATAATTGATTTATGAGAAAATAAATTGACTTTGGTTTGATTTGCATGGGGTTTTGACTAAGTTCATGGAGTTATATCACATGGCTTAAGAGGGATTTGGAGTTTGGATTTGGTTTGGGTTTGATATTTAGTTTTGGTTTTTCTGAAGATTTTGGCAAATTGACTTGATTGTAGAATTGATATAGGAGAAAATCAATTGAGTTTGAATTGATTTGATTATAAGTTTCAATCATTTAGTTTAGATGATGAGTTGAATTTGACGTTTGGTAATAACTTAAGAAGGTGAGCATAGGTTGGGTTTAAGCTATAGGGTAGGTAGATTATCCTAATCCCTAAGGTATAACTTAATCATATGGTTAACCCTTCTAAGTCTCTAGATTTAGGTTAAGTGTTCAACTAATTGCTAGAAGTATCTTATGACTAAGAAAATCTTAATATCTAGAAGACTCGTAGGTCTAAGAGGAGATTAAATCCTCACTCCAAAAGTGAGGTCAACAACACATCCCTTAGAGAAATTTGAAAAATTCATAAAAAGATTTTGGATGAGTTATAAAGCTCAATGGGATTTACATGTTATTAAGTTGATAAATATGTACACTTGTTTGTACTTAAAATTTATGATTTTGTACCTACCTGTATAATAATTCATACTTCTTATGTTTAATTAAACTTATAAGAAAAGTAATATCAAAGTTCAAGTTAAAGTATTGTTGTGTGCTAGAAAATCAGTTGTGGTAGAGTAAAAGTTTAAGCCTTAGCCTTGTTGTAAAATCCAACACACATATAGGTATTTAAAGAGTGAACAAGAAAACTCTAGAAATTTTCACGTGAAAAACCTCGAAAAGAGGGAAAAAAACTACGGGGCCTAGCCCAGTAAAAAGCTTCCACTATGTATCTGTTTCAGAGTACAAAATCTTCCCGATAACGAGATTGCAGAATTGTATACGAGAAAAGAACAACGACTATGTAGTCACATTCAGGTGGTAACAATTGCTAGTGGTAGCAGATGATGGCGAACAACAAGGAACAGCGACTGATGATGAAGGTCGTCATGATGGAGACCGGCTAAGGTTGACGACGGCGAGGATCAACGACGGTGACTGACGGCGGTGACCGGCGGCGGTGGTTGACAACCGTCGAGTGGTGGCGCGATTGTGCTTAGAGGATCTTCAAGCTTTAGGGCTCTCTCCTCTGTCTTACTTCGACTCCCTTCATATGAGAAATGAGGAGCTATTTATAGATTAGAGGAGTGACATCAGAATACATGCAAAACTCCACTTCACTGGGGTTCAAAATGATCCCTTTGATCATTTGATGTATTTTAAATATTTGAATGCTCAAATGATGTCGGAATTTTAAGATCTTGGGCTTATTAGATCCGGCTCGTCGAGACGCTCGATTTGACTATAAACACTCCATGTTTGAGAGCTTTTTAGGGGTTTAACTGATATCCCAAAGTTTCCAATGATATTTTAAGTTCTTGATTTCTACCAGTTTCAACTTCGGATCAGTTTGCTTTTAACGTTAAGATTCGTGCTTCGACTAGTAGAATTTTCAGTATCATATCAAATATAAAACTTAACTTGATCAAATCATATAACAAGTTACAAGTCATTATGACAATGTATAACTTTTTAAAGTTTTTCTTTAAATTTATAGATTACTTGTACCATCAAAAATAAACTTTAATAAGTTTTTATTTAATTTATAGGTTACTTCTATTCTCAAAAATACACTTTAATGAATTTTTATTTAATTTATAGCTTACTTGTACTCTCAAAATAAACTTTAATAAGTTTTTCTTTAATCAATAGATTATTCTTATAGTCAAATAAAATACTTTAAATAAGTTCTGACCTCTTGAAAATAACAAGCTTTTCAACTAATTGATAAAAGTTAGTTTTTTTTTTTATTATAGTATTTATTAATCATATATTTTTTAAAAAAATTTATGAAATGAGAAACTTATCATGCTCATTTAAAGATTGTTTATGCATATAAAATAGTCTTAAAATAATATTTTGATCTAATCTTACCTTTAAAATATTTATTAATAATCTCATCTTAAAATAAATCATAACTAAATTAATTTGAAAAGGAGAATTATGCATAATAGGGTAAAGATCGTAAGTATAAAAATTGAAAGCATATAGGGCTATTAACGAGCTGATTTAGAGCCGATCCGAGGCTGACTCGAAATCGGCTCGAACTTTTTAAGCGGCTTGAGATCGGCTCATGGCTCGAACAATTTGATTTCGAGCCAGCTTGGCTCGTTTTCAAATCTATTACGAGCTAGCTTGTTTTGATTTCGACCCAGCTTGAATTGAATATTTTCAACTTCTTTTTACTTGAATTCGAATGGAGTTGGCTCATTTTGGTCAAATAGCTTGAATTTAATAAAAATAATTACTAAAAAAATTTTAAAAATATTGAATTAATTGCATGAAATAAAAAATATGATCTTCAAGTTATAACTCTATACAGTTAATTTTAGAAATAATTTTATTATTACATACTTAGAAGTATTATATATAAATTTAAATATTTTTATTAATAGATGAATTCGATCCGATCTCGAGCTGGTTTGATCCGATCTGTGCCCAGCTCGAAAAAAGTTCAATCCAAATCTTTGGCTCATAGCTCGGCTCAATGTAATCGATTCAATCTCGATCTGATCCAAATTTCAATTCGATTTTCGAGCAATCCTCGATTTTCAAGCTAAACTAATAGCCTTAAAAGCATACAAATTAAGCTAACATATGTAAATTCAAATCAATAAACTTAGCAACATTTTATCTGCCAAATTTTGATGATTGTAGAAGAAATCTTTAATTAAAGCGGAATATGAGAACTTATTTTAAAAGCTCTCTTTTTTAGATTACTATTCTCTTTTCCATTTTCTCCCAACAATATTTTTTTTTTCTCTCATATTTATAGATGAAGTATGAACGTCCTGATAAACACTTGGTTTGGATAAGGGAGAAGTGATAATGAAAATAAATATGTGCATAATATTTTCATGAAAATATTTGCATGGATTACGTGCATTATGACACATATTTATATGTATTATGTAGACTTGCATGCTTGTCATACATGGAGACACATTTTAGAAATATTGGTTTGGATTACATGCATGAAGACATATTTTTGCATGATTTATCTTGACTTACATTCATAGAAACTTATATTTTAGAAGTATTTGTATGCGTTATCTTATGAAGAATAGATGCATGGAGACACATATTTTGAAGAAGATTTATATATTTTGAAATATTTGCATGAATTATAAAAACATACATGCATGAAAACAGACTTTGGAGAGAATTTGTGTATATTAAAAATTTTTGCATCATTCATGATAATTTTATTAAATCTTGTAATTTTTTGTATTGTCGATTTATGACATTTTATAAGTCAAAATAAAAATAAAAAATCAATTCTTAATTTTCTACAAAATAAATAAATTAAAATTCTTTCATGTTCAAATAAATTTATATCATAAAATTTTAATTTAGATTTCTTATTATATTATTTAATATTCTTTTGGGACATTTAAGACAATTTCATGACAAACTCATACATAGAACACATTTGAAAGGTTTGAATCTAATACTCTTAATTAATAATTATAACTTAATCTTAATATTTTATAAATAAATTTATTTAAATCTAATAATATATCTTAAATATATGCTCTTCAAAACTTAATAAACGTATAAAAATTTGCATCTTAATTTTTAAATATCATTTAAATTTACTTTTCAAAAAGACTTATATTCATATACAATAGAGAAAAAAAAAATTAAACTATAAAGAACCCTAAAAAATTATCTTAATTACTTCAATGCTTGTTGTAATATCACATTTGATTATATTTGAATCATATTTGGATCTCCAATTTTTGTTTGTAGCATAAAAATTCCTTAAATCTTTGTTGTTTAGACTACAGCTAGGCCAAATTAAATATTATTAAAATCTAAATCAAATATCATTCTAATTCAATTCAAAAGAAGTTCAATTGAAGCACTCTTGAATGAGAGTTAAAATTACAATTTCAATGTAGATCAATTTGAATCAATTTTAAGTAGTTTGCAAATATGAAAGAAAGTCTATTTTGACCAATAAATAAACCTAATTCTCTAAACACCTTTTTCCATATTTTCTCCCCAAACCTCTAATGCAAACCTTCACCATTGGGATCTTAAACGCTCATCGAGCTCGGAGGTTTGTGATGCCGATATTTTCAGTTTCTCATCTCTCTCCTGGCAGTGAGTGATGGGAACAGTAGTAGTAGCATCAAAGATTGTTCTTTTCCTTTCCTTGAAGGCAAACTATAATGCCTTAAAGCTTTGAAAAAGATGTTGTTATCATTTAGGGTCTGTTTGGCACAGCTGTAGCTGTATGAAGAAGCATTTGTGAAGCTGATGTAGGGAAAAGGGCTTTTAGAAAGGTGGTTCTGAAGAAGCAGTTTAACTATTTGGAAGATTGAGCTATGCAGGTGCTGTGTTGCAGATGTTGGCAGAAAAATGTATAAAACTACCCTTATGGTCATATAGCATCAACAAAGTAAGAAAAAAATGCAATTGTAGAAGTCCATACATACTCATTAGTCTAGTATTTGACATTTGAATTTAACACATCACATTACACTATATAACATGAAAATTTAGATAACATTTGTGACTAGTAGTGCCAACATAATATTAAGCTTTTTATCCAAATAATGAAGTCTTCTATAAAATGTATTTTTCAAAGCTCTTCTCCAAACATGATCATTATCTACAGTTGTCTCTTCATAATCATCAACCCATCTAAAAAAATTACAATCATCCAATGTTTGATTGCGATGACACCTGTAAAATCTTCATTCATAGTTGTTGTCTTCTCGATGTGAAGTGAATACGCAACTTTGTAAACCACAGTTGCATTGGATAATTCTAGAGGCAGTGGAAATCATTGAGTTCAAGTTTGCTGAGCCATGTTGATTTGAGCAAAGAAAATTTATTAGCATTTACAGATTAACAATTATGTATATAAAAATTTTAATACATTTAAATGCGAGTACTTTTTGTCTTATGCTGTTAGCATATTTAGAAGATTAGCAAGGACGTAGCAATCATATATAGCTATTTCTTAATAATAAAAGGAATGGAATTTTATTACCATATTTAAAAAGTACAAAGTCCTTTAAAAGGGATAAATCATGAAACTAATGCTCAATGAGCTACATCAAGCTAAAAGCGTTAAATCCCCTAACTAATACAATAAGATATTACAAAAACCAAGAAAAGAGCAATCAGCAACAACACTAGATCCAAGTGTGAAAAGTTAAAACCATCTGTAAGACCCCAAGACCTGTAAAAGACTTGCAATATACTAAACAAACGATAAATACAAAAAATGAGAAAGAAAGACATAAATCAAGGATAAAAAATAAAGGAAGAATAGGTTCAGACTCAGTTACTATCATCTCCAAGAGCAACAATATATGTAAGCATCCAAACTTCATTAAGAATGGTTACAATCACATATAAAGCTACCAGCAAGAGAGCGGATAAAATGAAACATCAATAGATCCACATTTCAGCTCCTATTGCTTTTCTTATGGGATCCCAGCCTAAGCCAATAGATCTGCATTTCAGCTCCTTCCAAAATTTTTAGCCTATCTCGAGTTGGTCCCATTTGTTCTTCAACTGTGTTTTTTCATATTGTCTTCCTCTTTTCTCTTGGAAATTTAGTAAGATGTTCTGTTAGCCTTCTTTATTGAAGTGAGTTGTTGGTTTGTTCCCCAGCTCCACCTCTTTTAGACATACATCACAAAATATTATCTTGATTTCCCTCTCCCATGTGGCAGATACACCACCATCTCTCAGTTTGGCCATTTGGCAAGCTATAATATTCACAGAACAATAATATAAAATATAGAATTTGACATCAACTCAAATTTAACCATTTCAATCAAAATATCCATACTTATAGCTCATAAACAAATGTACTATTGTTTCTTCTTATGTAACGATACAAATAATACTTCAGTCAAAATGAAATACTTTGCCAAAATAATTAATATAATTCTCAGCCCTTCGGATATTTCATGGTCACAAATAACAAGCCAACAAAGAGAAATGCATCCACTCCACGAGAAGTAAGATTGCTTAATTCACAGAGCACAATGAATGAGTCACATAGCATCAAAGCTTTAGTGGTGTACTTAATACTAACTCAGAGATTTACATCCATATCAATGTTGTAGAGGAATAATCAAACTATCCAAATGTACAGAAGATTTATGTATATTCCATTTGTTCAGGGCATGTTTGGCAAAACGTTACCATTATACAAAGCTTCTAACTACATATATCTATTGGAAAAGCCCATATAAAATAGATGTATCTCATAGAAGTAGTAAACCAGCCACAGTAACGGCTCACCAATGACACATACGTAACAATCTAAACTTCTTGCAAATCCTAAATTCTAGTAAATTTTGATATCGTACATTTGAACATAAAACAGCAGATTAGCAAGATTTCTAAAGAAACTGAGAGAATGCAAACAAATCAGGAACACCTTTTTCCATAAAGAACTGCACTTAAAGGGAAATTGAGCGAAGTATGTATCGAAATTGGTATGTCCCAAATGCCAACAATTTCTCACTTCATTCCCATTAATGGGCTGATTATTAAAGAAGCAAAGAAATGCACTTAACAGTGCATTACAACGAAAATGAGAGACAGGACACCACCATTCGGGGGAAAAACCTAGAAAGTGGTGAAAGTAAAACCACAAAAGATGAACTAAACAAAAAACCGAACTTATTTGAAATTCATCAATTGGGAATGATAGTTGTTTCTGACAACAAATGGAATTGTGCAGTAATGAATAGTGGGAACTGAGAGAATGTAGCCAAATAAAGGGAAACCAAAAGAATAAAAAGTTGAAACAAATACAACTGTTCATTCATTCACAATTTCAACAAACCTAAACGGATTACCAAGGGAAACCAACAACATTCAGACAAATCCAAAACACCTTTCCATGATAGACGTAATTGCAAATCCAGAGAAACCGAGAGAAGTAGGTGTTAGCACTTGTAAATCACAATAAATCAGGAACACTTTTCCACTTCATTCACATAAATTGAGTGATTTAAAAAGAATCAAGAAATGCACTTAACTGCTCGTTGCTAGGACATACATTTATTTATTGTTGGAGTCACGTCTAATGGAACAGGTGAGAGATAGTACTCGTTTACACAAGGGAAAGGAATAGGATGTGGAGGAATCGAAGGTCCTTTATCGTTCGATGCTTAGATCAGTGAAGCCCTAGCTCCAATAACTTCACGTTTCACGGGTTGGAGAAAAGGGAAGAGGAAATGCGAAAATGCTAAACATGGGAGACGGGAAGGGAAATGTTGTGGCTTTCTTTCGTTATACCGGGTTAATAATGGGGATAATTTCAGAAGAAAACTTTATGCAGAAGGCGGAATGGGATTTCAGAGCCTGACTGAGCATCGAGTCCCTCGTTGCGAAAGAGAAAAATGCCACCATAATTTCTTAGGAAACGGCAATATAAAAGTATCTCCCAAACAGTCAAGACTATTTTTCCCAAACGGAAAGCAGCAAAAAAAACTACGCCAAAGAAGCCCTTAATTTATTGGGACAGCCACTCCCAACCGAACCTTCAAGGCTGCCATATCTTCTTCCAGCTTTACGCAATAATATTTTGGCTATGAGAGCCACATTACGAGTAGTAAAAGAAGCTGTTGTAGCCATCTTCAAAAATCATCGTAGCCGCGAACATCTCAGAAGAAGAGGTAGTGGCGATTCTCATGTTCCCACTGCGGGCATTCCATTGTTTCCTTCGTTTTCTTTTGTCGTTACCCACTTCCTCTTTTGCGTGCTTCAGTTTGTGATACTGAAAATCCACAGGATTTATTAAATCAGGGATCTATAAGATTTATGAGATTTATGAGATTTATGAGATTTATGAAATCTACGGAATTTATTAAATCATACAAAAATGTTTGGCAAAATTTATGATATTTATACTCTTAAATTTCAAGTAAATTTGCTATCAAACACCTCCTTAGATTAATTGAAACAAAATGATAGCTATAAATAATTTATATAAGAAAAAATTGTATTACGAGTTATTGAAATAAATTAAATTGAGAAGTACATTACTTGTGATATTTTCTTTGGCTAATTGAGGAATGCTCTTTTACATAGGGGGCACTTTGGGATCAATTTTGTTTTATTATAAGCTATTTTTTAAAAAAATATGTTTGTTTAAAATATTCTTTTAAGTGTTTTTGTTTTTTGTTATAGAAAATAAATAACAATTTAAAAAAAACATTCAATATATTTAAATGTTGTTTTGAGTGTTTAACAATTACCATAAAACATGTTTTGCTTAAAATAAAATATGTTTTAATAAAATAAAAATATAAAACAAAATACAAAATACAAAAGTGATCCTAAATGGCTTTAAAATATTTTTTCTCTCCTTCTTTAGTATAGTTGCATGCTTGTACATGATAATTGGTTTTAATCAACCTAGTCCTAATATTTCATTAATTTTAGACTCATTTGATAGTTTTGAATCAAATTGTATAAACCTCTATTATAGCATTTGGAACACTAAGCCATAGGTGAATCGATCGATCATATTTGACCATCAGACTAACTTAGTCCTCTTTGAATCTTTGTCTAACATAAAGCTAGACCTTAAAATTTGACAAAATGCTTTTGGCCTCACTTTGAATTAGTCCTAATAAATTGTTAGTTCTTACTAAAGCCACATAAATTTTTGGTGTAGTCATATTGGACTAGTGGACCCAACAAACCTATTACCTATATGTCTTTATAGGATCAAATTAACAAATAAATTTTATTAATCAAATTAATTGATTCTATTATACTAGAATAATTTCAATAGGTCATTCATATATGACTTGATCCCAATCAATATTCCAATAGGTCAACTTGTCTATTTAGACGTAGTTGACGCAAATTGACCCTTTAAGGCCGTTACAGTCAATTTGATCAATTAGATTAACTTTACAAAATCATACTGACTTTAGTGGAAATTCCATCTTTTCACGGCTATTAATTTAAAACAAAGAAAATAAATTTGTAGCTAATTACGAAACTATTACAACTTATGCACTCATAAAGACAATCAACAATTAGATTAAATGAAAAACATAAATTAACTTATTTAAAATATAGTTATATGTCATCTGGCTTAAGTTGATTTCATAAATATTAGTGATTTATTTTTTTAATCTCTTGAGATTATATATTCATTTTCCTCATAACATATTTTCAAAGCACATGCCTACTTTCATGGAAGAATATTTTGTCCATATAGACCCCTCTTCTGCCATCAGAAAACGAAAACTTCTTTTTCCAACAAATACTTACGCCCTAGTAATCAAAGCTCTTCAGAAGCAATCATTCAAACACTATTGCATACATTTTACCTCATCTATATGATTGAAGTAGCCGTAATCCTCTCCCCGCAAGTCAAAGATTTCCCACTCTCAGCTAACTAAAATTTGCTAATTTTTACTTGCTACAATTGGAAGGGGAGCTTGAGGCCACAATAGCTGTTGTGGCTTTGAAGTAAAGCAAATAATTGCATGTTAGTGTCCATTAGGCTATTAATGCCTTTGCTCAAACAAGACCATGAGATTGCGAGAGAGTGGCAACTCTTGGCTGCTGGGGAGATGATTATGAACAGTATACAACAATTTTTTCATAGTTGGTTCTCCGCAACTTCGATTCACGACGACGGAGTAAGTAATTGTTGGAAAAAGAAGTTTCCTGTCTAGAATAGCAGAAAAGAAACCTTTTCTGGACCGAATAGCCTTCATTAAGATAGGGGCGGACTTTAAAATGAACACAAGATTGCCATTGGCCTGATGGGAGAGCTTGAACCAGTCGTCGCTAGGATCGGAAAAGCCCTCAGAAGCTCAGGAATGAAGTTGCCGGTGTCGAGCAAGGCAGCTCAGGAATGAACTTGCCGGTGTCGAGCAAGGCAGTACATAAGAGTGCAAATGTGTCAAATTAAATTTATATTATTTTTAACTTGAGCTTAAATTTAAATCATTATTAACCTCGAATTTTATTTTTATGATTTTGAGCTAGCTAATTCATTTAATATAAAAAAAATTTAAATAATTATTATGATAAAAATAATAAAAAAATTAAACAAATTAAAAATAAAATAATAATAATAAATTAATTGATATAAAAAAAATAAGATATAATTTTTAAATATTTTTAATAATTATATAATTAAACTATTAAATTTTAAAATATTTTAAATATATTTTATATTATTATTTATTAAATAAATCATCTTGTGAGTTAATTAATCTAGTCGAAACTAGTTCTACAAGTTTAACTTACAGATCATTTATCAAAGTAAAGTTCAAGTCGATTCATGAATCAAGTTGACATACTTACCCTTGCCCTTAGGGCATAAGAGGAGTTGAGGCGCCTGGGTTCCGGTGGAATCTCAGAGGGAGACCTGGCCTTCGGAGGAGAGGATGACGGCTGAATTGAGATGAACAGGTTTGTTGCAATTTGTGGTGGTGGTATTGGGGAGATTACCGTACCAGATGATGAGAAGAAAGGAGGAGTTTTTGGGTGCGGGAGGACGCTAAAGACATTGCCGCCGGTAGGGGAGAGCTAACAGAGAAAATCGTTTGAAGTCCATCAATTATAGAAGGGTACGGATATTTATAAGTTAATTTAGGATGTTTATATATGGAAAATAATAATAATACTAAAATATATATATATAGAATCTTAAAAATATTAATTTATACATTATTATTATTATTATTATTATTAATTCTTACAATAAATATTACATCCAATATTTATATGATCATAAATAATATTAATTACTCTAAATTTTTTATTTTAAATATTAGATTCGTTTTTAAATATTTTTTATGATAATTAATGATTTCAAATCACCTCCATTCTTTTTTATTTTTTTTATTTTACATTACATGCAATTAGTTATCATATTTTCAACTTAGGTCTTACCATCTTCTTATGCGAATTGCATTTTCCTTATATAAGACATATCACGTAAATGAATACGATGACATTTATAAAGCATTGTTCTTACAGTTCAATTGGTTGCTAGAAGATGCAGAAGCATTTTCCCAGTCATTTTTTTTAATGAAAAATGATATTATCATATATAAATAATTATGATTATATTTATTTTTAGGAATGTAAATTTCATATCTAATCAAGAAAAATATTTGACATAAATCACACATGTGAAGGTAAGTCTATAAAGATGAATTCGAATTCAGGACTCGGTTTAGCTAAATCTTTGATAAGATAAGCTCAAAATGGTACATCAATCTTAAAATAAGATACGACATATTATTGTGTTGAGCTTATGACCACTCTAATCACTAAAGCATGAATCCTTAATGACCCTAAATCAATTAGTCTAAGAAGCATGAGCATTACTATTGATGAAAGATCATGATTAATCAAATTGAATCTTCGGGATTCACCCACCATAAACACTATATATATTGTTGTTAGCTTTATTTTTGAAGTGATGTAAATTTAACTATGAAAAAACTTTATTATTTTTTACCTTACCATTAAGCCAATTATTAGATATTGGAGAATTTATGTGGTCAGAAGTTGAGCAAAACTAAAAAAAAAGTATCAAAATGACTTCAAAAGTGAAAATGCTATAAAATCAAAATAATTCGCATAAATAATGTTTTCTTAAGCCTGTTGTGCGCTAGAATATCAGTAGCAGCAGAATAAAATTTTATGTATTAATTTTGTTGGGAAATCCAACATACACATACATATTTAAAAATAGAATAAGAAACTTTAGAATTTTTACATGAAAAAATCCCAGAAAAAGAAAAAAAAAATCCCGGGGTCTAGCTCACAAAAATGTTTCACTATATATCTACTTTAGAGTGCAAAGTTTAAATTTTTCTGATGACTGGATTACAAGATTTTATGAGAGAAAATCTTGACAATGGGAATTATAGAATCAGGTTACAACAGCTATACAATAATAGTTGGGCTGTAACGGTTGTTGGTGGCAGTCGGAATAGGTTACGATCCGCGACAACTATGGATGACGAACTGCGAACTTATAGCTCTCTGCCAGCTTTCTCATAGGTTCACTTCTAGCTCACCCCTTCCTTCATGACAAGAATGAGGTCCTATTTATAGGATTCTTAGAGGGACATTTTAGTCATTGTAGCCAAAATTTCAAAACACTCCATCGGACTGTTCATATCGACTCATTTGATTATAGATAATTTTTTAGTGATTTGATCATTTATTTGAGTGATCCTAGGCTTGTTGGATTCATCTCATCGAGTCAATCAATTCGACTATACGCACGTCAAATTTGGAAGTCATTTGATCATTCAATCAGTGTCTCGAAGTTTTCATATATAGTCATTGGGCTTGATTCAAGCTCATTTGGGCTCTGGTTGACCCGATTTTAGTATCGTTAAACTCATCTCATTGAGTCATTTAATTTGATTATATACATGCCTTACCTTGAGATTCATGCTTTATTTATAAATTTTAAAGGGATATATTTGAGCCCAATATAACTGCAGATTATTTTGGAGCCCTTTTAATTAAGTTTAGACCATGGTCAAACCCACTTTGACCATAGGTCCTAAACAAGTTGAGTACAACGTAAATTTAAAATTTTCATTTAAATTCATTTCTAAATTGCTAAGAATTTTTCTTTAGACTATTTAGAAGTTCTTTGCCCACTAGTTGAAGAAGGTTGACCAAGTCAAATCTAAATAACTTAGTGGGTCTCACATAACAAAATTCCTAGTTTTATTCAAGAATGTTGTTTATAGTGTATTCAATTTTATTGAAAATTACTTAGGCCCATTTGATTGCGTGTATTTAGAGTGCACTGCATTTCAAATGCACGTATTTTAATTTTTTGGATGTTTGGTTGCAAGCATGGTTTTCAAAACCGGACGGTTGGGTTCAACGGGCCGACCGGGTTCACCGCGTGTGAACGTCCTTGTCGATCAAATGTTAAAAAATTGCTCCAACAAAAAACTGGTTGAGATCAGACAAAACTGGCGGATGAACCGCTGAACCGGAGAACCGCTCCCGGTTTCCAGTTTAACGCCTCGATCTTGATTTTCCGTCGATTTCCAATCGGACGGTTGATGGCGCAGTAATTTCTGTGGTAAAAAATAAATACGAGTTTTTGACTTTTTGCCCTACCGTCTCTTTTGCGCAAGGTTGTGAACACCGGACCGGGCATAGAACCGAAAAAGGGAGAGGTTCAAGGTTCGATGGTTCAACCGGGGTTGAACCGAATGACGTAATAAATATTTAAATGATTAAATATATATCTAATTAAATAATTTAATAATTTAAATATATGATAAATATATAATAAAAATAATATATATATATATATATATATGATATGACACTTAAAATACTACTAGGCGGAGCACGAATCTTGATGCTAAAAGCAAACTGATCCGAAGTTGAAACTAGTCGAGATCGAGCACTTAAAATATCATTAGAAACTTTGGGATATCAGTTAAATCCATAAAAAATCTCTTAAACATGGAGTGTTTATAGTCAAATCGAGCGTCTCAACGAGCCGGATCTAACAAGCCTAAGATCTCAAAATTCTGACTTCATTTGAGCATTCAAATATTTAAAATACATGATCAAAGGGATTGTGTGTGAGCCCGTCAGATGAAGTGGGAGTAGGGTTTTGCATGTATTTACAAAGGCCACTCCTCAATCTATAAATAGTCTCATTCCTCATGAGGGGAGCCCAAGCAAGAGAGAGGAGAGAGCTCTAAAGATCCTCCAAGCACAATCGTGTCGCCACTCAACGTCCAACCACAGCTGCCGCCACCGCCGATCCTCGCCGCCGCCAACCACTATTGGCCATGTCACCCCACCACTATCGCCGGTCATCATCGAACATCGCCGTCAACATCATCGTCCTCATCGTGCCAACATCGCCCATTTAAATTGTTGTCCCTTTCTCATATACATTGTAATCCAGACGGAAGATCTTGTACTCAAAAGATACATAGTGGAAGCTTTTACTAGGCTAGGCCGTGATTTTTCCCTCTTTTGAGGTTTTCCATGTAAAATTCGAGTTTTATTGTTCACACTTTTATACTGTGTGTGGATTTCACAACAAAGCTAAGAAAACTTTTACTCTACCGAATCGGTTTTCGACGCACGCTTGCGCTGGGAAGAGAACCCTTCAATCACATGTGAACACCCTCGTTATGGCCAATAGCGCCATACCGTAACTGAGCCTCCGCCAACTCCGCCACTCTCGAAACCAATCCTTGAACCAAGGACGCCAACCTTCTGCCTCACTTCCCCCTGATAGGCGTGACCCTGTCGGTGAAGGCGCGGCAGAAATCTCTTTAGAAGATCATGTCCGTCGAATGGAAGAGTCTCAAAATGAGATGATCCAATTTTTGCGAGGAACACAACAGCTACTACCGCGAAAAATACATCTCCCCCAAGATCGATCATTAGTCGGGGGAGGTCAAAATGCTAATTTCCTTGATGCTGAAGTTCCTCTGCGTAGAGACCGTGATGCTGATCTCCTTGACACCGCTAGTTCTACTCATCCATCACGTGCAGCTCAACCGACTGTTAATCCACCAATTATTGCTGGTAGCTTGACACATTCTCGTCCTGCTGACCCCACTCGTCATGTTATACGTGCAGAATTATGACGCTTAATGCAAGACAAATTTCACCTCTAAGATAGAAATCATCTTCCCCCTCACCGCGACTATGAGGAATCTTCACCTTTAGCTGAAGCTATTCTTCAACATCCTATTCTCGTGGGTTTCAAGCTTTCGAACATTGATTATTATGATGGGGTGACTGATTCACATAAACACATCGACCATTACAGGACTATCATGCATATCTAACGAGCTCGACACACCTTTGTCGTATTTCATTTCTCGCAAGTCAAGACTTGGTTTTACTCCCTTCCAAGGGAATCCATCCATACCTTTGACTAACTCGACAAGATTTTTGTAGAGCTTCATTGAAAACCGAGGATCATTAAAGATTCCTCCCATCTCTCCGACATTTGTCAAAATGAGGGCGAATCACTTAAGGAATACTTCCAGAGGTTCTCCTTAAAAGCTCGCCAAATACCTGGAGTAGACCCTGAACTATTAAGAGGAGTTTTCCTTGAGGACTCCGCCCGGCCTTTTACTGTCACTAATGCAGACACGCCGCCATATGCTCGACTTGGTTCATCATGGAAGCACAAATCTCTGCCGATGGCACACGCCCATCGCAAATAATTTGAGCAATCTACGAAAACGTAAAAGCCCCTGGGAATGCATCGACAGCCCTATCAAAAGAAGCAGCGCTCGTGATCTCCCTCCACGACCTCCATATCAACGACGTGAATCACGGCCCGAAAAGGAATACACGCCACTGAACACATCTCGTGTTAACCTCCTAATGGCTATTCGAGATGAAAAAATATCAAGGTGATCCACCAAAATCAAATTCGTAAAAATCGAGCAATATTGTCACTTTCATCAAGTCGGACATACGAGGCATGCAAACAACTCAAAGAAAAAAATTGAGAGGCTCATTCAGCAAGGATATCTACGTCGATTTGTGAAGAATCAATCGACTTAAACAAACATACCTCCAACTGGGGGGCAACCAGGACAATCATCACAGAAATAATAAAACAATCATCAAACAGTTGGAGAAATTGAAACAATCGCAGGAGGACCAATACTATCTAATCAAGTTCTCATTACCATCTCAAGAGTAAGTTAAAGAAGTCCGCATCGATCATTCCATCACTTTTAATGACTGACTTAGAAGGAGTACATGTTCATCAAGATCCACTTGTCATCGCCGCAGGATCGGTGATCCATGCTATAATGTTAAAAGAATTTGATTGACAATGGGAGTTCTTGATATCTTATTTTACTCCACATTTTTTTAACATCTGGTTAGGAAAACTCCAACCCGCTACAGGACCATTATACGGGTTTGATAATCGCCCTGTGCGAGTGGAGGGGACAATCACTCTTCCTGTTGTCCTTGGTGAATTTTCTCAACAAGTGGCTCGTTTAATCCAATTCATGGCGGTCAAATCAAATTTAGCATATAACACTATCTTCGGAAGACCCCTCCAATCAATTTTCAGTGCAGTCACTTCAGTATCTCATCTTAAGATGAAATTTCCAACCCCCATTGGAGTTGGAGTGATCTATGGAAATCAACAGATAGCGCAATCATGCTATCTCAGACAAGCTCAACCACGCCTCTTCGCGGACCTTCAAAGATCAAGATTTTAATTTTCGAGATGAAGAAGTACCCCAGAAAGCTTCACCTGTAGAAGACTTTCTCTTTATTGCATTATCAGATGACCAACCATTACGAACAGTGCAAGTTGGATCTCTGCTCTCAGACGAATAAAGGAAAAATACATAGACTTCTTGCAGAAATCAAGACATCTTCGCAGAGTCCGGACATGTGAATCAACCCCATGTGATCATGCACTCCTCAAGATCGATCCACATTCAAACCGATCATCCAAGAAGGAAGTTTTGCACCGACGCTTCCAAGCTATTGAGCAAGAAGTTAACAAGCTTTAGAAGCGGATTCATACAAGAGGTACATTACCCTACATGGCTAATGTTGTCATGGTTAAGAAAACAAATGGAAACATGGAGAATGTGTATTGATTACACCGACTTTAAGGCCGAAAGATAGTTTTCCTCTTCCTCGAATTGATTTGGTTGATGCTACATCCGGACATCAAATGCTCGCTTTTTTTGATGCTTACTCGTTACAACCAAATAAAAATGAACCCAACAGATGAAGAAGCTGCAGCATTTCAAACATATAAAGGTTTATGCTGTTACCAAGTTATACCATTTGGATTAAAAAACGCTGGTGCTACCTATCAACACCTTATGAATAAGGTCTTTAAAGACCTACTAGGCCTGATAATGGAGGTATATGTGGATGACATGCTAGTGAAAAAGTTTGGAAGAATCACAACATATTTCTGACTTAGAAATATGCTTTAACCTTCTTCAACGTTATAACATGAGACTCAACCCGACCAAATGTGCTTTTAGAGTTACGTTGAGAAAATTTCTTGGATTTATGGTAACCCACCGTGGGATAGAGGCTAACCCCGAGAAAGTCAAAGCTCTCAAAAATATGACTCCTTTGAAGAATATTAAGGAAGTTCAATATTTGAATGGACGAATTACTGCATTATCCCGCTTCCTAGCCCGCTTTGGGGATAGATACTTTCCATTCTTTAAAATATTAAAGGGAGCTAAAAGTAATAATTTTCAATGGACTGATGAATACCGCTTTTGAGACTAAGGGAGTATTTAGCATCTCCACCCCTACTATCCAAGCCTATTCAAGGAGAGATGTTATACTTATATCTCGCAGTCTCTTCTCACGCGATAAGCTCAGTTTTAGTGTGAGAAGAAAGTGGGATACAACGACCAATTTATTACATCAGCAAAATTCTTTCTGATATAGAAAGTCGTTATCCACTTGCCGATAAAGTGGCTCTGGCTTTAGTTTTCGAAAATTGCCCATACTTTCAAGCTCACACTATCTACACTCATTTACCATTAAGGGCCATCCTACGAACCGTAAGCATCTGGGAGTTTAATCAGTGGTCCGTAGAATTGGGAGAGTTTGATTTTCTACTCACCTCGCTATAAAGTCTCAAGTACTGCAGCAGATTTTATAGTGGAATGCATTGCCCCAACTGTGAGGGAGCTATCTGCTACATGCCTACGCCTCCTCAATGGACCCTCTATGTTGATAAAGCTCAGAAGTACTGGGTGTCGGTGGAATCTTACTTATTTCCCCAAGAATACCTTAGAGTATGGACTTCGCTAAAATTTCCCCAACTAATAATATGGTGAATATGAGGCTCTCATGGTTGAGACTGCCATTAACTATGAAGCTCAAGACTTAGTGATACACACTGACTCTCAACTTCTCGCCTCCCAAGTTGAGGAAAACTTTAATGCTCATAATCCCCAGCTGGCACAATACCTCCACTTGGTGAAGTCTCTTCTTGCCCATTTCAAGACACATCAAATTATTCACATACTGCGAGAGAAGAATACTCGAGCTGATGCTCTTGCTAAGCTTGCTTCATCTGCTACTAGGAATCTATTTAAGAGAATGCATGTTGAAGAAATACATTTTCTGAGTATCCAAGGGTCATGGGTAATTCAAGCAATTGATGAGATAAAGGAACATTCTTGGATGGACCCCATCCTATCTTTTCTACAAGAAGGAACTCTTCCTGAAGACCCAACTTTTGTAATTCGTCTCTGAAGACAAACTTCAAATTCACTATTATCGGAGGTGAACTATACAAACGAAGCTTTCTGACCGCACTCAAATGTCTCTCACCTTCGAGGCCGACACGATTAAGAGAGGTTCACTGTGGATATGTGGAGAACACTAGAGGAAGGGCGCCACCCTTAAAATTATAAGGCAAGGGTTCTATTGGCCTACAATGAAACAAGGCCTTGAGTTCACAAAAATGTGCAAGTTATCGCTTGCACTCTAACCTCCTCACATGCCGCATACTGAGTTTCCTCATCCAAAGCCCGGCCTTTTGCTCAATGGGGATTGATATCATGGGACCTTTTCGAGCATAAGTAAACGAAAGTTCATCATTTTAGCCATCAACTACTTCACTAAATGGGTGGAAGCAACCACTCTAAAAAATTAGGCAAATGCTAAACAATTTATTTGGAAAAATATAGTATGTTGGTCTTCCCGCAAAGATCATCACCGACAACGAACACAATTTATCGGAAAAGTCTTTACGCCCTTTTGTAAAAGATCTTCACATTCAGACAGAAGACATCCTCAAACTAACGCGATAAGCTACCAGGGACTATACTCAAAGGATTAAAAACACATCTCGAGAAGGTCAATGGGTTGATGAGCTTTATAATGTTCTTTTGGCTCGACTACACCAAGCACTCGACCGGTGAGACACCATAACTTGTGTTTTGGCATGTAAGCAATTATACCGTAGATATCGGGTTCCAAGTCCAAGAGTTCAATTATTCAATCATGACGGTAATGAAGAAAAACTCCGACAGGACCTACTCCCCGAAACTCGTGACATGACCCTACTTCGGACTGCTTCCTATCACCAAAGGGTAGCGTCACTTCAAATGTAAGAGTAAAACCTCTCATATCCATATGACTTGGTCCTACGTCTCAAGTCGCAGCAAAGGCCCTCAACACAATAAACTCCCACCTCTTTGGGATGGCCCATATGTGGTTATAGCTATGGTGAAGCCAAGAACTTTCAAGCTCAAGGATTCAGAGGGAAAAACTTTACCTCGAACCTGGAACATTGAGAATCTTCAAAAATATTATTAGTAATTCCTACTGCATAATTATCCAGCTTTTATTTTATCTCGTTTATCATTTCCCCTTCATATAGTCAACCCCACTTAGTGGGATAAAGACTTGTTGTTGTTGTTGTTGTTGTTGTTGTTGTTATTATCATTTTCTCTTAAAACTCATATCCGTATTAAAATCATCTTTTGATTATATGACTGAACTTATCAGAGTAATGAATTTATAGCTTTCTTCTTACAAACTTATTTCTTCTTCATTTAATCCTCCCAGTTGAGAAATATATAACTCACATTATATCTCAATCGGAGCATGATCAATTCCAAGGGGACTTTCCACAACCTCTTCCACACAGGTTAATGTCATCGAAATAAGACTCGACAAACAACCTGATAGGTCAAAAGGTCCTTGGTGGACTCACCACCTCTTCCATACGTTAACGCCATCGAGCAAGACTCGACAAACAACCCAGGATAGGTCAAAAGGTCCTTGGTGGACTCTCACGACCTCTTCCATATAAGTTAACGCCATCGTGAGACTCAACAAACAACCTCGATAGTCAAAAATCCTCGAGTGGATTCTTCAACCTCATCCAGGTTAGCCGAATAATATTCACCAATTCCTGGATAAAAAAAAACAAAATAAGAGCGTATTATCTAAAAAATAAAATAAAATAAAATAAAATAAATTTGATAGCATTAACATGGTGATATAAGAAAGAATCAATATTCTGATACACACTAATAATAATACATAAAAAAATGCATCCTCAAGTGATGCTACATCATATCGCTGGTGATATCAACGCCCTCCTCACCACTGGGAGATACTCCTCGACTCACTCTCAACTCCTTCATCTCCGAATGGACGAAGAGTCTTCGATACTTGTGGTTGGGAGAGATCCTCAATACTAAGTCTTGCGATGTACTAAGCGGATTCCTTTTAGGAACCCTGATGAAGCCCTCTCTAAACATTGGTGCTCCAAGTCCTTCACTTCAACATCAAGTATATGATTACGAGCTTCCGAACATGGTCTTGAGTGTAGAGATAAGCTGAGTTCTTAAAGTCTTCCACCCTTCAAGGAGATTTTGCTTGCTTCGACATTATATGCTCCTTCTCGAAAGACGATCCAATGCTTTCTTCTCTAGTTAGAGCTCTCTTATCCATTGTGCCTTAAGTCTTTTCTCTTTCTAACGAGTCTCTATCCTCACCTCAATCACTCATCACGAGTCGCTCCACCTCGACAGGAGAGAAAGAAAGTCGACATGTTCTCTTACGGTCGGTGATCCTCCAAAGTCGCCACTTCTTTGGTTTTAATACTCATCTTTCGCTCATACTCGCCTTGCAGATATTTTATCTTCACAAATTCAGTATTCCACTCATCTAAAGCAATACCCAAATGAGCCATCTGCCCTAATATTTGAGTTATCTATAAAAAAAATCATCACAAATATTACACAAAAGAAAAGAAGAAGAAAAGAAGAAAGAAGGGAAGACAACGCACCAATTCATTTGCTCGTTGACGCCTAGTACATATGTAATTTAACACCTCTTCAGGAATGTGTGGATTCGAGAAACGAACTCCCCCCATCATGAGTTGAAATAGCTAAACCCTCAGAGGTCAACTGGGGGCGAACATCTTCTTCATAGATATCTGACATAGTCACTTCTACGCATGTCTTCTTTTTCTTTAGAGAAGAAACATTACCACCACCCTGATTTCGTGACGGGCTTCTTGAAAGAACCCTATGAATATGAAGAGACCTTTCATCACCTTTACTTGACCTCTTTAATGAAAAAGAATGAGATCTCCCTGCCTGGATAGAAAGGCCAACCTTGAACATTCTATCTTCAACTATATATTTGCTAATGTGGCTAACTCATGTTGCAAGCTTTCACGCATCGGGGATATTAAGAGTTGTCGATCTCATTCTCAGACAGAATGGATGGAAGGTCATTCAATCTTCCCCATCTCTCAGGAAGGCCCCACTCATTTTTCACAAAGAAGAATCCATTAGACCAATTTTTAGATGGATCCTGTGCTAAAAATTCTATCCAATTCTTTATAGCTCGATAAGAAACACGTCCTTGAGCATCACATGTGAATCTACACATTCAGCACAAGTATGTGATGTTCAAAGTAACATCACGCTCTCTGAAGAAGACAGCCAAACCGACAATGACCACTAAAGCTCGAAATGAGAATTATGACAAAGCTACTCCACATGTTTTGAAGATCTCAATTTCGAGGCTAAAGGGAATGATCAGAAATCTCGAAGCGTGAAGTATCCCGAGGTGAACGAGCTCGATCGGACCTCTTGGCAATAGCCACCAACTCATTAGGAAATGAAATTTCTTACGAACACCATTAAACTATCGATGTGACAAGGGATGGTATATCGCAGTAATGTGGTATGGGTTATCCTTGCCATCACCACAGTGAAAATACATAATGAATAAGTAAAGGGGAGAAATGATAAAATCAGAAAATTTTGTGAAGCTACTCACTCACCCCAATACTTGGGCATACCCTTTACTCTACCGCTCATGGACGACTTGCTAGATTTTCTCTGCAATCATGAAAGGACATGTATACATATGAGATCAAAAGAAAAGGGGAAAGAGAACTATTCCTCCCCAATGATGCTCGAAATTACACCAAACTTTGAGGTCGTTCAAATGGCGGCTCTAATTAGCTTTGTATCACCAGCAATTATACCATTGAACCATCCATCAAGTTTGAAGAAATCCAATTTCTCCTACGGGTCTTGATCGCCTCAAACCCGGTCGGTCCGGTCGGTTGACACCTCTTTGAGAAAAGCGGAGTCTTGCCATTATGAACTACGGGTCTTGATCGCCTCCAAACTTCGGTCGGTCCGGCGAGGCAGTTGACACCTCTTTCGAGGGAAAAGCTGGAGCACTGAATATGGGCCTGATCGCCTCAACGATCCTCACTCAAGAAGAAGAAATCAAGAGTGTTGAAGAAGTGTGCCTCCTCTTATTTTATGGGGTTTTATAGACCCATAAGGGTAAAATCGCCTAAAACCACCCAAAATCAAAATGCGTTTGGGCCGGTTGGCGGCCGGTGAGCGCTCGCTCATACAGCCATGCGCAGATGACCACGAACCGACTGACCGGCAGCCCTATTGCCTACATGCATGAGCCAGCGCTCGCCCATGCGTATGGCGCGACCATCCCGACCGTCGGACAGCCGTTCCGACCGAGACCCTGGTGCAGACCACCACGCCGCGTCAGTTCAGCGAGCCGAGACCATCTGGTGACCCGCACTGCGCACAAGGTGCGCACACCCATGCATGCGCTACCATGATGGCCAGCAGAGCTCGTAAGCTCGGCTCAAGTAACCTTGAAATCTCGTGTCCGCGCATACTTTATACTCATCCGCGACCTTACATCTACATGGTCATAATATTGTGCCACGAAGATCTTCTTTAAAATATGTGGTTAATGAATGCTCAAATTTCATTGAATAATTTGCTATCTTCAAGTATTTGATATATATATATATATATATATTTTTGGATGATTGAAATAATGATATCCAAAATAGGGGATATGACACTTAAAATACTACAGCGAAGCATCTTGATGCTAAAAGCAAAGCGATCCAAGTTGGCGGTGAGATCGAGCACTTAAAATATCATTAGAAACTTTGGGATATCAGTTAAATCCATAAAAAGCTCTTAAACATGAAGTGTTTATAGTCAAATCGAGCGTCTCGACAAGCCGGATCTAACAAGCCCAAGATCTCAAAATTCCAACTTCATTTGAGCATTCAAATATTTAAAATACATCAAATGATCAAAGGGATCATTGAGCCGTCAGATGAAGTGGTGGTACGGGTTTTGTGTATTCTGAGACGTCATTTCCATCTATAAATATTCCTCATTCCTATGAGGGAGCCCAAGAGAGAAGAGAGCTCTAAAGATCCTCCAAACGTCGTCCACTCGACGGTCGTCGACCATGCCGGCTACGATCGCCATGCCGTCGGCCCATCGGTCATCATCATTGATCATTATTAATCATCGTCACATCGTCGTCAACATCATCGTCAATATCGTCGTCTCGTCATTACTAGCAATTGTTGTCCCTTTCTCTACAATTCGTAATCCGGTATCGGAAGATCTTGTCTTTCGAAATAGATACATAGTGGAAGCTTTTCTTAGCAGTGATTTTCCCTCTTTTGAGATTTTCCACGTAAAATTGCGGGTTTATTGTTCACACTTTTTTTACGTGTGTGTCTTTGGATTTACAATTTAAGAAAACTTTTATTCTACTGATTTTCAGCACAACATATATATATATATATATATATATATATATATATATATATATATATATATATATATATATATATATATATATATATATATATATATATATATAATATTACTAGTAATTATAATTTTAAAGTTTGATATAAAATTCATTTAGTTATAGTTATTATGAATTATAAATTTAGATAAATGTATTAAATATATCAAAAAAATTATTATATAAGTTTATGAAAATTAATGTGAAATATAATTTAAAAAAATTATAATTTGTATTAAAATTATATAATTTAGAATATAAAATTTATTTTAAAAACTTTGTAAAATATATCTAATATGTAAATATTATTATAAAAATTATAAGAATTCCTCCAACTATTTTCCACCCTTAAAATTAAAAAAAAAATTTCGAGTTTGCTGTAAACAAAGAAACGTAGCAGCGGGGGGACAAAACCACCAAAATAGGGAACGAAGAAGGCAAGGGATTTCAATCACCTGCGCGGAAATTCACAGCCATCGGATTGTCTATTAGCGCGGACCGGCGGATTGATCGAACTGCGGCCGATTCTCCGATTTTATGATTGAACCGCCAATTTGCTAAGTCCCCCGCGGTTTTTTCTGAGCCGATTTTTTTAATATTTTGGATCCGCGCAATGACCGGTTCACAGCTTGCGTACAGATTTTTGAGAAATTATTGTTTTGAATTTTGATTATTAATCCGCTTTTGTCCTACAGTCTTTTCCGTCGTTTTCCAATACCGTTTTTTTTAATTTATTTTTTTATTTTTTATTTTCGTTGAGGCAGCAGTTTTTTTAATTTAATTTTTTTGTAGTCTTTTTAAATTTTTTTTTTCAGACAGCCATTAAAGAGAAAATATCAAATAATAATAATTTTTTCATTTATTTATTTTTATTATAATTTATTTCTTTCAATTTTTTTGAGATAAATTTTAATATGTATTTGATATTTTAATTTTTAGAATAAATTTTTGACAAAAGATCACAAAAATTATTGATATCTCATATATTATTTTTATTGAATTATGAATATCTTAATTTTGTTATGATTTATTATTTATTAGTTTTAATTATTAAGTGTTTTACATCATAATTTATAATATCTTTTATAGTTAGTTTATTTTATATTTTTTTATATATTTTATATAATTGATGTCAAATTACTAATTTAATATTTTATTTTGATTTCAATTCCTTTTTAGATAAGAAAGTTCTTGAAGTTCTACCAGTTATTTCAAAGAATTATCATGCCACAAAAAGGCTAAGATTTATATATTAATGCATTTAACTTTAAAATTAAGTTTTTTGCACATTATTTGTATTTTATAATTTATTTTTCTCAAATTACACAT
The DNA here is from genome assembly GCA_021442155.1 of Cymbidium sinense. Taxonomy (NCBI): domain Eukaryota; kingdom Viridiplantae; phylum Streptophyta; class Magnoliopsida; order Asparagales; family Orchidaceae; genus Cymbidium; species Cymbidium sinense. The sequence goes on from CM038222.1 coordinate 101,875,936, forward strand.
ATTATATGATTATTTGAACATTTAAATCTCATTTAAATAATTTTAATATTTATTATATCATTCGTTCGACTCTGCTCAATTCTCACCTAAACCAACTCTATTTTTCGCTCTATATGCTTTTCAAACATTATTGTAAAGAAATTTCCAATATAGAAATGATTTCAAATATATGAATGTATTTTCTGGATACGCGGCCAAGTAAATTCCTTGCCGCCGACACCGCCGGCCCGCTCGCCGGCCGCCCGCCTTCCGCCACGCATGTTACGCCACTAGCCGCTTCTCGCCGTCAGACATCAAAACCTTCGATTAATTTTACATTTTTTCAACCAAATAAAAAAAGCGTGAATTTGTAAAACTCTCAACCAAACAACGATAAAGTAATTTTATATCGAATTCATTTTATTAATCAGATTCCAAATGAACAAAGAAAATTTTAGTATTAAATCAAATTTTATCTATGGAGATGATGTCGAACGTTACTAGAGGCTCGTTGAGAGTGACACTAGGAGGGTGGGGAGAAGTATGGAACTAAGTAATAAATAAAACAACAAAAAATAAAGCTTAAGTAAAACACTATCTATCTATATATATATATATATATATATATATATATATATATATATATATATATATATATATATATATATATATATATATATATATATATATATATCAAATATGAATGCTTGTATAAATAGCAATACACAAAATGCTTAGGAGAAGAGAGAAGTCTACTCTTTAGATGACAACTTGGTATTCTATTCATTATCACTTTTCGCCGATGTCAAGCAAGAGAGTGCATATCTTCTTCCTCATCTTCATCTTCATCTTCATCTTCGTCTACCTCACAAAGATGAATGATTGGCAGCATGACAAGTACAACAACAATAGAAGAAAGAAAAGTTGTAAGCTCCACTTGAGATGACATTTTTGTAGTAGCCCCGATAACAATAATAGAAGCACTCGCCTCAATCGCTAGCACAATATTACACTCGTTCTCAATCACCACCTTCTTCTTTTCTTTCGCTTAACAGTTATGAAGGTTGGATTAAAGCTCATCACTTCCAATATCACCCCAAAGCTTTTTAATGCCATAAGAATGATCCAAAAATAATAATAATAATAATAATAACTCAATAAAGAACTCAGCAAAAGAAATAATGAAACTCAATAGGAGAGCTATGAACTAACAAGAGATGGCTTCATTATCTTTCAACCTTTTATATAACTCTAACTCAAGGCTGTCACCTAGAGTGTGATTAAAGGTGATGTAGCACATTTCTAAAGAAATTTTAGTAAAAACTGATAAAAATTTCAATAATAGTATATACTTTATTTGACTTGATCATTATCTTCTTTTTCTCACATCTTTTTTGCAAGTGACATCTACAAGAAGCACAAGAATCGGGGAACTAAATGTTCAACCATGAAGCAAGTGGTAGTCTTCAAGAAGACGACAATGGGCTAGCACGAGGGTTCAACTAGCAGCAAGTTTTAAAACTTGAACAAAAGGTGAATAGATTTATTTATACCTAGAAGGATTCAATACTTGATGACCACTAAATAGCCTGAGCTTACATTATCGCAGCCCACTAAAAAAATTTAAGTTTATATTCAAAAGTTTGGAAGTCTGAGAATCCGTACACAAATTTTTGGACTATATTGACATTTAAAATAAAAAATATCGAATAACTCATTGTAGTGATGGCTATTCACAAAAACTTCTTCAATTTTGGGCATCTTGTGCTGATCCATAAAGTATTTTATATTTAAAAGGTTCTGAAACACTAAACTAACTTATCAATGACTATATTAACCTAAGGTTGACATTCTTTTCACAATGTATGAAACCACAAATTTGATTGAAAAAGGTTATATATTAGCTTTTTGCAGCTATTCTAGGATTGAACTGTTAAGTCTTACGAATTTTTTAGAATATTGCAAACAACTTTGTTGCTAGTTGTAATGCTCGAAATAGCTTAGATACTTGGAGTTGGAGTCCACCACTCATAGTTCACCAATGTTGGTAATTGAGTGGGATAAAATGTGAATCAAGACCTCAGAATGGTATGAGAGAAAGGCTACACATCAGAGGAATACTTTCAATGCAAAGAGCCAAACCTATTTTCTCTCCCTTGCAAAAAGTTTCTATATTATCTTGTAATAATTTTTATGCTCTTATTAATGGAATTCTTAGAATTTTCAATCTTTGATAGTTATGTATAAGCATAAAAGGACATTGGGGGACGTTATAAATTGTTCTTCATGTGCATTGCAAGTTGTGGAGGTTATGGTGATGAGGGAACTTGTTTATCTATTAATAATAAATCATGGTTTAATGACATATTATGGTTGTCTATTTAATATTATTTTAAATGGCCTCATTATGTTTTAAAGCTTTATCTTAAAGCTCTAAGAATGTATCAAAATGGATATTTTTTTTTAATTCTCTTTCCTAAAGTTTTAATTCACAACCCAAAGTTGATATTGGTTTATGTCTTGTATTAACTTTAAATAGGTTTTCTTGAACTTGAAAATTTGTTTGTCACCTCAAATAAATGCTTAGCTAGGTTTGGCTTTATTTAGACTCAACTTAGTAGCTCGAAATCATTAGCATTCCTTGTGAATTATAATTGGGTTGTATTTAGAGTTCAGATAATAAAAGAAAATTAACACCTAAGTTAAGGATTCGTTAGAATTGGATTATATATATATATATATATATATATATATATATATATATATATATATATATATATATATATATATATATATATTATTATGCTTCTTAGAATTCATTTATCTAGATTTAAACTCCAATTACTCTGAATCAATTTAGATTTAATTAAATTTAGTTCAAGTTTGGAATGGCTCATTGATGTTATTAAAATATAAATGGGCCACTTTTAATTAATATTAATTTAAGTGTATTTGAGTTAATATAACCTTTAAAAAAAAGTATCTTAAATTAAAACTTTAGAAAGGTCATAAAAGATTCAATTTGCATTAGACTCGATTGATCTCATTCTTTATTTAAAGGTATTCTTAAGTTATTATAAAGTATTTAAATTTGATTGGGCTTGATTACATTAGGCCCTAAAATATATTTAATGTGTTATTTGGATCAATAGATTTGACTCAAAGATTTAAGATTTTGATTTTACTTTAAGTATGGTTCTTAGTCTCCATCATACTGATTAAGATCATTAAAAATCAAATTCTTTAAGAAAATTAGAGATTTTTATAGTGTGGGGCCATTAAGCCATCCAAATTTATTTTTGACAACTTGTGATCAAAAGCTCCTAAATGATTTAAGGAATGATCTTTATTTATTTAGAAGTGAATTTGAAATTCAAATAAAGTTTAGATTGAATTGGGCCATATGGTCAAAGTGGGGTTGATTAAGTATTTTTAACTTAGTCCAAACAACACCAAAGAGATTTAAACATCACACTAGGCTCAACAGAAGGTTATTCATGAGATTAATTTCAATTTTGAGGCTTTTGATTTTAAGGAGCATTTTGATAATTCTTTTATAATTTCATTCAAATTCACCAAATTAAACATCTTAAAGAGATTATAATTTTAGTTCAGTTATATCTACCTTGTCATCCTGAGAGCATCATTATGCTTGGTTGTTAATGATCTAGACCAAAGGATTGTTTTTGTCCATTCTTCCACTATCCCCCAGTCTCAGCCCACTCTTATTTTACTAAATAGAGAGGAAATTAATCACTATTACTTCTTCGGATGAGATTATAGGCCTAATTGAGCATTTCATGATGAACTCATGACTTTTACATATCTACTATATGTAGTATAGGGATAAGAATATTATTGCTAATGGCAGATGTTTTATTGTACTTAAATAATATATAAAGTGCTGCCTTTTTATGTGTACTTTTGTACAATCACCTTATGGAATGAATGCATGTTTGAATTTTTGGCACATTTTGAGTATTACATAAGTGGGTATCTTTCAAATTTCAATCAATCTACATTATAAAATTATAAATGCTTAAGTAGGGATAGTAATTGATATGCATCACCCCCTTCAATAATTCAACAAATTTGATTAGATCTTCTGGTTACTCCAAAATAGAAAAATAGATATTCTAATCATATCAAACAAAGTTTCTCTTCTAGAAACTTCTTAATATCTATCAAGTAAACATGTTAAAATGGTTATTATAAACTCCTAAAATGGTGTTCAAACCTCAATAAAACTTTGGTTCTTTTAACTATGAGTATGGTTCATTAAAATTCACCCATTATCAAGATAGTGTTGATATAAAATTTATGACGGTAAGCAACCTTGTTGCTCATAAAATGGTATTTAAATGACATCTGTCACATAATGTCTTTCAATAGAAAAAACTTTGTGCACATTGCACAAAGTCGGTCAAGCTACCCACTCTGTTTTGTAAATAACATAATTGCATAAGGAGAAACTCTTCAAGAAAAATTTCTTTGAATCCTACTTCTAACAAAGATTACTATTTTGCAAGGTTTATTGTCAGATTCTCTCTTTTTTAAAACCGTGTCATTGTTAAAATCTTTGGTGCTATGTAATCACATTTAAATGAATAAAAACATGAAGTTATTGTGTTATCCCAAGAAGCTTATAGCTACACTTTCTCCAAATTATGAAGTTATTGTGATGTCCCAAGTAATTTCTAGCTTCACCCTCATTAAAACATATGAAGTTGTTGCGATATTCTAAGCAGTTTCTAACTTCAGTTTTCTTAAAACATACAAAGTTACTATGATGTCTCGAACAGTTTGTAATCCTTTCTTCCTAGTTGGGTCATGTGATTGAGTCTAAGCTTCTATTTGGGTCACCAAAACACACCTACATCATTACCCTAAATTACATTTAATCAAGTTACCATAACATCCTCAACAAGGGGTTGCCTTGTATCCTTGTTCGATTTCTATGAGGGTTTAGGTTTTCAAGATCCCATAAAAAGAAGGTTGTTGTAATGTCTAGAATGATTTGCAATTTCACTTAGGATGGACCTTGGTCACCAAAAACTTAAGTGAGGGTTATTAGAAATTCCCTAATAGTGTATATCTTAACAAACAGAGTGATGCTTAATCTCATGTAAGCTTCTTAATGAATCATCAACTATTTCCCTTTTGTGTTATAGTTATGTAGACGCATACATTTACAAACACACATAATAAGCTATTCAAAAGTCTCATAGCGTAGAGTCATTATACTATAGCCATCATTCTTGAGTGCACATCATGTCCTTTTTCTTTTTCTTAATTTGATTTATTGAATTATATTACATGATTAAGAGGGGTTGTTTATTATGATGCATCCTTGTGAGAATGCTCTCATAGTAAGGTTAAATTTCACCAAAAACTCAAGTGAGGGTTTTTAGAAAAATCCCCAGTAGTGTGTTTATCTTAACAAACAGGGTGCGGCTTAACCTCATGTATGCTTCTTACATAAGTCGTCAATTGTTTCTTTTTAATGTTCTAGTTGCATAAATACATACATTCACATGATTAAGACACACAATAAGTGACTCCTAAGTCTCATAATGCGAAGTTACAGGACACTCCAGCCACCATTGTCGAGTGCATGTCATGTCCTTTTCTTTTACTTAATTTGCTTCATCGAATCAAATTACATGATTAGGAGAAATGTTCTTAATGATGCTTCCTTGTGGGCATGCTCTCATAGTAAATTTAAACTTCTTGGATATAATAATTTTCCATTTACCTTGTAGTGTATACCATAGGCTACATTAGTGGTTAGATAGTCAAGTCTAGGTCTTAAATCTGGTATTCTTCCTAATTCATGTGATTGAGATTGAATATTAGACTAGACTTTATTCTTAACTTTGCTAGATGTGTAAGATTAAGTAGATTTAGATGATGATTTGTAGTGCCCTCTGATAATGAGGTAGGAGTTAAATCCTGAATTTAAGAAATCACCTATCATACTGAAAAAATTGATTATTGACAAGTCAATCTTTTAGTCTGGTTAAGACCTACATACCTAAAGAATATCTTATGAATCTGATTGATTATAGTTGCATAAGTTCTTCAAGCTGAGATTGTAACTCAAGCTCAGAGGACACTTTTAGAATGATAATGTGGCAATGTTACCTTTAGTTTGCTAATTTAGTTTAGAATAGTCCTTCTACGCTCACCAAAATGTCTGCTTATTGTAAAGAGAGTAGCGAAAGGGTACCCCATATAAATACTCTTTTTATGGGTAAGGGCCCTTCATGGTCTATAAGTTTATTAATTGCATTACCAAGATAATGGCTAGCTCTGCCTTTAAAGGATACTCTAACATGGTGAGCTCTAGTAACTCAAGTTAGTTATCTAATCTTTACATGGTTTCAATGGTTAGAACAAAAAAATTCAAATATTCCTTTTCTTCTACTAAAAAATGTCGATTAAACAACTTATTTCCAACTCATATGTCACCCAACGAGCAAGAGTGATGAGATATAAGCAACAATTCAATTCAACACAATAACCAGAAGATCTTTGATCCTAACACACCTATAGATGTTGCATAAAAGGGGTCCAATGATTAATGCCCACTTTAGGGGAAGTCATCCCACCAAGAGAATGAAACTTTAAGCCCCTCAAATTAAGAATTGAAGGCATGGTCATTAGGATAATGACCAATGAGATACACTAAATCTTATGTAGAAAATCATTTTATTAAATTGTAAACTAGTCACTAGAGGATTCTTGGTTAAGAATCACCTAGAGTCTAGGACTAAAGAAACTTATTAACATACCATCAATTATAAGGTCCCTAGTTATGAACCTGTTGGTCAAGTCTAGCCATCAAAACTTCCAAAATAAATTCTCCTTTTTTTTTAACATTTACAATATATCTTATTGATATGCCCTAATTGTTGGGGTCCTTTGTTAACAAAAAAAAAAAAAATGAAACTCATAGGTTGGCCCTAGTAAGCCTTGGAGTGACCCATGTAAGAGAGTCTTTTGTTAAATCCCTCCTACAACTTGTGCATTACTCTAGCTAGCCCTAAAGTAGCCTTATTTCTTTGGTTAAGCTTGGCCATTCCTTAGTGAATGCAAGTGTTGGATTTCAAGCAATCATTTTATCTTATTTATTTCATTGCTTATGTAATTAATCATGAGATTATGAGATTTGGCTTAGCCAACCTCAAAACCATTTTGGGGAATTGAAACAAGTTTGAGTTAAAGGAAGTCATAGGTAAGTGTTGTATTTTATTAATCATATGAACCATAACCTTCTATTTTAATTCCAAAGCCTTTTTTTAATGAATTCTTCAATCTTTATGACTATAGATTTAAGTTGATCATTGGACATTAAGTCAAACTCTAATTAACCTTAGGGGTAATACGAGTTGACATTAATAGATATTTATAATGGTAATTAAACTATTTGAGAAGCTCGTGTGTATTCAAATTATCACTTTATAGTCAAATAGTGTGATCATTTTTATTAAATTAACTCAATTGACCCTCTTTAACTAAGTTTTGACCAAATTAGGCTAAAGACAGCTAAATATCCTTAAACCTCAAACTAATTAGCCCAAATTAAATGAAATCATATCTCTTAATATCTCTTACAATCTTAATATCTTACTTGGCCTAATTACTTGTTGGCCCAAGTCCAAGAAGTCTTGGGAATGGCTTTGATCCATTAATGCCTATAGGCCATTTAGGCTTCAATTAGACTTGCTTAATCTTCATAAAAAATTAACCCTTGTACATCTTTGTAGCTAACGATGTCCCAAATAATTTTTTAGTTGAACTCTAGTTGATTTGACATCTACATGAGGGTCAATTAAATCTTATGAGTCATTGCATCCAATTTAAACTCAAATGGAAACACCGCACTCTAGAATTGAAATTGACTGAGCCAATGTCCAAATATTTTTCATCAAATTTTATATGAAGCTAGAGGAGAGTGTTCATTAAAATACTCTAGCCCACACTAACGTGATTTGACTAACTTTTATAGGTCAAATCAATGGACCAAGAACATGGGTCTTAATAGGTCAAATTGAACTATTAAGCCAAAATTCTCTAAAATCCCTTAGGAATTCATTTTAAATCTAGAAAGAAAAAATCACCCTACTCCTCTTAACCCAATTCCCATTGATCCAATAGATTAATAGATTGCATAACCTACCAAATAGGCTAGGTAATTAGGTTTCCACTCTCGTCTAACAACAAGTGACAATACCAAGTTCTCCATCCCTTCATATCACTTTATCTGGTCCTCCAACCACCTTCCCCAGTTGTGCTAGGCCTTAACTTGTTCTAACCTATAGTAAATCAAGCCAAACCATGATTGAGCTTGAAGTTATGTGAGCTCTATCAAAGGAACTCCAATTGATCATATTAAGAAGTTAGAAAGTCTCCTCTGAGCTCCACCATAAGAAATGAATCTCCTTTTTATCTCCTAGACCACTCAATTGATTCCAAAACCACTTATGGTCACCTCCTGCCGCATTCTTGGTCCACCCATTGAGGGATGAAACTCAAATAAACATGTACGTGAGCTCATCTTAACTTGGTGAAGCTACTCAAATCAATTCTAGAGCTAATTCGATCTTTCTAAAGTATAATTCTTCATTTTTCACTTGTCCTATTCTAGGGTGTGATCACCCAAGCTAATAGGTTACACTATAGGTTGATAAGCTATGGAATCAATCTCCCTATTCCCTCTCTTGCTTCACAGCGAAGCGTTTTGCTTCATTTGATCAAGAATGCAAGAATTTGGCTCAACTTTAGCTCGGATCATGCCAATCAGAGCCTAACCCAAAGCACTTGGTCCATTCCCCATCTTAATGAAGGAGATGTTGTCTTGCCAATTGAATATAATCTATTTAGATCAAACAGGTTAGGTGAGGTCGGAGCGTGAAACCATATATCAAATTTTAAAATTTTTTATTTTCTTATTTATGTTATGAATTATCTATTTTGTATAATGCTCTAAAACATTTATGGTAGCCACATCACAAAACATAGAATCTAGAAAAGTATAAAACTTAAATTATTTATTTAAATTTTAAATTTAATAATTTCTATGTTATTTTTAATGATTAAATCACTTAAATGTGTCCAAAAAATTATAAAACTTAAACATTTGTTGTAGAATAATCATAAGAGCTTCCCATAAAGTTTTCAGCTTAATTGAAATTATAATCAAAGAGTTATCAATTTCCAAGTCCACTATTCACTATTCATAATTATAGAAATTATATTCACTAAAAATTTATGAAAAATAAAGATAACGTCTAAAACTCTAATCCTAACTTATAAAAAAAATTTCATAAATTTCTAATTTAAAATGAATTAATTATGTAATTTTTAATAGCTCAAAATATAGTCCAAAATTCTAAAAAATAATAAATACATAATAAAAATATGAAAAAGCCAAATAATCTTTAAAATAATTATCTAAACTCACTATAAAATTAGTTTTTAAAATTAAAATAAATTATTATGAAGTGTTAAAGTAAATAAAAAATTATTCAAGAAGAATAAATTTAAGAAATTAAAATTAAATTAAATTAAATTCTAAAAAACCTTAACAAAATGTTTGAAATCATAATCTAAGATCATTATAAATTTTTTATAATTTTTTAAATAAAATAAAAAATTCTATGATGAATTGAATAATAAAATTAATTTTCCTAATAAAATGGTAAATTAATGAACTAAATAAATATTTAATAAATTTGAAAAAATTAAATAATAACCTAAAGTCATCATAAAATTATAATAAATTCTCTAAATTAATATGATAATTGGAAATCAATAAGCCTTTAATATTTATAATAAACATATAACTTTTATTAAAAATAATTAAAAATAGAAAAATAAATTAAATAATTTGAAAAAAAATCTAAAACATTTTAAAATAACTGTAACAAAATTTGAAATAAATTTCACAAGCATAAATGACAACTAATTTTAATTTTTTGAAATTAATAAATTTAAATAAAACTTAATAAAAATCAATAAAATTAAATAAAATCTAAAAAAATTTAAGATAATTGAGATCCTTTAATGATTAAATAGAAATCAACTCAAAAAAAAATTTTAAGGCAAAGTAGCTTTAGTTGATGGATAGTTAATAAGTGGGGCCCATTTTTTCTATGGGGTCTATAAGTTAAAACATTGCCCTTAAACATAAATCAGCTTAGAATATCATCTACAATATTTCAAATCAAAAATATTCTATATAATTCAAAGAAAAAAAATTGATAGAGCACTTGTGTCTATCATAAGATTCATTATGAATTCATTTCCACTATATCAGTCATTATTGAGCTTTGAATTTTATTGATTGATCTCAACTCTAGTCTTTTATGGGATTAATTATATGAATTAATCAATCATATTTACACCATTTCATGGGAATATAGGATGATTACTTCCTTGAAGTAAGTCAATCTATTAGAAAAACACATAATCTAGGATCACTCTACATAATATCCTAAGATTTAATTAATCTCTAAAACTAACTTGATAGATGAATGCATCATAACATATATTATTTTATTTATTTTCTAAGCTTTCTTTCAGTTAGCCAACAATTTGGGTTCAGTGTTGTTCTCACACATATAAAACATACGTTGGATCAACATCCTTGATGTCCCCTTTAGTCATGATTGTATGATTGAAAAATCTTCATGATCAATTGATCAAGCACATTGTGATCCAATTCATTCTTCGCTTAGTTTACTTTCTTTCCTTTGAATCAAGTTCAACTTAACTAAAGAACCCCTATTGGTTAGTTCTTACTAGACTAAGTCACACACTTATGCTTAAGTCATTCATTGGTTCAGTCAGTCACTATAACTAAACCCCATCAAGTACTCAGTCCTATTCCTTCTCTTTTGAATGGATAATTTCCATTCACTCTCCCTTTGCAATATGAACATTGTGAGAATTACATTACTTTGTTTAGAAGCTTTGATAATCAAATCTTACTTGAATATCAATTTTTCATTCTATAATTGATCATGACAACTAGTTCCCATCATATTCATGCATTTACATGCTAATTAGCACATTAGGTTTGATAATGTCTCATTATTATATAATTAATTTTATTAGATGAAAATTCATCTAATAATGAAGTTATTCAATCATGATTAGATTCTTATATGATTAATTAGCACATTTGAGCAACATAAAGCCTATCACTTCTTGCTGACATTATATATGTAAAGTGAAAAGCTTTTGGAAGTTCAGATTGCTCATTTGACTTACAAGTCATAGCCATATAAGATTATTTGTAAGATACACCAACCTCTTGCGTGATGTGATAGTTTACAATGTCATAGCCACTAGCATAAGGAATTATAGGAAAGTTGCCTTGTTTACATTATCCTTTGACCATGTGGGACGAGGCTATGATAATATGGTTAGAATTTTTTGTGATTGTTTGTTTAAATTGTCATGTGTTGCATTGCTCTATTGTTGTATTGTTAAAGATATTTTCTATAGGTGTTAGATGTATGACCAATGCTTTTATGTTTACTTTATTAGGGATCGTGAGTAAAAATATAAATAATTCCATGACAAAATTTTTATTATAAATTTTGTTGTGTTATAATTTCACCATTTAGACTAGGATTTTTTTATAACTTTTCAACTTTTTCTATGTACAAATAAAATATAACTAAGTTTCCTGACCTAGTTCTTAGAGATGTTACATCTTGAAGGACAAACATATATTTTGAACTAGAAGAAGGATTTCTAAAATTTTATCCAAACTTATATTTATGGGTAGAGCTCAACTACATTTTGTACTTTTTATCTAGCTACAACTTAAACACTTGTTGTATAATAATCATAAGAGCTTCCCATAAAGTTTTCAACTTAATTTAAATTATAGTCAGAGTTATCAATTTCCAAATCTACTATTCACTATTCAAAATTATAGAAATTATATTCACAAAAAATTTATGAAAAATAAGGATAATGTCTAAAACTCTAATCCTAACTTATAAAATTTTTTTCATAAATTTCTAATTTAAAATGAATTAATTATGTAATTTTTAATATGTCAAAATATAGTCCAAAATTCTAAAAGTAATAAATACATAATAAAAATATGAAGAAATCAAATAATCTTTAAAATAATTATCTAAACTCACTATAAAATTTTATAGTTTTTAAAATTAAAATAAATTATTATGAAGTGTTAAAGTAAATTAAAAATTGTTCAAAAACAATAAATTTGAGAAATTAAAATTAAATTAAATAAAATTCTAAAAAACCTTAATAAAATGTTTGAAATCATAATCTAAAATCATTATAAAATTTTTATAGTTTTTTAATAAAATACAAAATTCTATGATGAATTGAATAATAAAATTAATTTTCATAATACAAAGGTAAATTAATAAACTAAATAAATATTTAATAAATTTGAAAAAATTAAATAATAATCTAAAGTTATCATAAAATTATAATAAAATCTCTAAATTAATATGATAATTGGAAATCAATAAGCCTTTAATAATTATAATAAACATATAACTTTTTATTAAAAATAATTAAAAATTGAAAAATAATTTAAATAATTTCAAAAATAATCTAAAAAATTTTAAAAACACTTTAACAAAATTTAAAATAAATTTTACAAGCACAAATGAGAAATAATTTTGATATTTTGAAATTAATAAAATTAAATAAAACTTAATAAAAATCAATAAAATTAAATAAAATTAAATAAAATCTAAAAAGTTTAAAATAATTGAGATCCTTTAATAATTAAATAGAAATCAACTCAAAAAAAATTTTAAGACCAAATAGCTTTAGTTGATTGATAGTTAATAAGTGGGGCCCATTTAGTCTATGGGGTTTATAAGTTAAAACATAACCCTTAAACATAAATCAGCCTAGAATATCATCTACAACATTTCAAATCACAAATATTCTATATAATTCAAAGAAAAATATTAATAGAACACTTGTGTCTATCATAGGATTAATTATGAATTCATTTCCATTATATCAGTCATTATCAAGTGCACACACTAGGATTGATTGATCTCAACTCTAGTCTTTTATGGGATTAATTATATCAATTAATCAATCATATTTACACCATTTCATGGGCATATAGGATGATCACTACCTTGAAGTAAGTCAATCTATCAGAAAAACACATAATCTAGGATCACTCTACCTAATATCCTAAGATTTAATTAATATCTAAAACTAACTTGATAGATGAATGCATCATCGCATATATTATTTTATTTATTTACTAATCTTTCTTGCACTTAGCCAACCATTTGGGTTGAGTGTTGTTCTCACACATATAAAACATACATTGGATCAACATCCTTGATGTCCCCTTCAGTCATGATTGTATGATTGAAAAATCTTCATGATCAATTGATCAAGCACATTGTGATCCAATTCATTCTTAGGTTAGTTTACTTTCTTTCCTTTGAATCAAGTTCAACTTAACTAACCAACCACTATTGGTTGGTTCTTCTAGAATAAGTAACACACTTATGTCCAAGTCATTCATTAGTTCAGCCAGTTACTATAACTAAACCCCATCAAGATATACACATGTACTTAGTCTTATTCCTTCTCTTTTGAATGGATAATTTCCATTCACTCTCCCTTTGCAATCTGAACATTGTGAGAATTACATTACTTTGTTTAGAATCTTTGATAATCAAATCTTACTTGAATATCAATTTTTTTAAGCGGGGGCACAAGTATTACTTTATAATTAAGTTTATAGTTTATTCTTTCATTTATATCATTTAAATTTGATGATAAATTTAATTTTGATAATTTTGTTTATATTTGTGTATGTCTATATATATAGAATTTTAAAATCATGCAAATTATAATATGCAAACATAATAATAGAATAAGCAACAAAATTTTTAAATTGAAATAAAAATTTTATGTCGCCAAAATTTTTCATCTAGTATAAATCTTATAAAGTTTTTATGTCATTAAAAAAAGAATTATAATTAGCTTAAAGTAACATATTAATTAATTATTAACACCATTCTATTAAATTAGTTAAAATTAAGTTAAATTAAAATAAAAAATAACTTCAATTTAATAATAAATTCATCAAATATTTTTTGATAAATTATAAATTTAATTAAAATAAAATAGTTTAATTAATTTAAATAATATACTATTTTAATAAATTATTTATTAAAACTTATAAATCTAAATAAATATAGAATTTATTATATAACTAGATTAAAGTATATATAATTTAATTAATTTAAATCTTATTATATCAATATTAATTCATTATTATTATAATGGACAACTCTCTTTTGCCCTTCTTTCTTCTTCGCTCGGAAAAAAAGGTAGAACATCATGGAGATTTCAACATCTGAAACCCTTATTTTTCTCCCCGTTTCACTTCGCTGCCACACAACCATCGAGGAAGAGAGAGAAGACATCGCGAAGGCTGCCCTCATCTTTTCTCCCACCCCTAATTTTGCACTTCAATTCCCCCATAAATCCACTTATCAAGAGGATTTATTAAATCAGGGATTTAATGCAACATAGAGAAATAAGATATAATATTAAGTGGGATTTAAAGTATTTGTTTTTTACTATTCAGCAAGTTAAAGTTAAATACTACGCAAATCCTCCTTAAGGGCCCATTTGGGACAACTTTAGCTATTTGAGAAGCGCTACGTAATTAAGTTAATGGTAAAAGTATCATTTAAAACCATGAGTCTATTTGAAAAACTTAATTTAATCAATATGTTTGTGTAAAAAATAAAAAAATCCTTACAATGTAATGTTGAAATAAAGTGAAGAAAAATAAAATAAATGATTTTTATATATAAACATAAGTCCATTAAATTACATTTAAGAGATTATATATTATATAATAAATAATATTAATATTAAATTATTAAATTAATTAACTATAAATATATAGTTTAATATTAGTTAGTAAATCTCTAATTAATTATTCACTAAAGTATTTTTTTCAATAATCAATTTTTTATTAAATAAATTTAACATTAAGCAATATTTTTAATTTTTATTTATTTATCATAAATGATTAATTATCAAATATACAATTTATAATTAAATTTATTAAAGTATAATTATCATAAATTAAAATTTTAATTAACCATTAATAATAAATTAAATTAGATAAAGCTCGTTTAAATTTAAAACTATAGGCCACGAAGGGGTAATTTAGGAAAAAAAATATCAAAGATCGAGAGCCGTGGAAGGCATCCTCTAGTCCGAGCTTCACGGCAGCTTCGCCTTGGATTCCGAAATTTTGCCTAATTGCATCAAATCCAAACAGTCCTGTGTTGCAGTATAAATCGCACCACTTCCTTGTAGCCGTCCCAAATGAAACCTAAATCTTGCAACCAAACAACCTTTTAATTTTTTAGGGTGGCAGCCAACAGGTGCTCTCATGGACCACCCGCCCGCCCCCTGAGACTAGATTATCATTGGTTTTCCTTCTATACGTATGTGTTCACTTATGTGGAAACTATAAGTCATATATCTTTCCTAAATTATTCCTTGGAAATATTTTATGATTCTTTTGTTCTCCTACTTTGGCTCAAGCCATGAGATCAGCTCTGGATTTCACAACTAATGATTGTTGATAGAGCACCTCTCAGTTGAGTTGGGTTGATTACTTCTTCATGCTAAATGGTTACAATCTCAACAACTTAGAATGATGGATCAACGAGGTCTAGACTATGATTGTTTCTACCTCTTCCCTTAATCTTCTCCGCCATCCATAACCCCTTTTGAGCTCATCATGCTCTTTATAATATCCTTGGTAATTTAGCAATAATTATCATGTTGACATTTTATATATCAGGTTGTTATCTTGTTTGGTTATAGTGATTCACTTGTTACCTCGTAGATTAATATTTCATATATGAATTGTCTTATTATGATAATTTAGCAAGTGCAAATCATTCCTTCATAAAACTTAAAAAAGAAGCAAATAAATTAGAATCAATTTTATGCTTTCATTTATCGAGATTTTTTAATAGAGGTGTTGTAGGTATAATAAACTAAGGTAGATACATCTCCTTGAGAGAATGGGTAATCTACAATTATTATTTTTCTTATTAACTTGGCGAAGTGCTGATAAATGAATATTTATCACAATTATAAATATAAAATATAATCTTAGATTCTTATTTTTATTTTTCTTGTATACTTATACCACCAATAATAACTTTAATGGAATTCATCATTAATTAGATTGAATTTGCTAAATAGATTAAACTAAAATCAATGATAACGAGCCACCAAGTCAAATCAATTAGACTCCATCAATTTATGACTAGAAATATATATAGAGAAAATCTTACAGCTAAATTAAATTTAACAAATAATCAATATTTGTGTTTTTTAGTCCATCAAACAATTATTTTACGTTCAACTTGTTCTTTTGATTTATAATGTATTACGTCACATTAACTAAAAGGATAAGTTGACCGATGAAGGTAATTAGCTGAGAAGTTTTACTCAACCTATGAGCTGTAGCGTGAAGTTTACTCTTCTTAATTTAGTTCAACTGCCAAGCCCTGAGCTACTCAGAATTCTTCAATGGAATCTCTCTCCTTCCTCATCCTCTTCCTCACCACCATCATCTTCACCGTCGCCGCAGCCCAACCCCGCAGCAACATTACCCTAAGCTCCTTCCTAACCACAGCCAGCGCCGGCATCAGCAAGCTATCTTGGCTCTCCCCTTCCGGCGACTTCGCCTTCGGCTTCCTCCCCATCCCGACCAACTCCTCTCTCTTCCTCCTTGCCATCTGGTTCTCCAATCTCCCCAACACCACCACCGTCATCTGGACCCCAAACAGAGATAAACCACTTCCAAGCAATTCATCCGTCATCCTTACCTCCGACGGACAGCTGTCCCTCCGAGATCCCGCCGGCACGGAAGTCTGGAACCCTGGTGCTCCGGCCGCCTCCCATGCCGCCATGATCGATACCGGTGACTTCGTTCTTGCGGCCTCTGACAGTTCCATCTTGTGGGAGAGCTTTTCCGAACCGACCGATACAATTCTCCCCACTCAAACCCTAAACCCCGACACCAAACTTGTTGCGAAGCTGAACGACGATGATTTCAGCGACGGCCGGTTCAAGCTAGAGATGCAACCCGACGGCAACCTCGTCTTCTACCAGATTGCTGTTCCCACAGGATACCAGTACAGCGCCTACTGGGCCTCCAATACCAAGACGGTTGACTCCAGGTGAAGGATCTCAATTAGCTGCTTCGTAAAAAGTTCAAATTTTTCTTTATCATTGCGTTTTTCAATCAACTTATATAGAATTATTTAAATTAATAATTGTAAATTATGAAAAAATATTTATTATTTTTATAACAAAAATTATAAAATTTAAGATATGGCTTATAATTATAGAATATATGTAATAACTTTTGATAAAAAATATAAATAAACAATAAAATTTATATTATATATAAGTTTAATATTTATATAAATTTAGTTAATAAAAAAACTGTATAGTTCTGAAAATAAAATTGATTTAGATGAGCTAATAAATGAGTTGAATGAGCCTTATTGCACAAGGCGTAACGTAATTAGACGTGTGAATACCATTTTGATGTATTGTAACTTCTGAACAGTTTTAATTTATTGAACTATATAAGTTTTAATTTGTGCTTGAGATTGCTTATATTTTTATTTTATTTATATGTTGATTTAAAATAATATATATATATGATGATAATAATTATGTTTAAAAATACTCAAAATATAAAAAATATTTTCACTATTCTTAAAATAAAATGAATTTTTTTATCAAAATAAAACATTAAAACATTAAAAAATTACACTAAAAAAATTATTTTGAAAAATAATATAAAAATAAAAATAAAAAACACAATAATATTGATCTTGCTAGAAAACGGGTAGAGTGAAAGTTTACATTGAAATCCAAAGACACACGGCATTTAAAGAGTAAACAAGAAAACTCCAGAAATTTTTACGTGGAAAAACCTCGAAAAGAGGGAAAAATCACAGGGCCTAGCCCAGTAAGAATCTTCCACTATGTTTTTGTTTCAGAGTACAAAATTTTCTCGATTCAGGATTACAGGATTGTATATGAGAAATGGTGACAATGAGAATCCCAGAATCAGACAACAACAGTCATATAATCACGTTCAGGTTGTAACAGTTGTCAGTGGTAGCAGATGATGGAGAACAGCGGGGATCAACGATGACAAGGATCAACGATGGCGGCTAACGGCGGCTACCGACGGCGGTGATTGACCACCAACGGGGGTGGTCGGCGACCGTCGAGTGGTGGCACGATTATGCTTGGAGGATCTTCAAGCTTTAGAGCTCTCTTCTCTCTCTTGCTTGGGCCCCCTCTCATATAAAGAATGAGGGGCTATTTATAGATTAGAGGAGTAACGTCTCTGTAAATACATGTAAAATCAGAACCACTTCTCTCCATCGGACGGCTCAAAATGATTCTTTTGATCATATGATGTATTTTGTGTATTTCAATGTTCAAATGAAGTCGGAATTATGAGATCTTGGGCTTGATAGATCCGGCTCGTCAAGATGCTCGATTTGACTATAAACACTCTATGTTTAAGAGTCGATTGATAATAAGCGATTGATCTCGGTTAGTCTTGATTCAGAATCAGATTGCTTTCAACATCAAGATTCGTGCTTCGACTAGTAGAATTTTCAGGGTCATATCAGTTGCCCCCTTATTTTTGGATGATATTATCTCAATCATCCAAACATATATATGTCGAATACTTGAAAATAATAGATTCTTCAATGAAATTTGCCGGTCTATTAACCATATATTTTGAGAAAACATATCTTCATGGGAGCAATGTGATTATGATCACGTGTTTGATGGGCCGCTGATGTGTACCTGTATGCGCGCAAAGGTTTCGAGAGTTATGGACCGATCCCAACATTTATGCTTGCGAGCTGCGGTCGGTTCAGTTGTCGGACGCCAAGGAAGAAGGTGCAAGCATGGAACTGGCCCGTCGCGTGTCGAAGTGTCGGGCCGAAAACCATGTCGCCTGGCTGTGTCAGGGTTTCGAACGCGGTCAAAGCTTCGGAGAGGCCGTGGAGCAGCTGGCCGTGTAGCGTCACGGGCCTTGGCGGCGCGCCGTCGCGTCATGATCGGCGTCAACATCAGGCGCTTGTTTAGCGGTTTTGAATAATTTGAGCTTTTTGATTTTGACCTTTTTTGCTATAGAGGTCTATAAAAACTCCTTTAGGGTCAAGGGAGAAGGCACACTCCTCATATGCTGGAGTGTCCCTCTTCTTCTTAAGAGGAGGTCATTTGGAGGCGGTCAAGGCCCACGGTACATACGTCGTGGTTCCGATTTTCCCTCGAAAGAGGTTCCAACTAACTCGACCGACGTTGAGGCCGATCTTCGTAGTTCATCGACAAGGCTCTAGTTTTCCCTCAAAAGGTGTCAATGACCTCGTCTGGACCGAGTTTGGAAGCGATCAAGACTGTAGTTCAAGCTCCGTTTTCCCTCGAAGAGGTGTCAAATCGTCGGACCAACCGGGTTGGCGGATCGAGGCCCATTGGATTTTGATTTTCCCTCGAAAGAGGTGTCAACTGCCCTTGTCGGACCGACCAGATTTGGAGGCATTCATCAGCGATGATAACCAGAGGTGGTGGTTAACGGCGATTCCCGACGACGGTGGCGAATGACAGCGGTGGCAACCGGCAACGATAGTGGACCGCGGAGATGGCGAAGCGATGGTCAGCCAGCGGTAATAACCGGTGGTGGCGGCGCAGACCACGATATCAACAGCGGTATCGGCGATAATGATCGCGTGGTAGTTAGCGGCGATGGCCCAACGGTGATGATGCGGCTCGGCAGCAGCGTATGATGGTTAGCGAGGTGGTCAGCAACAATAGCGGCCAGTATCGGCTCGCATAATCGGTAGTGGCAATGCTGTAACCGCGTGCGCCGGTGGTTGGCGGCCGGCAAGTGGTCAGCGTATGGTCAGCAGTCGCGACTCGCGTCTAGTCAGCGAGATACCGGCAACGATGGTGTCAGCGGAGATGGTGGCGATGGTCAGCAGCGGTAACCGGCGATAATCAGCGGCGGTGCGGCGGCAATGGATGCAGCAGTGGCGGCGGCTGAGTCGGTGCGTGGCCGGCAGATGATTTTTATCCGAGTTGTTGTCAAAGTGTGACCTGATAGCGATAACGTATGGAAGAGGCGAATTGAATCCGGAGATTTTGACCCATCCGAGGTTGTTGTCGAGTGTTACCCGATGGCGTTAACTGTGGAAAGCCATGGAAGTCCAGGACCACTTTTGTTTGTCAGAGTGATGACGTTAGCCTGTATGGAAGAGGTTGAATTAAATCCGCTGAGGATTTTTGACCTATCTGAGGTTGTTTGTCAAAGTATTACTTGATGACGTTAACATGCATGGAAGAAGTTGAATTGAATCCGCTAAGGAATTTTGACCTATCCGAGGTTGTTTGTCAGAGTGTGACTCGATGACGTTAACTTGTATGGAAGAGGTCGAATTAAATTGAGGATTTTGACTATCTCGAGGTTGTCGGTGTGCCTCGGTGAAGTTAACTATAGAATAGGTTGAATTGAAGAATTTTGACCGAGGTTGTTTGTTGAGTGTGACTTCGATGGCGTTAACACGCATGGAAGATGTTTTTGAATCCGGAGGATTTTTTGACCTATCAGAGGTTGTTTGTCGAGTGTGACTCGATGGCGACGTTAACATATGGAAGAGGTCAATTGCTGAGGATTTTTTACCTATCCGGTTGTTTGTTAGAGTGTGACTAATGGAAGAGGTTGAAGTGAATCCGCGAGATTTTTTGACCTATCCGAGGTGTTGTTAGAGTGTGACTTCGATTAACTGTATGGAAGAAAGGTGGATCGTGAGGATTTTGACCTATCAGAGGTTATTTGTCAGAGTGTGACTCGATGGCGTTAACTATGGAAGAGGTCGAATCCGTGAGAATTTTGATATATCCAGGTTGTCATTGGGTGTGACTTCGATGGCGTTAATCTGTATGGAAGAGGTTGAATTAAATCGTTGAGATTTTTACCAATCAGAATTATTTATGAGTATTCTTAGATGGCGTTACTTTATAAGATAATTAATAAGATCAATAGTGTTTGTCAATCCATGAGTTATCGAGTCATTATCGAAATGGAAGAAAGAATGGAAGAGGAAATCGGACGACTATCAGGTTATTTGTGTGACTTCGATGGTTAACTTGTATGGAAGAGATCGAATTGAATCCGTTGAGGATTTTTGACATATCCGAGATTGTTTGTTAGAGTGTTACTCGATGACGTTAACATGTATGGAAGAGGTCGAATTGAATTCGCTGAGGATTTTTCACCTATCCAAGGTTGTTTGTCATAGTGTTACTCGATGACGTTAACCTGTATGGAAGAGGTCGAATTGAATTTGCTGAGGATTTTTGACCCATCCGGGTTAGTCGAGGCGTTACGATGGCGTTAACCTATATGGAAGAGTTCGAATTGAATCCACTGAGGATTTTTGACCTATCTGAGGTTGTTTGTCAGAGTCTTTGGTCGATGACGTTAACCTGTGTGGAGTAGGTGCAAAGTTTTGATCAATCCGAAGTTGTTTGTCAGAGTCTGCGCTCGATGACATTAACCTGTGTGGAATGGGTAAAATCAAAATATTTGTTTGAGCTTGTAGCCAAAGTTGCTCCTTGACCTTTGTCTTTCTCATTAGTTGCTTCTAGCGATAATCAATTAGATATCCAGAATATCGATTTGGATAATCTTTTGAGATTAAGAGTTGCTCCTAGTTTCCGATAAAATCTGAAGGAATGAAGTTTGATGAATCTTCATTCTTAACGCGCTTAAAAGCTTGAAATGCTCCACCGATGGTGGTTTTGATCTTGTTGGAAACTTGGGCCATACAAGATGAAATAATGGAAATCAATTTCCACAGTGGCTGTTGCGTCTGAAAACCGGTTAGTGCGGTGAAAGTTTACACTTAGCACTTGTTGTGAAATCCAAAGCACGGTGTATTTAAAGAGTGAACAAGAAAACTCAAAAATTTTTACGTTGAAAATCTCGAAAGAGGGAAAAACTTCAATCTTACTGTATTTATTTGAGTACAAAATTTTCCGTCTGATTACGATTGTATATGAGAATGGGTGACAATGAATCAGAATCATACAACAAACCATATAGTCACGTTCGGTTGTACAGTTGGCGATGATGAAACGGAGATGATGGGGCAATGATTGGCGGTGGCAGGCTGCGGCGTGATGTTGACCAACGGGGGGGGTGGTGACCGAGTGGTGGTAACGATGCTTAGAGGATCCCGAGCTTTCTCCTCTCTTGCTTGGGCCTCCTCTCATATGAATGAAGGCTATTTATATGGAGGAGGTGGCGTCTACATACATGCAAAATCCGAACTACTCCTCTCCATCGGACGGCTCAAAATGATTCCTTTGATCATATGATGTATTTTGTGTATTTAAATGCTCAAATGAAATTAAGAGATCTTGGGCTTGTTAGATCCGGCCGCTCGATTTGGATAAACAATGTTTAAGAGTCGATTGATAAGCTTGATCTGGTTGATCTGATTAATCAAATTCTTTCGATATCGAATTTCTTGAGTAGAATTTTAGGGATATGAGATCTCAAACACGGCCTTAATATGTCGATAATGAAAAAAAATGCAAAAAATAATCTATATTCAATTAATACAATTTTTATGAGGCATAATTATTCTAATTAATAATTATTCTTATTAAGTCTTTTTTATGTTTTAATTAATTCAAATTGCTATCACAATTCATAATTAATAATGAATTTATTAGGATAATTAAAGTTGCATGTAATTAATATGTAATTTGTCAAAATCAAATTTATTTATTTATTAATCAAAATGTAATCAATTAAAATTATAATTGATTTTTATTTAATCATATTAAAATGTTAACAATAATTTAGTATTCTTGATTGATCGCTAATTTAATTACATCATATGGAGTAATCATGATTAATTGTTTTTAAATTTCGATATGTAGTAATTATTAAGTCCTAAAATTAGCCATTACTATTGTTTAAGAATAAATTAATAGAAAATTAAATAAGATTTGATTAATTTGTAATTAATATAATAAATAGCTAATATTTAATATTATGACTCATTAATTTCTTAATTAATTAATTAATTAAACAATATCGAACCATTCTGATCGCATATTATTAATATTTCTCACAATCATTTAATTTCCATTTAGATTTCATAAGATTTTGTCAGTTTTTTCTAAGTAATTATTAAATATTTTGTTATTTTACACAACGATATAAAAAAATTATAACTATCGATCGATTAATCTTCATAGTATCTGATTTTTTAATTAATAACAAATTAATATAATTATTTAATTAATCGAAATTATCACTTACACTTGTTTTAAAATTTTATAGAAAACATTTTTATATAGAGATTTTCATAATTTTAAGAAATTTTATTTATGTTTTTTCGAAAATAGAAATTAAAAATGACTGCTAAATTTTTTAACTTTCATGCCCGTTTTTAAAATGAAAGATCAAATTAAGCACGAAAAGATATCTGAATGTAACTTTGATTTGCATTATTGCTAGAAATTCGTTCGAGGCGGCTCTGGTCGATTTTTATTTATTTTAAAAATTTTTCATTTTTTGACCCGCTCTAACTTCAGGCTCGTCTTCAACCTTTCTGGAAGCATCAACCTGATCTCGCCGGGAGGGGTAGTATTAACAACTCTGACGTCAGTAACGACGAAATCAACTTCAGATTTCTACCACCGCGGAACGCTACGACGGAGTCTTCCGTCACTACGTTCACCCAAAGCCGTCAGCGGCCGCCGGAGGGGCCGCCGAGTGGGTGCTCATGGATTTTAAGCCGGCCGACATCTGCCAAAATATGCTTACGAATTATGGAAGCGGAGCTTGCGGCTTCAACAGCTACTGCGGCTACGACACGAAGCAGATGGTCGCCTGTCAGTGCCCACTGGGCTATTCATGGATAGACCCTGACAGGACCTATTTAGGATGCAAGCCCAACTTCACCATGCCTAACTGTATCTCTGGAGTGCCGAGCGATGGGTTTCAGATGGTGAGAGTGGAAAATCTCGATTTCTGGGGACAGGATTACGGCCTGTTTAATCCTATGAATGAGGCGGACTGTAAGCAACAGTGTTTGGATGATTGCTTCTGCGCGGCTTCAATCATCGACTATCAAAACAACTGCTGGAAAAAAAAGCTCCCTTTCTCCAATGGGAGGATGGGGAGCTACGTTGACAGAACGGCATTCATTAAAGTCGGTAACGACAATAACCTGCTAAGCGTCCCTCTAACCAAGAAGAGAACCTGGATCCTCCCCGGCTCTCTGATTCTGGCTGGTTCCGTACTACTTAATTTCATTATTTTATCTCTAACCATCATAATTCTTCGAGAGCAAGAGGAAACAGAGGCAAAGGCTTAAAGACGGCATCTTGGGGCCGAATCTTAAGGCATTCACATACAAAGAGCTCGAAGAGGCAACCAAAGGCTTCAGTGAAGAGCTCGGAAGAGGAGCATGCGGCACGGTTTATCGAGGATATCTCGGTCCTGAGCCCACCGGAAACCCAGATATAGCCGTTAAAAAGCTCCGCGACTTCCAACCGGAGATTGACAAGGAATTCGCTAATGAGGTGAAGTCCATCGGCCAAACTCACCATAAGAACCTCGTGCGTCTCCTTGGATACTGCAACCAAGACGCGAAGAGGCTTCTGGTCTACGAGTACATGAGCAACGGCTCCCTTGCGAGCTACCTCTTCAGCGGAATTCGGCCGCCATGGGAACAGAGAGTGGAAATTATACTTGGGATCGCGAGGGGGCTTCGGTATGTTCATGAGGAGTGCGGCTCGCAGATCATTCACTGCGACATAAAGCCGCAGAACGTCCTCCTCGACGACAACTTCGTTCCGAGGATTTCAGACTTTGGGCTCGCAAAGCTTCTGAAAACAGATCAGACGAGGACGAACACAGGGATAAGACGAAGGGTACGTTGCGCCGGAATGGTTCAGGAACTCGGGATAAGTGCCAAGGTTGATGTCTATAGCTTCGGGGTGATGATTTTGGAAATTTTGTTCTGTAGGAGGAATGTGGAGAAGGAGATGGAGGAGGATAAGGCCCTGCTCACTTTTTGGGTGAGTGATTGCTTTAATGACGGAAAGATTGATGATCTTCTTGAGGGAGATGAGGAGGCCATGGCGGATATGGCGAGGGTGGAGCGGTTTGTGATGGTGGCGTTGTGGTGCGTGCAAGACGAGCCGGCATTGAGGCCGACGATGGGGCAGGTTACGCAGATGCTGGAGGGGGCGGTCGGGATTAATCCGGTGCCGCCATCTCTATGAGGAAGATCACGCTTATCATAATCAATAAAAGAGGCGAGAAGTTTTAGTGCGATTATCGTTTCAGATCATGTAATTTAAATTTATAGAACTCATGGCGTTGTAAAGGTGACATTTTTTCTTGTCAAAGTTTTTTTATTCCAGCTTCTCACTAATGTCCGAGGCTTGTAGTGGGAGCCAATCTGATGATTTAATTCCTTCCTTCAAATATGAGAAATGCCAAAAGCAAGAAAAAGAAAACAATTGCCAAATACTTTAATTCAATTGTGTCTGCGTTAAAAAGTTTCTTATAAGCCTTCAATAAGAAGTAAACGTTTTCCTGTCTAAAGAGCTTATGTTGCATGTTTCATTCTTAAAGAGTTGTTTGGTAACCGATTCAGTATATTCCGATTTAATAAATCTTGAGCTTTAAATTTTGAAAAATATTTGATTTATAATAGTTAAATTCTGAAAAGAATATTTCATAAATTATCTGAAGATTTCAATTTTTTAAGATTTTAAAAAAATATAAAATATATAAAATAAAGTTAGAATATAAACCTGCTTCTTAAAATAAATTAAATTGAAAATTAATACTCTAATAGGTGAATTAGTTCATTTAGTCATAGTTGACGACGTAAACTGATCCTTTAAGGCCATTACAATTAATTTGAGCAATATAACTTAATTAAGTTAAAAAATTCTTTGAAAGCTATTTTAATTAATTAATCATATTTGTATTTGGCTTACCCTTAATCAAGTTCGATTTGGCCTATGGGTTTTTATCTGACCCAATTTGAGTCAAATTAATCTCGGATCTCCTAGAGATGCAAAATAGCATTATGGAACAATAACAAAAACCAAAAAATAAAAAAAACATACAGAAGAAGTATGAATGACATATTATTTTATTTAAGAATCAACAAACATTATAAAACCATCTTGGCCATGAAGTATGATAAAAGGATATTTTGTTCATATAGACCCCTCTTCTTCCATCAGAATAAGAAAACTTTTTTTTACCCACCGCCTCTAGGGTGGTGACACGAACCTCCGACCAGTCGAATCCTCGCGGAGGCTTTATACCAAAGGTGGAGAAAGTAAGTGGGGACCCAACACGTATAGGTGATGAATGTGGCTTATGTGACAATATAATGACATCCCGTGAAGATAGGTGGAGTATTAGGTGGATACACATTACAAAAAAAAAAAAAAAAAAAACTTCTTTTTCTAACAATTACTCCCAGTAATCAATGCTCTTCAGAAGCAATCATCCAAATAGTATTGTATACGATTCACGTACCTATATGATTGTGATTGACATAAAACATGATTTGCTACTCGCCCAAAAGTCAAAATCAATTTGTCGGCTGAGTGATCCTCCATCTAAAGTATCAAAATCAATTTGTAAGCATCACTGATTAATGCTATTAAAAGTATGAAACAGTTAGTAGCCATCTATGAGAATCACCATTATTATATTTGCACTCAAGTTCCTCAATGTGCTTCTTCTTGACTTCAATTAATCTTGTCAAATCTTGAACAAGTTTTCCCCTCTTTTTAGATTCTTCCTTAGTTATATCATCAACAGTTTTCAAATCTCCATTTCTTCGCAGATCATCACCAAGAGGACCTCCTAAATAATAGTCATCAGCACGAGCCACACATCCATGTATTCCTGATGAAGAATTCCTTTTCTCATCTAAATTCTTCTCGCCAAAGTGATTAGCATAAAAATGGTTCTCAAAAGCCATTGCATCAGTCTTTGTTGAAGACCACTATCACATTTCCCGTATGGCCGTGGAAATTCCAAAATGAGTGTACTTTTATGGGATTGAATTTAGAGAGCTGTTCCTTAAGCCTATTTCCATTTTCGGCGGCATACTTTCCATTCTTGAATGGCAATTTTTTTAAATTAAGTATGATTATAATCTGAATTAGGTAATTAAGTATTAATAAAAAAAATTAAGAATAGATATAGTCGCTTAATGGCTGGTCACGCACGCGCCGACGCCGGGCGTATGCGTAGAAATTAAGACGCCACCTACTAATTGGGAGAGATACAAGCCGGCCACCCGCTAGTGGCGACTACTTCATTATGGAGCCGCCGCCCACTAATCAGGTGACATATTAGGGCCGATCGACCCCGATCGGCCTATCTCTGTTTTGCTTTCGACCCAAATCCTTCCTCCTCGCCAGAGCTCGACCAAACTCGACCACCCAAGCACGGTCCCCTCCCCTCTCGAAACTTCCGCCACCGACGTAGGTCTAACCGCATTGCGCTGCCTTGTCTGTATTCGATAGAAAATTAATGTACATATGCTTTTTCTCATGTTCTTGTTCTTCTCTTTTTTTGTCTTCTATTGTGCTCTCATATGTATGTTTCTTTTGTGATTTGATCAGCAAATTAAAATTCAAGCAAAAAACATATATCTATTTATATCCCCACACACACACACACACTAAGTTGGTAGAAATGATTAATATGATGATTAATGCTCTAATATTCTAATACATTTATGAGTCAACTATTGAAGCATAGAAAAATTTGGCCATATATTTGTTGTCTATCTTATTAAGGGTATTCTTTCTTTAAAACCTAAAATAATGACCACGACTAATTATAGTTTGGACATATTGAACCTATTGAACACTTATTCAATTTAACAAGCCTAAGATAATTTTAACGCATTAATATATTTTTCATGTGTAATACTCATCCTAAGAATCTCCTTTGTCTCATTAAGAGTGCTTCATGTCAAACTTCTTCAATAATATTGCTTTGGTTTAATGATCTTTCTTTGATTTTTTCCTATAATCAACACGTCATCTTCCTAATGAAGAAATATAAGAGATCCTTAGTAATACCTTTGATATAACAACAATGATCAATGTTGCTTGTAGTAAAACCATAGTGCTTGAACCTATTAAATTTATGGTACATTATCAAGAAGCTTGCTTATAGTCATATAAACTCTTATTCAATTTGTAAACTTTTTTTACTCATAATTATAATCAATATTTTTTCAACAAAATGCCTTGTAATCCCATCATAAAAGAAAATTTTTAGAAAGATTTACATACATATCATACAATTATTCTGCATTTACATATCTAACATTTTTATGAATGGAAGTTGCTTTCGTTTGGGAAGAAATTATGATTCAAATTGGTGTGGACTGCGTGAGTAATATATCTTATCATGAAGTTATCTCCATATTCCCTTTGAGATAAATCTTTTCTTTGATGTATCTTAACACTATTATATTTGTGATTCTTTCGAGATGATGGCGAGGAGCACACCACAAATGGGATGTCTATCTTAAGGAGGCCCACCATTGGAGGCTACACTGGAGGTTCATCCTAGTATTGCCTCCTCAGTGATCGTCACCCTAATAATCTTGTAAGTGAATTTTATTTTTTTAGAATGGGTTACGCTTACCTTTTATTTGACGTGTACTTAGATTTTTTTTCAAAATGCCATACTTCATCACACTTGCTTATCTTGAAGGAGTGGCCCATTACATGCACGAGATCGTTGGCTGAAGCGGGTGTGTGTGAGTCACGCTTCATCCGGCTAGATCATCATTTACTGACTGCCTTGGTTGAGAGATGGTCTCCGCAGACCAATACCTTCCACCTCGCTATAGGTGAGATGACTGTGACACTCCAGGATGTGATGATGATCCTGGGATTACGGGTTGATGGGCCACCTATCATAGGCCTGATTGTGATTGGCGAGGAGAAGAGATGGGACACTTGGCCTGATTGTTGCGATGATTTATTGGGACGACACCCCTTACCAGACGTGATGTATCATGATCCGATCAGTCCACGGATCAGATCGACATTCAAGATGGGTCAAACACGCGAACATGCATGCCACCAGGTGGCTTAGGTGAACTTTCTACGTGAGTCATACACCGAGCGGAGGAGTTCTTGTCACTTGCATGCTTATATTTTAGATTGTCGCTTCTTACCGCGATACTTATGTTGAGGTCCACTGATTTACCACTCTTGGAGGACCCGGATTCCTTTAGCAATGATGTCTATAGTGGAGTAGTTTTAGCTTATCTATAGAGAAGTCGACAGCCCCAAAGGCCAACATAGGCCTTTACACCTCCTTCAGATTTGGGCTTGGGAGCATATTCATGTGGGTAGGCCGACTTTACATGTTCCATATCCTGCAGAGCTTGCTGGTCTCAGCGTTGGTTTGAGGTATGTGTTGTTAATTACACTTTCAAATTATACAGATTATATTTATGTTTAAACTATATGCGTGATGGAATGAGAAGTATTCTGACAAATGACAAATATTGCAGTGTACAAAAATGAGCTAGATGGCTTGCGGCAAACACATGTTGGATCTGTAGTTAACACTTTAGTTTAAATATCTGTAATGTTGATTATGTTTTAACATAATTTTACTATAGCGGTGATGGAGCAGAGTAGATCAAACATCATCATGCTCATAATTCTAACATAGGCAAGACGAGTCCCTCTTATCGGAAAGAGGGTTGAGTGGCATTTACAGATAGAGTCTTGCCAGCTTCGCCTTATTCCCAGTAAATCTAGTTGACCCTAGTTTCAAAGGGTCGAGATGGTGGTAAAGCGGATGCCCAGGTTGATTACCACCGACCACACATTGCTTCTTGGGAAAGGCGAGGGATTGCTCCTGAGGGCCTAGATGAGGATGTGAAGACAAATATCGCATACATGTGTTGGTTGATGGGCTTCTTTGTATTTACCACAGATCCTCCGACCACTTACTACGCTAGAGCACTAGTGGAGCGTATTTATGTAAGTTCTGATATAAGTAAGTATTCAATATTTATGTAAGTGCTAATTTTACATTCTATTTTTCGTGTAGGAGAGCAAGGCAACTTCGGGACATATTTCACCATACGCCGGTCTTTGTGGATGATCAGATGATGATATGGTGAGACAGATGAGTATGTACACAGACATATATTACGGATCGGTCGCAAAGGGTGTCGCACACCATGACTGGAGCACCGGGCCATCTACTTCCTCTGATCCAGGTCCTTCTATGTATGTTGATCTAGGTCCTTCTACATATCACATATGACACATACCTATATTCTAGTCAGGATGATATGACGACACCAGGATCTTGCGAGAGGGTCACCATCACCGCGATAGTCCATCTCGTGCACGACCGACACACTGGAGTGGTGCTATTCCACGCAGGAGGAAGTTGTCACACGGTATAGGGTTTAGGGCGATAGTATACTTTTGTATGCATACATTTTTATTTATCTGTTTCATTACAAACTTGAGAGTCAGTACACGCTAACTTTGATTATGTCATAATGAACTTCTTATTATTTGTCCATTTCTGAAATAAATTGGTTAACTTCATATGATTGTCATCCATTAAATTATTATCAACTTTATGCAGTCACGAACCATTTCAAGCTTTAAACCGTGATGCTGTTACTTATCTCACACAAATAACCTAAAGAAAGTCTGTCATGGCTTCACCTTAGAAAATTAACTGCTGCCGCCCAATTCAAATTACACGAAGTCGGCCGCCAGATTAGGCGACGGCTGTATCTGAAGCCGCCACCCACTAACGGGCAACTAACTTCGTGTAATTAGTGGGCGACCTTAATTTCCCACGCCTAACCGTAGCCGCACGTCACTAATTGGGCGACTATACCTATTCTTAAATTTTTTTATTAATACTTAATTACCTAATTCAGATTCTAACCATACTTAATTTAAAAAAATTGCCTTCTTGAATCACGTTGGAACATTTACAAGGATGCCCATCCAGGGCCAGACAAAGCGTTCATCCTTTTCAGCTTTAGGATACTCCTCCCTTTTAGTAATCGTAGCTTGTGAAAGACTTGAAGCATCACAAAGATTATCACTGAGGAATCTTACAAATGGCCTGGTGGTTTGTCTTCACAATATCTGTAGCATGCTGAAGCAGATCCTTGTATTGGTAATTTTGCGTCTTCTTTCTCTAACAAAAAGGGCATCTGTAACTGTTTTCTGAGACTTTCACTTTAAGCTCTTGACTTCAGTTACAGGTAAATCCTGGTCTCATAAACATCTTTCTCTGAGTCACAAAATACTATTGTTTTACTGAGGTCGTAATCCATCAACGGAAGGTCAAAAGTATGCCCCCAAAATTTCCCATCGTGAAGACTTCAGTCCATTCCGCAATTTAAATATAAAAGAAGCATTAAAAATATTATGGTACTACCTATAAATATTATGATTTAAATAATTATTATGATAAAAATAATAAAAATAATAAAAATAGAATAATAATAAATTAATTGATAAAGAGAATAGAATCTAATTTTTAAATATTTTTAATAATTAAAATTTTAAATTATTAAATTTCAATATATTTTATATTAATATTTATTAAATGATCTAATTTGAGTTTGGCTCACAGCTATTTATTGTGCTAAATTTGAGTTAACTCATGAGTCGATTTGACTCACTTAATCTCAAGGCATAAGAAAAGTCCGAGGCGCCTGGGTTCCAGATTTTAGTTTGGAATCTGAGGGAGGCGGCCTCTGAGGAGAG
This sequence comes from Cymbidium sinense, assembly GCA_021442155.1. Lineage (NCBI taxonomy): Eukaryota > Viridiplantae > Streptophyta > Magnoliopsida > Asparagales > Orchidaceae > Cymbidium > Cymbidium sinense. The sequence continues at coordinate 101,907,886 of CM038222.1, forward strand.
ATGACTAAAATTGAGACAAACATGTTTGCTGTAATTTGTGGTGGTGGCATTGGGAAGATTACCGTACCAGATGATGAGGAGAAAAGAGGAGTTTTTGGGTGCGAGAGGAAACCAAAGACATTGCCGCCGGAAGGGGAGAGCTAACAGAGGTATCTGGAGCCAGCGGTGGCCATGGTGAGGAAATCGTTTGAAGTCCACCATAGAAGGAGAAAATATTACGTCCGAGTTCGATTTTTACGCGCGACTCCAATCTCGCGTGTCCGTTATTTTTTTCCCGTTTTAAGCTTAACGTCAGAATCGGATGGGCTACGGCGATGCCATTTATCGGCCCGACCCACACCCGTTCAAATAGCAGGAGAAGAAAAATGAGACTGGCGTCGTTCGACATTCCTCCCATGTATGACAGTTTAGGGCTTTCTCCACTAGCTCAGCTCCCGCTCTCGATCGGCGAACGTCCAGCCGTCGCTCAGTGGTTTAGCAAATCTTGCGAATAACTTTCATTGAGGTATTGTAGGCAATTACATGAGGTATTTACACCTGTGTTCCCGAACTTTAATGAATTTAGGATTTTCTCTATTTTTCTCACCATTCAGTATGTGAATATTTTAGAACATTTGAGTTCTTTAAATAAACGGGATGTATTTTAGTAGTTTTTGAAGATGTTTTGTATGTGTACTCTATCCAAGATGGTACACCATTATTTTCAAATTTTAAACCGCTTGTGAAATGTTTAGTATATCACATGGTAGATATTTGGTCATGTTTCATGATGAATTTTGTGGCTTAAGGATGATAGTATGTTATATGACATTAAAATGTGGCTCTGACGATTCAGCATTCTCTCTGTCTCATGAGAGTACAAAGTATTTTGGTCATTTTTTCCGTTTCTCATGAGGAAATATGTTCATTACAATCTATTAGGAATAATTTGGAGGCTGTTTGGTTGGTTTTTTAGTATTATTTTGCATATGTACTCTCTGTACTCTCTTGAGAGTATAGATGATTTTGGCCATTTTTTTCAATTTCTTTGGCCTATTTGGAGGAAATATATTCATTACATTACATTGGAAGCAATTTGGAGGGATGTTTGGATGGTTTCTGGGAGATTTCTGCATCTATACTCTCTGTACTCTCATGAGAGTACAAAGCATTTTGGTCATTTTTTTCTTATTTCTTTGGCCTGTTTAGAGAAAATATGTTGATTACAATCCATCGGGAACAATTTGGAGGCTGTTTGGTTAGTTTTTTAGTGTTATTTTTGTATATGTACTCTCTGTACTCTCTTGAGAGTACAGATGATTTTGTAAATATTTTTTTTCGCTTTGGCACGGGTTGATTATGTTCATTACATTCCATTGGAAGTAATTTGGTGGTCGTTTGGATAGTTTTGGGAGATTTTGCATATATACTCCGTACTCATGAGAGTAGTGAGCATTTTGTCATTTTTTTTCGCTTTGACTGTTTGGAGGAAATATGTTGATTACCATCCACTAAGAACAAGTTGGAGGCTGTTTGGTTAGTTTTTAATGTTATTTTGCATCTGTACTATCTATACTCTCTTGAGAGTACAGATGATTTTGTGGACATATTTTTCCAGTTTGTTTGGCCTGGTTGTTCAGATTATATTCATTACATTCCATTAAAAGATATTTGGTGGCTATTTGGATGATTTCTGGTAAATTTCTGCATCTGAACTCTCTGTACTCTCATGAGAGTACATAGTATTTTTGGTCATTTTTTCTTATTTCTTTGGCCTGTTTGGAGGAAATATGTTCATTACAATCCACTAAGAATAATTTGGAGGCTGTTTGGTTGATTTTTTAGTATTATGTTACATCTGTACTCTCTGTACTCTCTTGAGAGTACAAATGATTTTATGGATATTTTTTTTCCAGTTTATTTGGCTTAGTTGTTCAGATTATGTTCATTACATTCCATTGGAAGCAATTTGGTGGCTGTTTGGATGGTTTCTAGGAGATTTCTGTATCTGTACTCTCTATACTCTCATGAGAGTACAAAATATTTTGGTCTTTTTTTTCCTGTTTCTTTGGCCTATTTGGAGGAAATATATTCATTACAATCCATCAGGAATAATTTGGAGGCTGATTGGTTAGTTTTTTAGTGTTATTTTACATATGTACTCTTTGTACTCTCTTGAGAGTACAGATAATTTTGTGAATATTTTTTCCAGTTTCTTTGGCCTGGTTGTTCAGATTATGTTCATTACATTCCATTGGAAGTAATTTGGTGGCTGTTTGGATGGTTTTTGGGAGATTTCTACATCTGTACTCTCTGTATTCTCATGAGAGTACAGAGCATTTTGGTCATTTTTTTCTCGTTTCTTTGGCCTATTTGAAGGAAATATGTTGATTACAATCCATTAGAAATAATTTGGAGGTTTGGTTAGTTTTTTAATATTATTTTACATTTGTACTCTCTATTTGGATGATTTCTAGGAGATTTTTGCATCTGTACTCTCTGTACTCTCATGAAAGTATAGAGCATTTTGGTCATTTTTCCTATTTATTTGACCTATTTGGAGGAAATATGTTCATTACAATCCATTAGGAATAATTTGGAGGATGTTTGGTTAGTTTTTAAGTGTTATTTTGCATCTGTACTCTCTTGAGAGTACATATAATTTTATGGACATTTTTTTCAGTTTCTTTGGCCTGTTTGGAGGAAATATGTTCATTATAAATCAATTGAGAATAATTTGGAGGCTGATTGGTTATTTCTTATGGGTGATTTGCTTCTGTACTTTCATTAACTGACTTTTTATTTTAAATTTTACCATGTTTGGGAAAAGGATAATTTTGAAATGCAGGCCTACCACCGTTAGAACGGTGTTCGATAATATTGCAGCATGATTTATTGATGAAGTCATTGACATTTTAAAGAGGCTTTATCTACATCAATTCATTAAACTCCATGGAATTCAGCAAGACTCAATAGCCATTACCTCAATCCTGTCTTGTTGGGAGATAGAGAAGCAAGCTTTCTTTCTTGGTTGGCAGTGCATTCCTTTCACCCCCGATGAAGTTGCAGTAATTGTAGGGATGCCAAATAGAGGGGAGAAGGTCTTATGGTAGAAATATTCGCTGTCGCAATTCAGTTCAGTGGACTATAAGACTATGCTTGAGCATGCGGATAGCTCGTTACCTGTGACATAGTTTGTGCAGTTGTACATACATTTTCTACTGTCAAATCTTTTTTTTGTATATTACAACTATAGGGTGGCATCGGAATTGATTTCTTATGCCAATGACATAGATAAATTTACTGAATACAACTGGGCAAAGGTCATTTGGGCATTCCTAGTTTCACAATTTGATGGTATTACATTAAAGATTCATACCCAGAAGACACCCGGGTACATGAGTGGCTTTGTCACTCTTCTTATGGTATGTTTTATATCTTTGGTTATGTATTATTTGATGTATTGAAGTTAACTTATATAAATATTAATTATAGATCTGGGCCGCTGAGCACATAAGCATCATGAGGCTGTCATCTTCATTTGCAAAGCCACGTATGCTGTGATGGCTGAAAATAAAGCTTCCAGATGAAGCCATCACTAGTTTAGGAGGACACCAGGTGACATATAATAATGTCACTTAGTTCATATAAGAATGTATTTATTTATGCTATAGTCATCACATTTTCTTATCGATTTAACACATGTATGCCTTTCATTCGAGAACATATTAGAAGAGGAGACCTGGCTACTTGAATCATTTTCCCCTGCCCAACATGCAATACATGTTGAGCCTGATAGCAATCCCATTCTAAGTCCACTGAGTTCAGCCCCCATTGAATATCCATATGTCTCTCCTCAATATTCTCCCTCATCCAGTGTATCTAGCCTGCCCTCTACTACTACCCCCACAGAAGGCTTTGCGGTGGAGATGATACTTGCATGTTTTAGGGACTTGAAAGATATAGTATCTTCTTTTCAAGCAACAATGACAGAGAGCATGGATGAGATTAATTTGTGAGTTACTACTATCGAGGAGGTTCTTGCTGGGCAGCGGGGTCCTACCATCCCTACTGTGGGGGAAGCTCCTGTGGAGGTCACTACAGGGGGAACTCTTGAGGAGGCAGTCACAGGGGTAGCACCTATGGAGGCTAGCACAGGGGAGTCTCCTGTGGAGGTAACTATAGCTACTGCCCCTATGGATACTTCCACTTGGGAAGTTGCTGCCCTTATGGATACTTCCACTTGGAAAGCTGCTGCCCTTATGGATACTTCCATTTGGGAAACCCTTGAGGTAGCCTCCACTAAGAAAGCCCCTGTTGAGTCCACCATAGGGGAAGCTATTGTGGAGGCCTCCACTACACATGAAGATGCTCCGAAGCCTTTAATCGGCAGCATTGAGCATGGTGTGCAGGATCGGCAGATAAGGAAGAGGAAAGCTGTTTGTTTCCCCTTCACACATACTTATAGGAAGTCACGAGCAACAATAAGTAATGTGGTGGCCTCCACTCAAGATGAGAAGTTGGCAGCAGAGGTATTAAGTTACTTTCTTTTAAATTTGAGATAATAGAAATAGATTTCACTAAATTTTTTTATAGGTTCGCAAAGATGAGCCAATAAAGGTTGAAGACCCACATACTGCTATCGTTGTGGTGGAGGAGCATCGTATGGAATCATCTCAGATCGATCCTTAATTCATCACTAACTTTCATCGCCGCAATTTTGTTGCGACCAGAGGCACATCATATTGTTGACTTCTTATCCGTGCTTTGCCGATGCTCCATCTTATTAACACGCCGCGTTCCCCGATTCAAGGACAAGTAAGTCAATCTTCAATCAACTCCTTCATACATAAAATAACCTATTCGTTTAATTAACCTCGCTTTAAATTATTTCTCACTTGCAGGGGTGATACAGTATTCACGGATGGGAATATCATTATTGCATGAGGGCAGATCGATGAATTGCTGACATATCAGTATCTCTCAGATGCACACGTCGATGCCTTTGCTTTCTTACCAGAGTTTCGCTCGTCCGTGGTTGTATGTCCCCTATTTGTACATCTCATGCTTGCACCGAGTAAGTCACCCCAGATATGCATATTTATTCAATCATTGTTTGTATATATGAAAACTATAATTTATAAACGCGTTCTCTTCTTTTCTTAGAGCTATGAAATATGGCTACACAAGGAAAGTAAAATGTTCATCCAAAGATGTCACTGATGTGTCACGGCCGAGCTTCTTACTTTCATTATATATAATCGATCGGACACTCTTGGGCATATTATTGGGATTGATATTTTTATGACTCATTGCCAAAACTAACCCATAAGGCCATTCTTCCTAAGATTGTAACAGTTGTTTCCAATTTGGTTTTCGTAAACTTTTTTTTTTTTGGACCCTCTTATTGACTATACTTCTTGCTCTTTAGATCAAATTACTTGTTGAACATGATGGCTAGTCTTTTGTAAGAAATCCCATAAAATGGCTAATCGAAATGGTGAGTGGGCTGCCAGTCCAAGATAACATTGTTGAATGCGGGATGTTTGTATGCAAATACATGGAAGCAGCAATTAAGAAATCCCCACTTAACTAGGTTGACCACCAAGATTAGCCGAAGAAGATGAATTACTTTAGGGCCGAGTTCGCTTACGCTATCTTTTATTTTGGAATGAAAAAGCCAAGCTAAGAACTGTATATTTAAAGTTTGATAAGTAGGAAATAATTATACAGGGTATTTCTTTTATTTTTTTTTAATATCCTTGGACAGTTTGGATCTTTTATTATTAGTAGAGAACACCTGTAGCAATTTGGTTGATGCTAGAATACTTTACTAGGATGTGTTTCATCTATACTCTCTGTACTCTCCTGGGAGTATATAGAGTATTTCATCTATTTTTCTTCAATTTTCCTTGGCATTTTTGGATGCTCATGGGTTGCTTTTTATGAGTTTTCTGAGCAGTTTTACATGTGAACCCTATAATCTCTATATCCTCTGTACTCTCTATACTCTTTGTACTCTCTATACTCTCTATACTCTATGTACCCTCTGTACCCTCTATACTCTCTGTACTCTCTGTACTCTCTGCAGTCTCTATACTATCTGCACTTTCTATACTCTCTATACTTCTTGTACTCTTTATACTCTCTATTCCATTATAGGTAGTTTGAAGGCTGACTATAAGAATATTTGAGGTGTTCTATGGCTTAACTCTTTGTATTCTCTTCATAGTACAAATTATTTGCTTATTTTTTCCCATTTCCACTTTTGCTTTGTAGGATGGAGAGGAATTGTTCACTATAACCTAAAAGCAAGTTGGATGCTCCTGGGTTACTTTTTTATGAGTTTTCTGAGCAATTACTCTCTGTATCCTCTGACTCTCTCTGCATCTCTATACTCTATACTTTACTACCCATTCTCTCAGTCAGATTCTTCTTAGACTCTCTAGACTCTCTATGTACTCTTTTCTACTCATGGGTAGTTGATATAATATTGTTTACGATTCTATGATGATTTCTTTACTTGTTTGGAGAAAATAAGCTTAATTTTGATATTCAAATTATATCATATTTTAAATTCGGATCAACTAAAAAGAAGTTAAAATTTACATTATCTAAAATTTATGTTATACTTTTGCCACATTCGTAATGCCTCAATCGAAAGTATGCGGAGAAGTATATGAACTACTTATCATGTGAACGTAATATAAGTAATGATTATTAAACTTAACTCTTTAATAAAGGAAATTATGATCTTTAAAAATATGGTAGAATTTTGTGAATGCATAAAATTACTTTATACCAGTCAAAATCATGCTTCTTAAAACCTACTTTCTACTTAAACATGTGCATAAAATAGACAAATAAATTGTTGATGATGCGGCTTACCAACGTCTTATTCAGAAATTTAAGTTTGTAGGTAGTGTGGAGCAAATTTTATATTTTAAGATGAGGAATTTTTTTCAAATAATATAGTAACTGAAAGTATTATCTAAATTAAATTAATATTATTGATAAATTTATAAATAATTACTAAACTAATATCATCTTCATCACATAATTTTTTTTTCTTCGGCTTCTACTAAACTTGTTGATAGGAACATACAGGCTTATCAAAAATTATAATGCAGTCAATAAAAATCATTTCATAAAATATAGAGTACTTTATAGAGTATATATCAAACTATGTAATACGTGCAATGAAAATCAGCTCATCCTCGTAAGCAAGGTAGACTCATCAATCTGAAATTGCAATTTGGTAAAATATGAAAAATTTTATTACCACAATCTAAGGATTACAAAGTCCTTAATAGGGGTTAAACTCTATGCACTGCTGCTTTAAGAGCAACAAACAGCGTAGTGGAGAAAAAAACCAAGCAAAAAATAATTGACCCATATTAAAGTCCATTTGGACCTTCCGGTTTCAAGCAAGTTATGTACCCTCTATACTCTCTGTACTCTCTACATAAATGATTGCACAGTTGAAGAACACATAACTAAATGATATCATGCATTGAAATATTTTTCTGTAATAATATCCATCATCAACTTAGTGTACCTTTTAGCCGACTGACTGATTGTTGAGCTTGAGTTGAATTCCTGAGGTAGAACATCGACGCTTAATAATTTTACAAAGATCGATGTGTGCTATTCTATGAAAAAAAACACTGCATACAGAAATGTGTTGCAATGGGTGACGAAACACGTTCCACCACACTATCAGTTTGTACTTTGGTTTCTATAATAACAAAAATAGGATGGTTTGAAGATTAGAAATAATATTTTAAATACTAAAAATTAAGAGGCAAATAGAGAATTACTCTTGGCTTTCTTGGATCTCTCCCAATATCCCTCAAGCCTTGCATTGGAAACACCCTTTGGACGTTGCTTAATTGGATCCTTTAAGATGTCTTTTCTCTTGTCTATTGTGGTTGACTTCTTCTTCTTAGCCGCTCTGTCAACTGGAAGAGAATTCCCACTTATTATAGCGTCAATATCGTCGTATAGTTTTTTTAAGGATTGAAGCATATAGTCCTCAGCTCTATTATTACCCTGTGCCCTAATGCTTATTTGATATGCATATCGACTAATGTGGTTCGTGATGCCGAGTATTTCCATCTGTGTCTTCCACATCTCTTTATTTTCTATATGCACTATCGATGTAAATATCCCTCTTTGCTCTGGTAGACCATCCCATGAGAAGATACTTATCTAGAATGCGCACTACATCTTCTTGATTAAGAACTCTGATACAATGGGCACAAAGTAATCTCATAATTTCAAATTTCTTACAAGTACAAGTTACATCTAGGGCAGTCCCATTGAAATGGACAGTCCATATTTTAGATGAATTTTATTCTCTAAGTTTCTCACCAAATACTCATCGCCATCAAGCATCGATAGGCTTCCAACTCCATGCAAAAATTCTTCCTTAAACATAGTATAAAGCTTTCTTGTATAAAATATAGTTGCTTATTTTAGAATCAGACTGGTCTTAACAACATGAACAATCGATGACTGGCTACACTTGAAGTCTTCGTCATGTTCATTCCGGTGCCATGTCTCCATAACCTTCTCCAACCCCAAGAAACAATCTGTGAGCAAACTTGTTGGTTTAGAGATTCAGTGACATACATTGTTCATTGACTCACTACGTTGCGTTGACAAGATGCCCATGCAAAATGAGTCTTTGCTGAATGTAGTGGACCACTTGGATCTAATTTTATAAAGCATGGACATTTGCTTCTTCTAGCATGCAAATTGTCTTCTTCTAGCATGGCAGACCAAACTTCTTCAAACTCTTCCTTTGAGTCACATTTTCTCATGCATGCATAAAATAGCCCTTGTACCCTCTTATTACTATTAAAGCAGTGAACCTTGGAATGAGCTTTCTTCAAAATATGCCATTGGCACAACCTATGATGAGTATGCGATAATACAATTTTGATAGTTTCTATAGCCGATCTTGATCTGAATATTATAGGATGTCTCACCATCAATCGAAAAAATGTCGGGAATAGCCATGAGAATGACTCAATCGTCTCTTTTGATAAAAAGGCTACTCCAAATAATACATTTTATCAGTGATGATTCACTACAACAAGAGAGGCACAAACAAGATTATATTTATTGAGTCGATAGCTTGTATCAAAAATTATCACATCACCAAAATAGTCATATTCGATCCTAGACATGCCATTGCTCCAAAAAAATCTTACTAAGCAATCTGACTCATAAACTTGTACATCCCATGCAAACATCCCGTCCGCTGCTTGTCTTTCCTTGAACAGTTGTATTAATGTATTACTGTCACCATTCGCAATCATTGATCTTTTCTCTTTCTGAATAAAATTAAAAGAATATCTTTTTGTGAATCCAATATTCTCTACGCCGCCAACTTCCTCACTTAGATAGCTGAATGCATCAGTTGCTCTAATTTCAGCCTCTATCACTGTCTTCAACACGGAAGTCTTTTCATTGCTAATGCATCTGTGTGATCTGAGAAGATGTATGTCAGCATGCTTTACCAATGAATGATTATGATTTTTTATATATTTTTTAACCATCCAGTTCCCCTCCAAGTCAATAGAGAATCTAATCATGGCCGGACAAGTAGTCCTTGTATCAATTTTCTAGAATTTTGCTAAGCCGTTTAGACTAGCAGATTTCTCCCGACCTGCTTTTGCACATAAAAAATCTTTTGATTTCAATTTTTTGAGTTTGGCCAATAACTAGTATGGTCCTTCCGAACACTGAAGCCAGTTTGATGCGCGTAGTACAAGACAAGATACGCTGCTTCGCTTCAACATTGGTGCCAAGGAGTCTCCCCAAATTTGGGTCATTAGACATCACAACTTCGATCACCGCATCACCAGATTCACCGCCTGCATACCTCCACATAAATGTGACATGTAAAATAGCTCCACAGATAAATATATTCCCTCCAAATAGGCCAAAGAAAGAGAAAGAAATGAGCTAAATACTGAGAGTATAGAGAGTACAGATGCAAAAATCCTCCAAAAACTATCCAAATAGCCACCAAATTGCTTCCACTGGAATGTAATGAATATAATTTGAGCAACCAGGCAAAAGAAACTGGAAAAAATATCCACAAAATCATCTATACTCTTAAGAGAATATAAAGAGTATAGATACAAAATAATACTAAAAACCAACCAAACAGCCTCCAAATTATTCCTGATGGATTGTTATGAACATATTTCCTCCAAACATTCTCATTGAAACTGGAAAAAATCCCCAAAATACTTTGTAATGTACTCTCGTGAGAGCACAGAAAGTACACATGCAAAACTCTCCTAAAAATTAATCTAAACAGCCTCCAAGTTGTTTAATAGAATGTAATGAACATATTCTCCGCATGCACGTAAAACTCATGAAAAATAATATGAAAATCATTTGAGATTATAGAGAGTATATCCATGCAAAGCAGATCCTCAAAACAAGTAAAGTTCTCTTAAAAAGAACTCCAAACAGTATAGAAAATATACACTAAATAAAAGAATTTCAAGGAATAACACTAACAAACCGTAAAAAAATTGTACGTATACAATGGTTGAGAAAATTACCGATGAAACATAAACAGATATATCAGTTACCCATGAGTTGAAGAAGAGTACAGAGAGTGGTGAGAGTCAGAGAGTCTGAGAGTACAAAGAGATAGAGTATAGAGAGAGTACAGAGAGCATAGAGGGAGCAATTTTCTTTCTCAGTAAGGCTTCTTTTGCTTTGTGTTTTTTTATCTTCAATATGCTCTTTAAGGGCTTTCTCACTAGAAGTGCTGACCTCACAGATAGCACATTCCTTCTATGCCATAGGACCTTCTCCCTTCTATTTGGCATCCTTATTATCACTACAATTTCATCGAGAGTGAAAGGCACTGCCCACCCAGAAAGAAAGCCTTCTTCTCTATGTCCCAGCAAGACATGATTGAGGTAATAGCAATTGAGTCTTGCTGAATTCTGTGGAATCTAATGAATTGATGCAGATGAAGCCTCTATAAAATATCAATGACTTCATTACTAAAGAGTGTTGCGATATCAAAAAACTAGAAGTAGGCGATCTCAAGTTATCCTTTTCCCAAACATGGTAAACTTCAAAATGAAAAGTCAGTAAATGACAATACATATGCAAATCAACCATAAAAACTAACCAGGTCACCCTACAAAATTGCTACTAATGGATTGTGATGAACATATTTCCTACAAATATGCCAAATAAATTAAAAAAATATTGGCAAAATCATCTGTACTCTCATGAGAGTACAGAGAGTACAGATGCAAAATTTCCTAAACCATCCAAACAAATGCCAAATTACTTCCAACTAGAATCGAACCTAATCTCAACAACCAATAAAAGAAACCAAAAAATGGCCAAAATTATATGTACTCATGAGTATGAGAGTATCAAGAAAACACTAATAAATCAGTCAAACAGCCTCCAAATTGTATCTAATGAACATATTTCTTCCAAACAGGATAAAGAAATAAAAAATGAAAATGTTCTCAGACTCAGGAGAGAGAGAGTGAAAGTACAGAGATGAGAGTATAGAGAGTACAGAGAGTACATATAGTACAAAGAGTATAGAGAGTACAAAGAATACATAGAGTATAGAGAGTACAGAGAGTACAGAGAGTAATGAAAATAATCTCAATAATCAGTTCGAAGAAATTGGAGAAAATATCCAAAAATTATCTGTACTCTCAAGAGAGTACAGATGCAAAATAACACTAAAAAAATAACCAGACAGCCTCCAAATTATTCGTGATAGATTGTAATGAACATATTTCTCCCAAACAGGCTAAAAAAATTATTTCTAATATAATGTAATGATCATATTCTCTCCATTCAGGCAAAATAAATTGTAAAATATTCAAAAAATTATTTGTATTCTCATGAGAGTACAGAGAGTACAGATGCAAAAATCTCTCAAAATAAGCAAAGTCCTCTTGCAAAGAACTCCAAACAGTGTAGAAAATATACACTAAATAAAAGAATTTCAAGGAATAACACAAACAAATCAAAATTGTAAAAATTGTTGAGAAAAATTACCGATGAATTTTTATTTAATACATCCCAAGCTATTTCCTGGCCATAACTTCCAAATTGCTCTCCATCTTCATTCTTTAAAAGAAATGAGATTGTCTCTTTCTCTCTCGAGCTCAAATAAAGAAATACACCTAAACCCTAAATCTAGATATATATTTCTTTTAAATTTCTCGCGCATTTCACGCTTCTTCTCATTGTTGAACGAGGCGAGTCGGGCCGGGTGCCAGATAAACGCACGTCGTCGTCCGTCCGCCATATCGTCAGCAAAATGGGAAAAAAACTACTGGACACGCGTCGGGCTAGGATTGGAGTCCGCACGTAAAACTACGTGCGGACTCGAGACGTAATATTTTCTCCCATAGATATTCATAAGTTGATTTAGGGTGTTTATATATGGAAAATAATAATAATACTAATAAAAAATATATAAAATCTTAATAATATTAATATATTATTATTATTATTATTATTATTATTATTATTATTATTATTATTATTATTATTGTTAATTCTTACTATAAATATTACATCCAATATTTATATGATCATAAATAATTTTAATTACTCTAATATACATTTTTATTTTAAATATTAGATTCGTCTTTTAATATTTATATGACAATTAATGATTTCAAATCAAACTCCATAGAAGGTATTTATGGCTGTGAAGCTTTCTGAGTGGAGCAATCGTCCGCGTACGTTCTGTATGGCAGGCGAAATACTTGTTAAAGGTATATAATTAATGGTGAGAATTATTTGGTAGTCTAAGTAAATTAAACTTTTTAAATAGTTTTAGGGCAAGTTTTGATTTTAACTGTTGGAAAAGGAAAGTAATTAACTCAAAATATTTTAATTAAAATTATTTAGATTAAATCTTAGATACTTTAAAAATTTCTTGAGATGAGCAGAATATAATATTTTATTTTATTTTCACATTTATTACATTAATATTTAAATAAATCCAGTATTAATTTTAAAATAATTAAAAATTGATTAGAATATTCCTTTTTTTTTGTAAAAATTAAGAGGCATCTTATTTACTTTACATGCAATTAGTTATCATATTTCCAACTTAGCTCTTACAATCTTCTTCTTTTTTCAAGATGCGAAGCATTTTTGCAGTCATTTTTTAATGAAAAATAGTATTATCAAACTATGATTATATTTATCAATGCAAAATTGATATCTATTCAAGAAAAAAACATTTGACATGAATCTCACATATTATGTAAGTCAATAAAGATGAATGAGAATTCAATCGGACTCGATTTAGCTAAATCTTTGATAAGATAAGCTCAAAATGGCACATCAATTTTAAGTAAGATATGGTGTATTATTGCATTGAGTTTATGACTGCTCTAATCACTCAAGCACGAATCCTTAATGGCTCTAAATCAAATTTCAAAGCGGTTTTCTTTAGACTGACCACTAGTTGAAGAAGGTTGAACAAGTAAAAACCTAAATAATTTAGTGGGTCTCACATAACAAAATTTTTAGCTTCATTCAAGAATGTTGTTTATAGTGTATTCAATTATATTGAATATTACTAAGTGTTGAATCAAAATTTATCTATGGAGATGATATCTAACTTTACTAGAGACTCGTTGAGAGTGAGACTAGGCAGGTGGGGACAGGTATTGAAGTAAGTAATAAATAAAATAACAAAAAATAAAGCTTAAGTAAAACACTATATATATATATATCAAATTTGAATGCGAGCAGCACACCAAATGCTAAGGAGAAGAGAGAAATCTACTTTTTAGATGACAACTTGGTATTTTATTCGTTATCACTTTTCGTCGATGTCAAGCAAGAGAGGGCATATCTTCTTCCTCATCTTCATCTTCGTCTACTTCACGGAAATAAATGATTGACAGCACGACAAGTACACCAGCAACAGAAGAAAGACAAGTTGTAAGCTCCACTTGAGATGAGATTTTCATTGTATCCCCGATAACAATAATAGAAGCACTCGCCTCAATCGCTAGCACAATACCCCACTCTTTCTCAATCACCACCTTCTTCTTCTTCTTTTTTTCTCTTTACCTTTACAAAGGTTGGATCAAAGCTCATGGCTACCAGTATCACCCCAAAAGCTTTTTGATGCCATAAGGATGATCCAATAAGTAAAAAAGAAACTCGGTAAAGAACTCAGTAAAAGAAATAAAGATAGTAGGTGAGCTATGATCTAACAAGAGATGGCTTCATTATCTTTCACTTCTTTATATAACTATAACTCGAGGCTATCACCTTGAGTGGATAAATTAAAGTATATATTAAAAATGAAAAAAAATCCAATAATAATATATACTTTATTTGACTTGATCATGATCTTATTTTTTATTCTCACATCTTTTTTTGTAAGTCAGATCTATAAGAATCATAAGAATGGAGGAACTAAATATGCACTCATGGAGTAAGTGGGCAGTCTTCAAAAAGAAGACAAATAGCTAGCACGAGGGAACCACTAGCAGCAAGTTTTAAAACTTGAACAAAAGGTGAATAGATTTATTTACTCGCCCTAAACCCTGGAAGGACTCAATACCTGATGACCATTAAATAGCCTGAGCTTACATTATTGCGGTCTGCTAAAAAAAATGTAAATTTATATTTAAAAATTCAGAAGCGTCAAAATCTTTACACAAATTTTTGGACTGTATTGACATTTAAAAGAAAAAATATTGAATAACACATTATAGTGATAAATATAAAACTTATAAAGTCTTAATTATAAGTTCACATAATTATAAAAATAGTACAATGATATTATTGCGTGCTAAAAAATCAGTTGCAGTAGAGTAAAAGTTTATGCCTTAGCCTAGTTATGAAATCCAACACACACATGTATTTAAGAGTGAACAAAAAACTCTGAAATTTTCGTGAAAAACCTCGAAAAGAGAAAAAAATCACGGGTCCAAAAAGCTTCCACTATGTATCTGTTTGAGTACAAAATCTTCCGATCGAGATTACTGTATATGAGAAAGGAACAACTATGTAGTCACGTTGGTGGTAACAATTGCTGTGGTAGCGATGATGCGATGATGAGCACGATTGTGATGAAAGTCGTCATGTTGGAGACTAGCAGAGATTGACGATGGTGAGGATGTGGCGGCAACGGCGGTGGTTGGCACCGTCAGTGGTAACACGATTGTGCTTGGAAGATCTTCTTTAGGGTTCTCCTCTCTCTGCTTGGGCTCCTCATGAGGAATGAGATCTTATTTATAGATTGGAGGAGTGACTTTGTAAATACATGCAAACCCGAACCACTCCACTTCATCGGACTCACAATGATCCCTTTGATCATTTGATGTATTTTAAATATTTGAATGCTCAAATGAAGTCGAATTTTGAGATCTTGGGCTTGTTAGATCCATCGTGAGGCCTTCGATTTGACTATAAACACTCTATGTTTTAAGAGCTTTTAGGATTTAAGCGATATCCCAAAGTTTCCAATGATATTTTAAGTGCTCGATCTCGACCGGTTTTCAACGGATCGGTTGCTTTTAGCATCAAGATTCGTGCTTTGCCTAGTAGTATTTTAAGTGTCATATCAGTTGTCCCCTATTTTTGGATATCATTATTTCAATCATCCAAAAATATATATGTGAAATACTTGAAGATAGTAAATTCTTCAATGAAATTTGAGCATCCATTAACCACATATTTTTAGAGAACAGATCTTCATGGGAGCACAATATTGTGACTATAGAAGCAGATGTAGGGCCGCGGATGAGTGTAAGTATGCACGGGCACGAGATTTTGAGATTCTGAACTATCAGGGCCCTACGAGCTTGTGGGTGCCATGCCGTGAGCCTTGCAGGCGTCTTCAGGCGGCCATGAGCGCTCCTTGCGATATGAGCGCGCTATGGTCCGCAATTGTTAGCGGGTGGCAATGAGCCTCAATCCTTGAAATGGACATGAATTGATGGGTCGGCCTTGTGAGTTAGCGTGAAAGCGGCCGGTCGTGGCTGTCAGCGATAATGAGCGAGTTCTGTGGGTGGGCAAAGCGATCCGTAGTTGGTGCCAGTAATACGTTCAGCGGTTGTGTGTGGCGCCCGGCTGTGAGCAGCGCCGTCTAAAGCAGCGATTTTGGCGGTTTCGTCGATTTTGGTAATTTTTTACTCTTTTGCCCCTAAAAGGGGGTCTATAAAAACCCTCCTAGGGCCAAGAGAGAAGGCACACTTCTTCAATGCCCTAGCGCTTCTCTTCTTCTTGAGTGAGAGTCGTTGTCGATCAATGTCCGCGGTACCTACATCGTTGTTCTGATTTTCCCTCAAAAGAGGCATCAACCGGCCTCGTTGGACTGTCCGGGTTTGGAGGTGACCAAGGTCCGCGGTACTTACGTTGTTGTTCCAGTTTTTCCTCGAAAGAGGCGTCAATCGGACTCGTCGGACCGTCCGGGTTTGGAAGAGATCAAGGCCCGCGGTACTTATGTTGTTGTTCCGGTTTTCCCTCGAAAGAGGCGTCAACTGGCCTCGTCGGACCGTCCGGGTTTGGAGGCGATCAAGGCCCGCGGTACATACATCGTTGTTCTGGTTTTCCCTCGAAAGAGGCGTCAACTGGCCTCGTCGGACCATCCGGGTTTGGAGGCAATCAAGGCCCGCGGTTCCAACTTTTTCTGATAGGAAATTGGATTTCTTACGACTTTAATGGATGATTCAACAGTTGATAACCGCCAAGATGGCGAGGGAGCATTAGCCAGAAATTATCGTTCAAACGACTCAGAAAGTTTAATAGGTAATTTATAAGCATCATCAGAGGGGAATATCTTCTCTCTCCTCTTTTTTTTGTCTTTTTCTCATATGTATGTGTATCCTTTTTGTCAGATTGTAGGCAAAAAAATTTTATCAGCTATCAGGTGGCGAGAGTCAAGAGGCAAGCATTGGGGTGAGTGAGTTGCTTTTACAAAATTCTCAGATTTTTGTCATTTCTCCCTCTTTATTTATTATTTACTTTCATAGGGTGGTGGCCAGAAGAAAACCCATAGTGTGACGGCTACAGACGATATACCATCCACTATGACATTAGATAGTTTAATGGTGTTCCGCAGAAAGTTTTTCTTCCCTAATAAGTTGGTGGTCATTGTTACAAAAAAGTCTGATCAAGCCCGTTCACCTCTGCCAGGGTACTTTACTATTTCTGAGGTGATTCTTCGTGCGGGACTGCGATTTCCTTTGGCTCCTGAGTTGATTGATATATTCAAAATATGTGGTGTAGTTTTGTCACAGTTTTCATTTCGAGCTTTAATAGTCATCATCGATTTGGCTGTCTTCTTCAGAGAGCGTGGTGTTACTTTGACCATCAAATACTTGTGTTGAATGTGCAGATTTACATGTGATACTCAGGGACGTGTTTCTAATCGAACTATAAAGAATTGGATAGAATTTTCAGCACGAGATCAATCTAGAAATTGGTCTAATGGATTCTTTTTGTGAAAAATGAGTGGGGCCTTCCTAAGAGATGGGGAAGATTGAATGACCTTCCAGATTCATTACTGATGTCGGAGAATGAGATCCTGACAACTCTTAATATCCTGATGTAGGAAGCTTGCAACATGAGTTACGTCACATTGGCAAATATATAGTTGAAGATAGAATGTTCAAGGTTGGTCTTTTATCCAGGTAGGGAGATCTCATTCTTTTCCACTAAAGAGGTCAAGTAAAGGTGATGAAAGGTCTCCTCATATTCATTGGGTTCTTTTGAGAAGCCCGTCACGAAATTAGGGTGGTGGCAATATTTCTTTTCTAAAGAAAAAGAAGACATGCGCTGAAGTGACTATATCAGATATCTACGAAGAAGATGTTTGCCCCCAGTTAACCTCTGAGAGTTTAGCTATTTCAACTCATGATGGTGAAGTTCGTTTCTCTAAGCCGCACATTCTTGAAGAGGTGTTAAATCACATATGTACTGGGTGTCAACGAGCAGATGAATTGGTATGTTGTCTTCCCTTCTTTCTTCTTTTTCTCCTTCTTTTCTTTTGTGTAATATTTGTGATAGTTTTTTTTATAAGTAACTCAAATATTATGGAAGATGGCTCATTTGGGTGTCACTTTAGATGAGTGAAATACTGAATTTGTAAAGATAAAATATCTGCAAGGCGAGTATGAGCGAAAGATGAGTATTAAAGCCAAAGAAGTGGTGACTTTGGAGGATCGGTGGCCGGGTCGACGAGCTATCAAACATGTCGACTTCTCTTTCTCTCTCAGTGAGGAGGTGGGCGCACTCGTGATGAGCTGATTAAGGTGAGGATAGAGACACGTCAGAAAGAGAAAAGACTCAAGGCACTTACAGCGGAGAAGAGAGCTCTCGAACTGGAGAAGAAGCATTATAGGATCGTCTTTCTGAGAAGGAGCATATAATGTCAGAAACAGAAGCAAATAAAATCACCTTGAAGGCAGTGGAAGACTTTAAGAACTCCCTGGCTTATCTCGGTACACTCGAAGACCATGTTCAGGAAGCTCGTAATTATATACTTGATATTGAAGTGAAAGACTTGGAGCATCAATGTTTAGAGGAGAGGGCTTCATCAGGGTTCCTAAAGGAAACGCTTAGTACATCCAAGATCGGAGCTAGTATTGAGGATCGTCTCCCGACCAAGTATCAGAAGACTCTTCGTCGATTCGGAGATGAAGGAGTTGAGAGTGAGTCCAAGGGAGTATCTCTTAGTGGTGAGGAGGATGTTGATATCACCAACTGATATGATGTAGCATCACTTGAGGATGCATTTTTTTATTATTATTAGTGTGTATCAGAATCTTGATTCTTTATTATATCATCATGTTAATGCTGTCAATTTTCTTTTTATGATACGCTTTTGTTTTATTTTTACCTGTCGGGTGGTGGTGAATATTATTCGATGTTAACTTTGTATGAATGAGGTTGAATTGAATCCCTTTCGAGTTGACTTATGTCAGAGATTGTTTGTTAGAGTCTCTCGATGATATTAACTGAAGAAAGGGCCGTGAGTCCACTAAAGATCCTTGACTATCCAGGTTGTTTGTCGAGTCTTTGCTCGATGACATTAACTTTATGTGGAAGAGTGTGGAAAGTCCCAATTGATCATGCTCCAATTGAGATATAGCGTGAGTTGTATATTTCTCAAGTGGGAGGATTAAATGAAGAAGAAACAAGTTTGTAAGAAGAAAGCTATAAATTCATTACTCGATAAGTTGGTGATACAATCATAAGATGATTTTAACACGGATATGAGTTTTAAGAGAAAATGATAACAACAACAACAATAACAACAACAACAAGTCTTTATCCCACTAAGTGGGGTTAGCTACATGAAGAGGAAATGATAAACGAGATAAAATAAAAGTTACGATAATTATGCAGTAGGAATTACTGATAATATTTTCAGATATTCTCAGTGTTCCAAGTTCGAGGTAAAGTTTTCCCTCACGGATCCTTGAGCTTGAATGTTCACGGCTTTACCACAGCTATAACCACATATGGGCCATCCCAAAGAGGTGAGAGTTTATTGCGTTGAGGGCCTTTGCTTGTAGCTTTGAGACTTCATAGGACCAAGTCACCTACAGATATGGGATGAGGTTTTACTCTTTTGTTTAAGTGACGAGCTACCCTTTGGTGATAGGAAGCAGTCCAAAGTAGGGTCATGTCACGAGTTTGGGGTAGGTCAGTCTTTGTCGAGTTTTCTTCATTACCATCATGATTGAATAATTGAACTCTTGGACTTGGAACCGATATCTAGGTATAATAGCTTCTGTACTGAAACACAAGTTATATGGTGTCTCACCAGTCGAGGTCGTGATGTAGTGCGGTAAGCCCAAAGAACATTAAGCTCATCAACTGCCCCGGCCTTCTCGAGATGTATTTTAGTCCTTTGAGTATAGTCTGTTGGTAGCTTCGGTCGCGGATTAGTTTGAGGATGTTACTATATATGCGTATCGATGTTGAATGTGAAGATCTTTGCAAAATGATGTAAAGACTTTTCTAGTAAATTGGGTCCGTTGTAAAATTGTTTAGCATTTGCCTCTATAAATTTAGCGAGTGGTTCAGCTTCCACCCATTTAGTGAAGTAGTCAACGGCTAAAATGATAAACTTTCGTTGCCCTGATGCTATCGAAAAAGGTCCCATGATATCAATCCCCTACTGAGCAAAAGGCCACAGGCTTTGAAGGGACGAGAGCTTTGTATGCGGCATATGAGAGAGGTTAGAGTGCAACTGACAACTTACATAATTTTTTGTGAACTCCAAGGCGTCTTGTATCATCGTAGGCAAATAGAACCCTTGCCTTATAATTTTAAGGGCTAGCACCCTTCCTCCTAGGTGTTCTCCACATATTCCTGAGTGAACCTCTCTTAATCGTGTCGACCTCACGAAGGTGAGAGGCATTTGAGTGCGGTCCGAAAAAGCTTCGTTGTATAGTTCACCTCCGATAATAATAAAGTTTGAAGCTTGTCTTCGAAGATGAATTGCAGAAGTTGGGTCTTCAGGAAGAGTTCCTTCTTATAGAAAAGACATGATGGGGTCCATCCATGAATATTCCTTTATCTCATTAATTGCTTGAATTACCCATGACCCTTGGATACTAAAAAATGTATTTCTTCAACATGCCTTCTCTTAAACAGATCCCTAGTAGCAGATGTAGCAAGCTTAGCGAGAGCGTCAGCTTGAGTATTCTTCTCTCGCAGTATGTGAATGATTTGATGTGTCTTGAAATGGGCAAGAAAAGAATTCACCAAGTGGAGGTATTGTGCCAGCTGAGGATTATGAGTATTAAAGTTTCCCTCAACTTGGGAGGCGAAGTTGAGTCGGTCAATGTATCACTAAGTCTTGAGCTTGATCAATGAGTCTCAACCATATGAGCCTCATATTCATATTTTATTAGTTGCAGGAAATTTTAGCGAAGTCCATACTCTAAGGTATTAGGATTCCAGCCCACCGATTACTTTCGAGCTCCATCAATATAGAGGGTCCATTGAGGACATGAAAGGCATGTAGTAGATAGCTCATCTGGAGTTAGGGCAGTGCATTTTACTATAAAGTCTGCGAGTACTTGAGATTTTATAGCGGACCAAGGTAGAAAATTTATATCAAACTCTCTCAATTCTCAGACCATTTGATTGACCTCCCAGATGCTTCTGGTTTCTGTAGGATGGCCCTTAATGGTAAATGAGTGTAAACGCCGATAGTGTGAGCTTGGAAGTACGGACGTAATTTTAGAAAACTAAAGCGAGCCACCTTATCGCAAGTGGAAAATGATTTTCTATATTAGAGAATTTTCTTGACATAGTGGTCATTTCATCTTTCTTCTCTGAGCTTATCGTGAGAAGAGGCTGAGATATAAGTATAGCATCTCTTCTTGAATAGGCTTGGATAGTATGGGTGGAGATCTAAATACTCCTTAGTTGTTCAAAAGCGGACATTCATCGGTCCACGAAATTATTATTTTTAGCTCCCTTTAATATTTTAAAGAATGAGTATCACAGATAACACATTCATCCATTTAAGCGTTGAACTTTCTTGATATTCTTGGAGGAGCTTTGATTTTCGAGTTGGCCTCTAAGAGAAATTTTTCTAACGTAACCCCAAAAGCACACTTGGTTGGATTAAGTCGCATGTTATAACGTCGAAGAAGGTTAAAGCATATTTCTAAGTTAAAAATATATTGTGATTCTTCCAAGCTTTTCACTAACATGTCATCCACATATACCTCCATTGTGCGACCTAGAAGTCTTTAAAAACCTTATTCATAAGGCGTTGATAGGTAGCACCAGTGTTTTTTAATCCAAACGGCATAACTTGGCAACAGTATAAACATTTATATGTTTGAAATGCTGTAGCTTCTTCATCCATTGGGTTCATTTTTATTTGGTTGTAACCAGAATAAGCATCCAAAAAATTGAGCATTTGATGTCCAGACGTAGCATCAACCAACCGATCAATTCGAAGAAGAGGAAAACTATCTTTCGGGCAAGCCTTGTTAAGGCCAATGTAACCAATACACATTCTCCATGTTCCATTTATTTCTTAACCATGACAACATTTGCTAGCCATGTAGGGTTATGTACCACTCGTATGAATCCTACTTCTATGAGCTTGTTAACTTCTTGTTTAATAGCACAGGCATCGGTGCAAAACTCCATTTTTTTTGGATGATTGGTTTGAATGTTGGATCAATCTTGAGGGAGTGCATGATTACATTGGGGTCAACCCTCGACATATCTATCGGACTCCAAACAAAGAT
This sequence comes from Cymbidium sinense, assembly GCA_021442155.1. Lineage (NCBI taxonomy): Eukaryota > Viridiplantae > Streptophyta > Magnoliopsida > Asparagales > Orchidaceae > Cymbidium > Cymbidium sinense. Next base: position 101,930,145 of record CM038222.1, read on the forward strand.
GTCTTGATTTCTGCGCAAGAAGTCTATGTATTTTTCCTTTTGTTCTTCTGAGAGCATGGATCCCACTTGCACTATTCATAGTGGTTGGTCATCTGATAATACAACAGAGAGCAAGTCTTCTATAGGCAAAGCTTTCTAGGATACTTCTTCATCTCAAAAATTAAAATCTTCGATGCTGAAGGTCACATAAGGGCGTGGTTGGGCTTGTTTGAGATAACATGATTGCACTATCTGTTGATTTTCACAGACCACCCCAACTCCAATGGGGGTTAGAAACTTCATCTTAAGATGAGATACTGAAGTGATTGCACCGAAAATTGATTGGAGGGGCCTTCCAAAGATAGCGTTATATGATGAATCTGACTTGATCACCATGAATTGGATTAAATGAGTTACTTACAGAGGAAATTCACCAAGGACAACAGGAAGGGTGATTGTCCCCCTCTCCTACGTTATCAAACCCATATCAAACTATGGTCCCGGTTGGAACTTTTTCCTAACCAGGCCCATGCTAAGAAATATGGAGTAAAATAAGACATCAATAGAACTTCCATTGTCAATCAAAATTCTCTTAACATTATAGCATGAGTCACCGATCCCTGTATTGATGACAAGTGGATCTTGATGAGGAACATGAACTCCTTCTAAGTCCGAGTCATTAAAAGTGATGGAATGATCAGTACGAGACTTCTTTAACTCTGGCTCTTCAGAGATGGTAATGAGAACTTGATTAGATAGTATTGGTCCTCCTGCGATTGTTTCAATTTTTCTAACTGTTTGATGATTATTTTATTATTTCTGTGATGATTGTCCTGGTTGCTCCCCAGTTGGAGGTATGTTGTTTGATTCGATTGATTCTTCACAAATCGATGTAGATATCCTTGTTGAATGAGCCTCTTGATTTCTTTTTTGAGTTGTTTGCATGCTTCAGTTGTATGTCCACGACTTCGATGGAAGTGACAATATTGCTCCTGGTTTCCTGAATTTAGTTTCAGTGGATGCGGCCACTTGATATTTTATTCATCTCGAATAGCCATTAGGAGGTTAACATGAGATGTGTTCAGCGGCGTGTATTCCTTTTCGGGTCGTGATTCACGTCGTTGATATGGGGGCTGTAGAGGGAGGTCACGATTGCCTTGTTGCTTCTTTTGATAAGACTATCGGTCCGCATTCCATGGGGTGCTTTTATATTTTCCTGTAGATTGCTCAAATTATTTGCGATGAGCAGTAATAGCCTCATCAGCAGAGATTTGTGCTTCCACACGATGAACCAAGTCAGCATATGAGCGGACCGTGTATTAGTGATGAGTAAAGAGGCCCTGGACGGAGTCCTCCAAGAAAAACTCCTCTTAATAGTTCAAGGTCTACTCCAGGTATTTGACGAGCTTCTACGAAGAACCTCTGGAAGTATTCCTTAAGTGATTCACCATCATTTTGGTGAATGCCGGAGAGGTGGGAGAAATCTTTAATGATCCTCCAGTTTGTAATGAACTGTTCTACGAAAATCTTGGCGAGTTCGTCAAAGGTATGGATGGATCCCCTTGGAAGGGAGTATAACCAAGTACGAGCTTGCCCCTTAAGGGTAACGGGGAAGACTTGACAAAGTAGTGTGTCAAGAGCTCGTTGGATGTGCATGATAGTCCTGTAATGGTCGATGTGTTCATATGGGTCAGTTGCCCCATCATAGGAATCAATGTTCGGAAGCTTGAAACCTACATGAATAAGATGTTAAAGAATAGCTTCAGCTAAAGGTGAGTACTTCTCATAGCCGCGATGAGGGGGAAGATGATTTCTGTCTTGAAGGTAAAATTCATCTTGCATTAAGCGTCGTAATTCTGCACGTATAACATGACGAGTGAGATCAACATGATGAGAATGTGTTAAGCTACCTGCAACAATTGGTGGATTAATAGTCTATTGAGCTGCACGTGATGGATGAGTAGAACTAGCAGTGTCAAGGAGATCAGCATCACAGTTAGGAAGCGGAGGAACTTCATTATTATTGGAGATTGACATTTTGACCTCCCACGGCTAACAATCGATCTTGGGGGAGGTGTGTTTGCGGTGATAGTGGTCGTTGTGTTCCTCTCAAAAGTCGGATCATCTCATTTTGAGATTCTTTTATTTGGTGGACATGATCTTCTAAAGAGATCCCTATCTCGTCTTCACTGACAAGGTCACGTCTATTAGGGGGAGTGAGGCAGAAGCTTGGCATCCTCGGTTCAAGGATTGATTCTGAGAGTGACGGAAGTTGGAGCGGGAGCTCAGTGTGTATTGCTTTATTGGCCATATCGTGTTCACATAAATTGTGATTGAGGGTTCGCTTCCCACGAGATGGCAAACTATTGCGTCTTGAAAACCAGTTCGGTAGAGTAAAGTTTACTCCTTAGCCTTGTTGTGAAATCCAGCACACATACACAGGTATTTAAAGAGTGAACAAGAAAACTCCAGAAATTTTTACGTAAAAAACCTCGAAAAGAGGAAAAAAACTACGAGGCCTAGCCCAGTAAAAAGCTTCCACTATGTATCTATTTCAGAGTAGAAAATCTTCCCGATAACGGGATTACAAAATTGTATATGAGGAAGGAACAACGACTATGTAGTCCGCGTTAGGGTGTATAGTGGTAGCGGATGATGAGCAACGAAACATCGGCCCGGCGATGAAGGTCATCATGATGGAGACCGGCAGAGGTTGACAACGGCGAGGATCAGTGGCGGTGGTTGACGACCGTCGAGTGGTGGCACGATTGTGCTTGGAGGATCTTCAAGCTTTAGGGCTCTCTCCTCTCTCTTGGACTCCCCTCTATGAGGAATGAGGCTATTTATAGATTGGAGGTGGCGTCTCGTAAATACATGCAAAACTGCTATACTCCATCGGATGACTCACAATGATCCCTTTGATCATTTGATATATTTTAAATATTTGAATGCTCAAATGAAGTCAGAATTTTGAGATCTTGGGCTTGTTAGATCCGGCTCGTCGAGACGCTCGATTGACTATAAACATTCCATGTTTTAAGAGCTTTTTAGGGATTTAACTGATATCCCAAAGTTTCCAATGATATTTTAAGTGCTCGATCTCGACCAGTTTCAACTTTGGATCAGTTTGCTTTTAGCATCAAGATTCGCGCTTCGCCTAGTAGTATTTTAAGTGTCATATCAGATATATTTAAGAAATTATTTTTGTGACTAACACAATTAATCATAAATAAAACTGATAAAACAAATAAAGTTATTATGTCCTTACTTTTCCTTAATCACATCCTTTAGAGAAATTTGAAAATTTTGTAAAAAGATTTTGGATGAGTTATAAAGCTCAATAAGATTTATATATTATTAAGTTGATGAATATTTATATTTGTTTGTACTTAAAATTTCTGAACTTGTACCTATATGTAAAATATTTCATACTTCGTATGTTTAATTAAACTTATAGGATAAATAATATCAAAGTTCAAGTTAAAGTATAAAACTTAACTGGATCAAATCATATAGAAAGCTACATGCCATTATAATCATATATAAAACAAATAGAGTCAAAAACTCTTACACATATTTATATAGTGTACTTGGCCATAATGACCCTTCCTGAAGTAGCTGTATAAACAAAATTTGCTCATATATATGAGCAAATTAATATATATACATCTTGTATATAAAGATTAATACAAAGTTTAGATATAATAACATTATTATTATTATTATTATTATTATTATTATCAATAATACTTTAAAACGTTTTTCTTTAATTTTATAGATTACTTGTACCATCAAAATTAAATTTTAATAAGTTTTTTTTTTTAAATTTATATGTTACTTGTATTCTTAAAATAAACTTTAATAATTTTTTATTTAATTTATAGCTTACTTGTACTCTCAAAATAAACTTTACTAAATTTTTCTTTAATCTATAGATTATTCATACACTCAAATATAATACTTTAAATAAGTTCTTCCCTCTTGAAAATAGCAAGCTTTTCAACTAATTGATAAAAGCTAGTTTTTTATTTTTATTATAGTATTTATTAATCATATATATTTTTTAAAATTTATGAAATGAGAAACTCATCATACTCATTTAAAGATTGTTTCTTAAAATAAATCATAACTAATTTAATTTGAAAAGGAGAATTATGCTTAATAGCATAGACATCATATGTATAATAATTGAAAGCATATAAATTAAGCTATCATATGTAAATTCAAATTAATAAACTTAACAACATCTTATCTGCCAAATTTTGATGATTGTAGAAGAAATCTTTAATTAAAGCAGAATATGAGAACTTCTTTTAAAAGCTTTCTCTTTTTAGTTACTCTTTTTTTTTTTCCTTCCATTTTCTCTCAACAATATTGTTTTTCTTCCCTTACTTCACAATTACGTTTATCTCACACAATATTTTTTATATAATAGAGTCATAATTTCTCTCATATTTATAGATGAAGATATGCATGTGCATGATAAATACTTGATTTGAATAAGGGAGAAGTGATAATTAAAATAAATATATGCATAGAGATGTAGGCGAGTCATGCTGGCTAGCGAGCCAGCTCGAGCTCAGCTCATTAATGAGCTCGCAAGTCGAGTTTGTCGAGCTTTGAGTTCAAATTCGAGCTCGCAAGTCGAGTTTGTCGAGCTTTGAGTTCAAATTCGAGCCTATTATTTGGCTCGCAGTATATACGAGCTCGAGTTCGAGCCTGATATATGCTTGGGTCGTAAGATTATCGAGCAGCTCGTATATACCATATTGAAATTAAAAATTTGGCTTCGACCTTTCAATTCACACAAACGACAAGCTACAATCAACCATACATACCCACTTTAGCTCTATGAGCGAGTGAACTTGGACCGCTTTTGATTCCTCTCCAGAGCGGAGGCGCCTTCGGAAAATCAAGCGGGGACCTGGTACGGGTGGATGATGAATGTGCCGCTTATGACCTCCATGAAATTAGTATCAATGATATTTCCACCCATAAAATAGATGGGATGTTGGATGAATACCCCCATCCAAAAAAAAAATCAATCATACATTTGTGTTGTAACATATAGCTTGCACATCCCGGCAATCCAAACTATCGCTTAATAGTAAAAGCAATGTGATACCCTAGATCTCGCAATCTTGAGTATCGCCTCGCCTCTCGGTTCACTTCATTTCGAGAGTCACAGCTCACGCTCCTTCTCGCCACTCCTCTGTGAAAACCCTAGTTACGCCTCGCCAAATCGCCAATCTCCATCACAATTGCATGAAAAAGCTCTCCAGTCTCCTTCGAAGGTAACACTCGCCGATATCCTTCATAATAAATATTGATTTCTTTGATATTTCTCTCGCATGGAATGATGAAAAGCTTGTTGATCTCCTTTCTCCATCCCTGGAAACCCTCATCGATTTCCATCGTACAAATGCAAACCCTGAACTAATCTCTCTCACACGATTGCTTAAAACCCTCATCGACATCGATCACCCTCGTTGATCTCCCTTGCATGAAACCTCACTGATCTCCCTTACCGATAACTTCAATACTTTTTATTAGCATTGAATAGCTACTTGACACCTGTTGCTCAGGCTTTCCTCCATCTTAGATGGCCATTTCTTCAGTTCTTTACTCATTGACATAGTTGTGATGGAAGTTGGAAACTTACAGATGAACTGCTGTGCTGCTGATGGTGTTTAAATTTTGCTCTTTCATCCTTTGCTGAGATTTTGGCAACTGATGGTTGATTCTCCTGTGCACTAGGAAAGTCCGATTTTGGGCTTATTGCTCATCTATTTTTGATGATGTTGTTGTTTCTGAGTCCGGATTGGATTCTTTTCCAATTTTCTTGCTATTACTCTCCCGATCTTTTCATACTTAAAAATTGTGATAAGGCTTTGTTTTGATTTTAGTTGACCCTTCAGTCCCTTAGGGGATTACCCTTCATAGCTGCTTGAAGAGTTTGATTTAAGATCTTTTTTGGAATGAGAATGTTTAAGTGTTCATTGATTCATTCACTCTATTCATATATTAGGAAAAGATCTGTATATTTGATCTCTAAAGCAGTTATGTTAAAGCTTTTGATAACTTATATAGATCTGTATGTCTGATCTATAAAGCTGCTATCTTCAAGGCAATGTTTAAGTGTTCATTGATTCATTCACTCTATTGTTAGCAATATATATAGATTATCTTAAAGCAGTTATGGTTTGAGTAAAATTTTTATAAAATATTTTATGAGGAGCTCTTGATCAAATTTGGTTATTTTTTATAAGAGAATCAAATTTCCTTAAAAGAAAGAAAGGTGTTAATTGGTTGTTTACATATATTTTTTTTCAGTGTCTGTTGAAGGGTTTAATATTTACTTTGAGAATCCTTGATTGTTATTTTTTTTAGTTTTTGTATTGTCTCCCAAAGTTGAAATCATGATTATTTGTGACTACATATAATTTTTTTTTTATTATCATTTTAATTTCACAGATTATGGAAAATACAAGCAGTGAGCAAACAAATGTAAACTATGAAATATTTGATGAGCATACAATGTATTTAATAGGAGGAGAACAGAACTTGGTAGATGTGATTGAAGATGATAATGCTGATGTAAGTATTGATGGGAATAATGGTGGGATGGTCCCAGTGGATGGAAATGATGGGAAAGATGATGGTGAAGGGAATAATAATATCGAAGGGGTAAATGATGTCAATGTTAATGAAAATCAAATAGAGAAAAAAAAAGAAGAAAGAAAACATCTAAGGTATGGGAGGAATTTAAGGAAATCATTTTCCTAGATGGTCAGAGAAAGGGTGAGTGTCATCATTGTAAAAAAAACTTGCATTAAGTAGTACTGGTGCAACAACCCAATTCAAAAGGTATTTAGAGCACTGTGTTGTTAGGATCTACACATTGAAGAAGCAAGACATACTATTTTTTCAACCAACTGAGATTGAGAATGCAAGTAGTGCACAATCATATCTTGCACAGGGTAGCTTAACAACTTTTAAGTATGACCGTATTAAAGTTAGAGAGATGATTGCTCATTATATACTTATCAATGAAAAACTTTTTTCCATTGTTGAAGAATTTGGTTTCAATCTAGTATTGATGTCAATGTCTCCTTATTTTAGAAAATATTCAAGGGCTACTGCTCGCAATGATGTTATGTTGGTCTAATGAATGTGAGAAGATTAATTTGAGAAACTTGTTAAAAAATATAAAAAGGATAAGTTTTACTATAAATATTTGGAAGTCAAAGAATCAAAGAATATCATATATGACAATTATAGCCCATTATGTTGATAGTAATTGAAAATTACGTAAATGTGTATTGAGCTTTTTACGTTTACCTCCTCCACACACGGCTTCTGAGATTGTTGACACATTCTATAAAGCTCTTGTTGCTTGGGGTGTTGAGAACAAAGTCTTCACAATATAAGTGGATAATGCATCAAATAATGATAGGGCCATCAAATTATTAAATGATAGCTTCAGAGTTAAAAATAAGTTATTTTTTAGTGGCAAGTTATTTCATGTCTGCTGTTGTTCTCACATATTAAACTTAATGGTTAAAAATAGAATTAAGTGTGTTGAATTTGTAGTTGAAAATTTTTGTCAATTCTTCTGAAGCAAGGTTAATGAGATTTTCAGATGTAGTAAAACAATTATAGTTGCCCACAAAAAGTTAGTGATGGATTGTCCGACAAGGTGGAACTCTACTTATCGTATGTTGATGATTGCAATACAATTAAGGGAGGCATTTTTTTTCTTATAGCGAAAGAGAGGTTTCATACATAAATTGTCTTACTGAAGAAGAGTGGAATAAGATAGAGAAGGTTTCTGTTGTTCTTGGTTTCTTTAATGAAGCAACAAATATTATTTAATGTTCTTGGTTTCTTTAATGAAGCAACAAATATTATTTAAGGAGCTGAGTATCCAACCTCTAATCTATTTATGTCTCAAATTTACACTATAAAAAAGGTTATAGATGATGGTGCAATCTCATGTGATGATTTTATCAAGGAGATGTCTACAAAAATGAAAGAGAAATTTGACAAATATTGAGGTCATGCAGTCTTCTCATGACATTTGGTGCAATAATGGATCGTAGAATGAAATTTTTTGCTATTGAATATACATTTCCTAAGATTTATAGTACCGATAAAAGTTTGAGAAATATTTCAATAATTCATACTTTATTATATGAACTTTATGAAGAGCACGCTTCATGTTTTAAACCAGAAATTGAAGGTACATGTGACAAACCAGCTACAAACAACCAAAATAAAGATGCTAGAGCAAATCAATGCAATAATATGAAAAAATCTAGTGGTTGGCTTGATTTTACTGTATATGTGAATGAAAAACAAGTAAGCGACCAATCAAATTAGAACTGGATAACTACTTAGAGGATGGGTTAGAGACTTGCACTGAAGGTCAACATTTTGATGTTATAGTGTTGTGGAAAAATAATCACTTAAAATATAAGATATTATCAAAAGTGGCTATTGACATATTATTCATATCAGTTAGCACAGTAGCTTTTGAATTAACATTTACTGCTGTTGAAAAAGTGGTTGACACATACCGCTCAAAGCTTGATTTGGAAGCTATGCAAGCCCTAATTTGTGGATCAAATTGGCTTAATATCTTATTTCTAAAGTGCTTTACTCTTGATCCTTTCCAAACCTCAAAGAGTGGTTGACACAATCGCGAGAAAAAAATTTAAACTATTGCACACCTGAAGAACCCCAAAAATTTAAATTCAGTATGATATTTTATTGTTAAAGTGCTTTACTCTTGATCCTTTCCAAACCTAAATATTTGCATTAACATCTTCTTTTCTCAATAAATTTCATACCAATTATTATGAATTTTGCCAATCTGAGATCTCCAAGAGATGCAAAAATAGCATTATAGAACAATAAGGAAAACCAAAAAAAAAAAAAAAAAAAAAAAACACAGAAGAAGTAATAATGATGTATTATTTCATTTAAGAATCAACAAACATTACAAAATCATATTGACTTTAGTGGTAATCTCATCTTTTCACAGCTATGAATTTTGGACTATAGATATACCCTCAATAAAACAAAGAAAATAAATTTGCAGCTAATTATAAAACTATTACAACTTATGCACTCATAAAGACAATCAACAATTAGATTAAATGAAAAACATAAATTAATTTATTTAAAATAAAGTTATATTTCATCTGGCTTAAGTTGATTTCATAAATATTAGTGATTTATTTATTTTTGATCTCTTGAGATAATATATTCATTTTTCTCATAACATATTTTCAAAGCACATGCCTACTTTCATGGAAGAATATTTTGTCCATATAGACCCCTCTTCTGCCATCAGAAAAAGAAAACTTCTTTTTCCAACAAATACTTACGCCCTAGTAATCAAAGCTCTTCAGCAACAATCATCCAAACACTATTGTATACGTTTTACCTCATCTATGTGATTGAAGTAGCCCTAATCCTCTCCCCGCAAGTCAAAGATTTCCCACTCTCAGCTAACTAAAATTTGCTAATTTTTACTTGCTACAATTGGAAGGGGAGCTTGAGGCCACAATAGCTGTTGTGGCTTTGAAGTAAAGCAAACAATTGCATGTTAGTGTCCATTAGGCTATTAATACCTTGGCTCAAACATGATCATGAGATTGCGAGAGAGTGGCAACTCTTGGCTGCTGGGGAGATGATTATGAACAAACAGTTCAATCCTATGAGTGAAGCGGATGTGTACAACAATTTTTTCAGAATTGGTTCTCCGCAACTTCCATTCACGACGGAGTAAATAATTGTTGGAAAAAGAGGTTTCCTGTCTACAATGGCAGAAAAGAGACCTTTCTGGACCGAATAGCCTTCATTAAAATAGGACCGGACTTTAAAATGAACATTGGCCTGATGGGAGAGCTTGAACCGGTCGCCGCTAGGATCGGAAAAGCTCTCAGAAGCAGCAGGAATAAAGTTGCCGGTGCCGAGCAAAGCAGTACACTACACAGGAATGCAAATGAGTCAAATTAAATTTCTATTATTTTTAATTTGAGCTGCCTCATTCATTTAATATAAAAAAAATTAAAATAATTATTATGATAAAAAAAAAAAATTAATTGATATAAGAAAATGAGAAATAAATTTTAAATATTTTTAATAGTTATATAATTAATCTATTAAATTTTAAAATATTTAAAATCTATTTTATATTATTATTTATTAAATAAATCATCACATAAGTTAATAAGTCTAATCGGAACTAGTTGAAGCCTTCAGAGGAGAGGATCATGAGTCAACTTGACATTACTTACCCTTACCCAACTAATCGGAACTAGTTCCAGATTTTGTTTCCGGTGGAATCTCAGAGGGAGAGCTGGCCTTCAGAGGAGAGGATGACGGCTGAATTGGGACGAATGGGTTTGTTGCAATTTGTGGTGGTGGTATTGGGGAGATTACCGTACCAGATGATGAGGAGAAAGGAGTTTTTGGGTGCGGGAGGAAGCTAAAGACATTGCCGCCGGTAGGGGAGAGCTAACAGAGGTACTGGCGCCGGCGGTGGCCATGGTGAGGAAATCGTTTGAAGTCCATCATAGAAGGGTACGGATATTTATAAGTTGATTTAGGGTGTTTATATATGGAAAAAAATAATAATACTAAAAAAATATATAAAATCTTAATATTATGATTATATTAATAATAATAATTATTATAATAGTATTATTATTATTAATTCTTACTATAAATATTACATCCAATATTTATATGATCATAAATAATTTTAATTACTCTAATCTATATTTTTTAATTTAAATATTAGATTAGTTTTTTTAATATTTTTATGATAATTAATGATTTCAAATCACTCTATAGAAGGTATTTAAGGCTGTGAAGCTTTCTGAGTGGAGCAATCGTCGGCGTACGTTATGTATGGCAGGCGAAATCCTTGTTAATGGTAAAATTAATGGTGAGAGTTATTTGGCAGGTTTTGATTTTAATTGATGGAAAAGGAAAAAAATTAACTCAAAATATTTTAATGAAAATTATTTAGAATATATCTTAAATACTTTAAAATTTTCTTGGGATGAGTAGTATATAAATTTTTTAATTTTTTTCACATTTCTAATTATTACATTAATATTTAAATAAATCCAACATTAAATTTAAAAATAATTAAAAAATTGATTATAAAATTCTATTTTTTTAAAAAAATTTAACTTTACATGCAATTAGTTAGGCAATTTTTTTAAATTAAGTATCATTAGAATATTAATTACATAATTAAGAATTACTAAAAAAAAATTTAAATATAGGTATAATTACCAATTAGTGGGCGATTGCACCCCATCGAGCATGGTCGCTTCAATTAGTGAATGGTCTCGTAATCTGCCGTTAGCTTCAAATGTATTTTTTTACATTAATTTTGGAATTGTTCAAGTTCTATATAACAAAGCTTGGGTGGTAAGATCCTGTTACTATGGAATTAGTTGCTAGACAGATTTAGAGAGTAAAACTAATTTGTTTTATTTCAAATTTGTGAGCCAAAACTTTTGAATGCCATACAACACAAAACAACAAGCGAAATAGTTAGAGTAAAACATCAGTTAAGTTTGATTTAAGTAGTTCAAAGAAAGTGCATATGAAATATAATAACATGATTTGAGGATTTGCATCTTCATTTGAACAAGTAGATTCAACTAAATGGGAGCCAATAAGCAAAAATGATCAATAAATAAAATAGATAAGAACAAACGTAGTACAGACACACAAATAGAATATCCTAAACATCTAACGCCTCCGACGTCTGTGTGGAATCGCACTACCCCTGTGTGTGTATCAGGGTCGTGCACGGATGGACGGCCACGCGATGGTGACCCTCCGCAAAAATCTTTGCGGCCGATCGGCCCCGGATCGGAAGATAGGTGTGACTCATATGTAGGCGATATGTAGAAGGACGGATCAAGATACATAGATGAACAGATCAACATAAGTATGACGCCCGTCATGGCGTCGACACCCTCCAGTAGGCACAATCGTAATATGTGTCCCGATATCACCGATCTAGGTCTCTCGTACCTATCAATGCATCCCTCTAGCTCATGCTCATCCACACGACCGAAGTATGGCTGGAAGATGTCCCGAGTCGCCGAGATGTGCTCCGCCTACACAAAAAAATAGTATGTTAAATTAGCCTCCTTCAACATATTGAATTCAAATGAATACTTATATTAATACTTACATAAATATGCTCCACTGGTGCTCTGGCATAGTAAGTGGTCGGAGGATCTGTCGGGGCAGCTAGTAAATATAGGGAAACCCATGATCTGAACCAGCACATGTACTGGTTGATCGCTGCCATCCTGTCCACATCCTCATCTAAGCCCTCGACGAGGTAATCCCTCCGCCTCTCCCAAGCGACAATGTGCGACTGGTGCTAATCAACCCAGTCGACATCTGCTTTACCCTGACCATCGACCCTTTTGAAACTAGGGTCAACTAGGGCTACATCTACTCTGGGAATGAGGCCGAACTGATGCAGAACTCGATCTGATAAATGTCACTCAACCCTCTTCCAGCTGATCAGAGGGACTCGTAATAACCATATACCAGAGCCTGCTGAGCATGTATATGATAGACGTGCTGTGATCTGCTCACTGTACGGCTCACAAATCAGATGCACATATCAAAAATTATATTAAATTAGAATATGTATTATAGATATTTGAACTGAAGTGTTATCTGCTAGTCCAACCTAAGTATACCACAACTCATCCGTTCATCAGATACGCAACATTTCACATGGTCATAACATACTTCTCGTTCCATTTAAACACACAACACAGTTTAAACACATATATAAGCTAAAAATTTGAAAGTGCAGTTAATAAAATATACCTCAACCCAATACTGAGATCGTCAAGATCAGTAGGATATGTCACATGTAGAGTCAGCCTCCCCACATGAATATGCTCCCAAGACCATATCTGAAGCAGGTGTAGGTAGCCAGCCATGTTGGCCCTGGTGGACCTAGTCGACTCGTACAACTCCCTATATAGGTGGGTTAGAACTGCTCCACCCATAGTCATCGTACTGAATGTATCTAGGTCCTCTAATAGTGGTAGATATTACAGGTGAACCTCTGAACCTGATGTATCCGGTAGTAAGAAACAACCAATAAGAAATAAAATGTAAGCAGTACCAAAAAACTCCTGCTCACGACAACTCAGAAAAAGTCCACCTCCCACCTACCGACATGCATATTTTACGTGTGTTCGCCCCATCAATGTCGACGTGTGGATTGTCATGGTACATCATCCCGGTATGGGTATCGTCCCAATAAATCATTGCAATAATCAGGCCAAGTGTCCCATCTCTTCCCCTCGCCAATCACAATTGGGCCTATCATAGGTGGCCAATCAACCCGTAGTCCCAAGATCATCGCCACATCCTGGAGCATCACAGTCATCTCACCAACAGCTAGGTGGAAGCTGTTGGTCTGCGGAGACCATCTCTCAACCAAGGTAGTCAGCAAATGATGATCTAGGCGGATGAAGCAAAGCTGACTAACATAATATAGGCCCACCTATTCTAGCCCATTGATGAATCAACTGCAGGTGATGGACCACTCTTTCAGCATAAGCAAGTGTGACACAGCCTCAAGTACAGTGCTCTGTAAAAAAATCAAAAAAATTTAGATCTGGCATTAAGCAAAATAAAAGGCAAGCAGACGTAACGTAGAAACATAAATGAAATATTACTAATAGTATCAGGGTGAGAGGCTTGATGCTGTCCACGTAGAGAGGCTATGCTAGGATGAACCTCAATAGGTGCCTACTCCAACAGTGGGGTGGTCTCCCTAGCATGGCCATGTCGCCGACGTCTAGCGGTTGGGCGGTACTCCTCTGCCATTGTACCCGTTGAAAAAAAACAAGTGAAAAAATTAGTATAAGACATTTATAAACAATGAAATGGAAAACAGTAGCATAAATTAAACAGACAGACTATAGTATTGCAAACTAAAAGGGAAATCTGAGTAACATCCTATAGTTAAAATCTAAACAGCATGAACTACACATGTACATTTTGCACGGTATCTCGACGCATCGCGCCTATTAACATTGTGAAGGCACGATGACTGTAAGGCGGTCTTGCATATACTGCAGGTTCTACCACTGTTAGCGATATTTTCATCCATTGTGTTTCTGAATCTGCTTGTACGAGGTCTGCCTGACTTCTGTGAAAATTTGGTGGCTGCAATGCTATTAATCCATGCTTTGCACTGAAAGATGGTCACTCAGAACTGTCAAGCAGCGTATGAAACTCATTTATGTATGTCAACTTATACAAATGTAGTGTGTAGTACTGTGATACACACGTGAGGTAGTTCAACTGTCTAAATCCCAGCGCAACAACTACATGTGAGCATGACCAATGATATGTGATCGTTTTGTTGTAACTACAATTACAAAGGCCGTTATCTAGCAAATCAACTCTGAATGATCGGCTAGACCTGTCAAAAACTTGCATCTCACGTGGGTTGATGTTTACAGGTTTAGGGTAATATCTGGCCTCCCTTTCAGTACGCTGTAACATTGTGGATACCGTTTGGGTAAAAATAAACAAGTTGACATCCTGTTGCTGAGTTGTAGTGGCTAGCCTTTTCATGAACAAAGCAACTACATTATAGTAGATAGCAGTGATTAGAGCCTGAATCGGTAAACCACGAGCCCGTTTTAGGACACCATTAAAACACTCAGATGCATTAGTCGTCATTGTCCCATAACGCATACCATCATCGTGCACAAGTGACCACTTAATAAGGTCACACTCTACAAGCCATCTGTGAGCTTCTTCTTTCACATTTTTAATATTTAACATTAAATAATTGAACCGACGATATCGATTTCGCCATATACACTCGCATAGAAATTCAACATCACCAATCCCCAGTATATGTATTACCTTTTTAAAATTTTCACTTAGATGACATAAGCAATGTCTGTGAGCTACCCATGGAAACACTTCTCTACATCCACGTAATAAACCAACATGTTTATTAGATATTATGCAAAGATCACGTCTAGCAGAGACAACGAGCAACATATCATGTAAGAATATTAAGAACCATAACCAGGAATCAATCGACTCAGACTCCACAACAGCAAAGGCTAGTGGAAACAAACCATTATTTTCATCGATTCCAACTGCATTTAATAATGTACCACGATACTTGCCTAACAAAAAAGTACCGTCTAAGCTCAGGACTGGTCGACAGTTACTCCATCCCATGATTGAAGGACCAAATGCTCAAAAAAGTCGGAAGTGTTGGTAATCAGATCAATTCGTAGATCGTACGTAAAATCAGAAAGCGATTCCATATAAAAGCTTAGAGTTCTGTAAGATTCTTCCCAGCTGTCAAATATTACTTTTATTGCCTTACGCCTTACATCCCAAGTCTTCATGTATGAAACTTTAACATTGAATTTGGACTCCATTCTACCTATAATTTCCCTAGGTTTCAGATCTATTTGATGCCTGATCACATGTATAATGAAGTAAGCTATGAATTTAGAACTACACTGCTGATGACCGGCTGCGCTAACTGCATTGATACATTTATGATTTTCACCAACTCTTGATATTCTCCAAGCACCCCCTAAGCATCTGCTGCTGCTACAATGCAAACGCCATTTACATGGTCTTGTAGGACTATCATGTCGACGATACAACGTAGTTCTTTAGAGGTAATCGCTTGGAATTGAACATTATTTACTATGCACCACCCAACAACAGCAAATTGCAGACTCTATTTACTTGCGAAACATATACCTTTGACAAGGTCACCTGGGATTTCAATATCGTCTGCTAGGATAGTTTCGTCAGATGAGCCGTTAAAGTAAACATCGTTGTCCCACTCTCTCGTAGTCTGACACATCCGAGCATACTCGTTTGTGGACAACATATGACTCGCACTATCAATATTTTAGAGTGAGTGATCTTTTATAAGATTATGGCTATCTAGATTCCCAAGCACAGTGGCTTCTACCCCGAGTGAACAGTCATCATCACTAATATCCTGCTCAGACTCACTACTTGAACCACTACTTATAGTTTGATACTCATCTTTGCCTGCAGCACTCTGAGGCATATACGGTTCCTCATAACGATAGACAACATCATTACTGTCATAAAACTTATAAGTTGGATGACAATCTATCTATTACAAGTGTAAACAGAGAAATGTTGACCATATATTACTTGAGAATCAACTCATCAAAGCTGCGTTGTGTCCCGAGAGGTGTATGTGTGATGAAATCCTGTGTATGCATCAACGGTATATCTACTAACCTTATTACCGGATCAGCTGATGTGGATGCAAAATTAACATCATCCACTTCGACATACAACACCAACATCTGACGGAAGCTTCATCCAGTGTAACTTCGCAAATGTCATCGTCAGATATTACAGACGCTATAAATCCGCCACCCACCGGATAACGACCTGTAAGAGTGATTGTGTGATGCTCTGGATCAATGTGCAAGGTTCTCATAATCCGTTGCTTCAATTCTAGTAAGGTGCTGTGACGCAGAACCTTAACTAGACGATTTCGACCTCTCACAAAATTTGGACTGAATTGCTCATCGATACTTATTTCTCCTTCAAAGAAAAGGAACAGCGAAACAAATTCTTTATTCATTTTTGCAAAACAAACTATATGAATAATCAGAAATTTATATTAATCGAAGAATTTAACAATACTTACCCTTGGCTACTTAACACACGAACCCGATGACACAAACCTACAAATCAAATCCTAAACAAAAGTCTAACCATACAACTCTAATCCCTAGCACACATACTCTATTAATTTATAAATTGATCGAAATATGGATTTACTCTGTGTTTAAGAAGAACGATGGGGATGTGTGCAAAAAAAGGTAGAATCCGCCACAGGAAACTTCCTCGAACAAAATGGAGCCGCCGGAATTGTCGCCGGAGGCTAATGTTGGCTTCCAACGATTGCTAGATGGGAGAGGGAATCGTCAAATGCTGGCGCAGCGGAAGAGAGGAAGTTTATTTGAATACGGGAGAAAGCGACTGTCACGGTGGTTGGAGCTACATGCAGCGGAAGTTCCGAGATGGAGAAGCAGGCTGGACGAATGAAATTGGTGGGAGCTCGAGCGGCGAAATCGGCGATGGGGTTGGGCTCGGGCGAAGCAAGAGTATTAGAGACGTCGAGTTGTCGGCCCTACTATATTAAATATTTTTTTTCAATACTTAATTATGTAATTATTATTCTAATCATACTTAATTTAAAAAAAAGTGCCCAATTAGTTATCATATTTTCAACTTAGCTCTTATCATCTTATGCGAATTGCATTTTCCTTATATAAGACATATCACGCAAATGAATACAATGCCATTTATAAAGCATTATTTTTATAGTTCAATTGGTTGCTGGAAGATGCGGAAGCATGTTCCCAGTCATTTTTTTTAATGAAAAAAAAAATGATATTATCATATATATAAAGAATTATGATTATATTTATGTTTAGGAATGTAAAATTCATATCTAATCAAGAAAAACATTTGACATAAATGACACATGTGAAAACAAGTCAATAAAGATTAGTTAGAATTTAATCGGACTCGCTTTAGCTAAATCTTTGATAAGATTAGCTCAAATAGGGGCGGAACAAATTTATTATGAAAATAAAATAAAATCATATTTTAAATATTAAAAATAAAAAATTTAAATAAAAATATTATTTTTTAATATGATTAATGAGTTACACATTAACTATAAGAAGAGAACAAAATAAAAATCAGCTAATTAGAAAAAAAAAAATTTAATGTTGATTTATGCAATCTATAAAAATGTAATGAATTGAATTTTTTTGTAAATCAAGAAGAGAATTCAATAAAAGTTCATTTTTTGAAAATAATTATAGTAAAATGACTTAGATAAAATATATTTAATTAAAATGAATTCCAACAAAATGATTTAGTAAAATAGATTTCAACAAAAAATTAGCAAAATAACTCCAGCAAATTAATTAAAAAAAATATTAGTAAATGGGTGTCCTAATATTTTTTCTTACATGAATATCTCAAAAAAGCATTTCTACAATCTCATTTTTATTTGTAATATTGCAAATTTTTTTGTTAATATTATAATTATGTTTTTGTGCTAACTGCAGCTGCAAGAAGAGGAAAAATCAATACATCCTAGGTCATTTTGGGCAAATAATATAATGGAGGAGGTGTCAAATTACAGAATTAACCTTTACATTTAAGAAGAGTGAATTTTTAGGGTGGCAATTGCACACCCTAGGCAAACCGTGGATCCGCCCCTCAGCTCAAAATGGCACATCAATCTTAAAATAAGATACGATGTATTATTGTGTTGAGCTTATGACTGCTCTAATTACTCAAGCATGGACACTTAATGGCCCTAAATCAATTAGTCCATGAAGAAGCAGCATTATTATTGACGATAGATCAGGGTTAATCAAATTGAATCTTTAGGATTGACCCACCATGAACACTATATATATATATATATATATATATATATATATATATATATATATATATATATATATATATATATATATATATATATATATATTGTTGTTAGCTTTATTTTTGAAGTGATGTAAATTTAATTTTGAAAAAAAATATTATTTTTACCTTACCATTAAGCCAATTGTTAGATATTGGAGCATTATGTGGTCGGAAGTTGAACAAAACTAAAAAAAATTTATCAAAATGACTTCAAAAGTGAAAATTCTCTAAAATCAAAATAATTCAGATAAATAATGTAGCTTGTTGTGTGCTAGAATATTAATAGCGGAAGATTAAAATTTTACATCTTATCTTTGTCGGGAAATCCAGCATATACATAGATATTTAAAAAGAGAACAATATATTTTTAATTTTTTTATGTGAAAAAACCCCATAAAAAAGAGAAAAAAATTACATGGCCTATCCCACTAAAAATTCTTCAATATATATCTACTTTTGAGTGCAAAATTTAAATCTTCCCAATAACTGGATTTCAAGATTGTATGAGAGAAAATCCTAACAATGAGAATTTCAGAATCATGTTACAATAGCTATACAATAATAGTTGGGCTATAACGGTAGTTGGTGGCTGTCGGTGACGATAATAGGCGGCGATCGGTGATAACAGTGGTGATGATGAACTTTGAATTTATAGCTCTCTGCCAGCTTTTTCATAGGCTTGCTTCTAGCTCACTCGTCCCTTCATGATAAGAATGTGGTCCTATTTATAAGATTCTTAGAGGGACATTTTAGTCATTGTAGCCAAAATTCCAAAACACTCCATTAGACGGTTCATATTGATTCATTTAATCGTAGATAATTTTTAGTGATTTAATCATTCAAACGAAGTTTGATTTGAGTGATTCTAGGCTTGTTGGATTTATCTCATCGAGCCCCTCAAATCAACTACAAGCACGTCAAATTTGGAAATCATTTGATCATTCAATCAGTGTCTCGAAGTTTTCATGTATAGCCTTTGGGCTTGATTCGAGCTCATTTGGGCTCTATTTGACCTGATTTTAGTGTCCCTGAACTTATCTCATTGAGCCATTTTTTTTTGATTGTATACATGCCTTACCTTGAGATTCATGCTTGATTTATAAATTTTAAAGGGATATATTAGAGCCTAATATAGATGAAGATTATTTTGGAGGCCTTTTAATTAAGTTTAGACCATGGTCAAACCCACTTTGACCATAGGTCCTAAACAAGTTGAGTACAACATAAATTTAAAATTTACATCTAAATTCATTTCTAAATTACTAAGAATTTTTCTTTAGACTATTTAGAAGCTCTTTGACCACTAGTTGAAGAAGGTTGACCAAGTCAAACCTAAATAACTTAGTGGGTCTCACATATCAAAATTTCTAGTTTTATTCAAGAATGTTGTTTATAGTGTATTCAAGTTTATTGAAAATTACTAGTATTGAATCAAATTTTATCTATGGAGAAGATGCCGAACGTTACTAGAGGCTCGTTGAGAGTGAGACTAGGAGGGTGGGGACCAGTATGGAACTAAGTAATAAATAAAACAACAAAAAATAAAGCTTAAGTAAAACACTATATATATAATATGAATGTTAGTATAAAGAGCAATACACAAGATGCTTAGGAGAAGAGATAAGTCTACTCTTTAGATGACAGCTTGGTATTCTATTTATTACCACTTTTCGCCGATGTCAAGCAAGAGAGTGCATATCTTCTTCCTTATCTTCATCTTCATTTTCGTCTACTTCACAAAGATGAATGATTGGCAGCATGACAGATACAACAACAGTAGAAGAATGAAAAGTTATAAGCTCCACCTGAGATGACATTTTCGTAGTAGCCCCAAGATACAATTCTTAATGCAACAAAAATAAAAGTACGGTAAAGTAAAGAGAGACAATAGGCACACAATTTTTACGTGGTTCAACCAAACCCCAAAACCGGCCTACGTCCACGCTTAGCCACTCCTGGCTAGGAATCCACTAAATACAAAATAGCTTACAAATAGTACTCTCCTATAAAGAGGTGAGTACAACTCCTATAATAATATATACTCTCCTACAAAGGGACGAGTACAACCCTAATATAAATTTTACAGTACGAAAAGAAAAATATAAAATAATAAATTTTGATAAAATAAATCACTCATAAATATACCAAGCTATCCAATTCAAAAAGTGATCTCACAACTTATAAATGATCACTTTACAACTTAAAAATTTGGTAAGATAAAATGCTCACTTAATATTGATAAGAAATGATAAAATAAATATCTTAATGTGATTTTACTAAGATTTTTATGTTATTATAATTTGTAGACTAATATAAAAATGATTTCAAAATAAATTCACAATATTCTTTTGCACAATAAAATAAATTTCAGCAAGGAATAATTTATTTTATTTTAACCAAAAAGATGCTTTCAATTAATATAAATGATCACAAAATACTTAAATAAAATTAGTATATGATAGATCTAAGTAGGCTAGTAAGATTTTAATTAAAAAGAGATATCTAACAAATATGAAAATAATTTCAGCAAAATAAATTAATTTAAAATGCTTAAAATATACTTCTAAAATAGATTTAAGAATAAATAATCTTTCAAATAAGATTAGTGAAGATATATTTCAAGAAACCAAAAGAAATTTGTAGGAACTTAAAAATTTCAACAAGTTGAAATAAATCCTACAAACTACCACAAGAGTTTTTCACAAAAAAATAGAAAAAAAAAATGATTGAAAAAACTTTGATGTGAAAAACTTAGACTTTGATATCCAAAGACTAATCCACCAAAAAGTATAAATTGGAAAAAAATAAATAGATAGTGAAAATAGTATGACAAATAAAAAGGGATTAAGATCAAAAAAATAAACTCAAGTAGTTTGAGAAAGCTTGCTTAGTTGAAGATGTCGAAGCTTCCAAACCAATGATTTGATCTTGTAATATTTGGAGAATACTTGGAAGGAAAATCTAAAAAATTTTCTCTTAGATTTGCTAGAGGGATTTTGAATTTGAATGAGGAATGCTTTCATGAAGAGAATGAGGGCTATTTATAAGCAAGAATGTCATTTTGAATTATTTCAAAAAATAGATTATTCTAACATCATTTTATTATATAATAGTTTAATATTCAATAAAAATATAATTTATATTAAATAAATATTAAATTCAAATAGCCAAAATTTGGCTATTCACACGGGCAAGTATAAAATAATCAAATATGACTCTTAATATATTCAAAACATGTAGCATGCATTCATTATTAAAATTAGCTAATGTTTGAAAATTCATAATAAATTCAATTTTAATCAAACGTGAGTCATGTAACCAAGGAAAAAAATATCCAAAGAATCTATTGGAGATGAAATCAAATATAAATTTTTTGATTATAAATTGACTTTGGCTAAAATACAAAATTCCACATATTTTTATTAATTTTAAAATATGACATTTAAATATTATGATATAATTTATATATAATCATACAAATGTTAGTTATCATATAATCTTAAATATAAATTAAAATATTTAATTATATTAAGTATATAAACTAATTATACTTAATAGTTATAATTTATTATTTTGACAATTCAAATGCTATATATGAAACATATAATTGAATGTTAATTAGATAGAGATTTATATAAATTAACCTTACTATCATTATTTAAAATAAATAAAAATAATATGTTAAGTTATGAGCAATTTGATTCATGTCAATGAACTCATATGAATTTCTAAGATAGTTGTAAATGCATATAACCTAAAATATTGTATCTTGAGCTTTATATTATCCATTTTGATCTATCTTTCATTCTTTTATTCTTATAATTTTCTCAAATATATTGTGAGATGTATTTGATATGTAATTAGCAATTAATATATCTAAAACACATAAAACATAAATTAGAACATCCAAGCATTCATTTGTTATCATCAAAATTGATCGGATTGAACATGAGGCTCATTATGCCAACAATCTCCCCCTTTTTGATGATGACAAACTAATGTTGGGTATTAATTTTGATGAAGGTGCAAATTGACCTTTCATCAAGATTTTTGAAAAAAATTTTCTCTTCTAAAAAAAATTTATGCACAAGAGATGAATAATGTTGCTCCACCTAAATGTATGCATGAAATAGACTTAATACTAACCAAGATTTTACTCTTTCCCCAGAGCAAACTACATATAATTTTAAATATTAGGATCTAACATTCCAAGCATGCATCTTAAAGTATATAAACGTTCTTCTGGTAATGGTTTCGTAAAAATATCTACAATTTATAAATCGATACTAATAAAAATAATATTAACATCACCTTTCAAAACATGATCCCTAAAAATGATGTCTAATTTCTATATGCTTGGTTCGTGACTGTTGGATAGGATTTTTTGTCAAACTAATAGCACTAGTATTATCACATCAAACTAAAATGTGATCTTGCTTAAAACCAAAATATTTTAATTATTGCTTTAACCAAAGGACCTGAGCAATAGAACTACTGATAGCTATGCACTCAGCCTCGACAGTGGATAAAGCTACAAAATTTTATTTTTTGGATGACCAAGACACAAGTGATGATCCTAAAAATTGACATCTGCTTAATGTGTTTTTTCTATCTACTTTACATCCAGCAAAATCAGTATCAGAATAAGCAACCAAATCACATGATAAAGAATTTTTAGGATACCATAAACCTAACTTAGTAGTGCCTATCAAATACCGAAAGATAAGTTTGACTGCTATTAAATGGGATTCTTCCAATTTAGCTTGAAAATGAGCACACAAATAAACAACAAACATAATATCAGGCATACTAGTAGTAAGGTATAAAAGTGAGCCTATCATACTCCTATAAAGTTTTTGATCAACATATTATTCTAATTCATCTAAATCTAATTTTGTAGACAGGCTCATAGGAGTTTTACTAGATTTAAATCTTTTCATGTCAAACCTCTCAAGCAATTCATTTGTGTACTTGGTTTGATAGATGAATGTGACATTTTCTTATTGCTTCACTTGAAGACCTAAGAAAAAATTAAGTTCTCCCATCATACTCATTTCAAACACTTTAGACATCAAAGATGAGAACTCATGGCACAAAGATTCATTTGTACTTCCAAATAATATACCATCTACACACACTTGTACCATTATATTTTAATTAGCCCTAGGTTTATGTTCACTTTAAATAATCTCATTCAATAAGAAAGGCATTTTAACATTAGTTGGAATGAACTACCATCACATGACACATGTTTGTTTATTTCTTTCCATCATATATAGCATGCATATGATTAATTCCTAAACATACCTATATATGCAATTTGTATCTTAGCACACTTAAATGATGAATGTAAGCAATTGTACTTGAAATTGATGTTTCATTTGGTTGAATCATTTTGTCATATTAATTTAAAGCTCTATCTAAATTCCTATACAAAGGCATAAGAAAATAGCTCTAAATCATATGATTAATCAACCAAAACACTTGAACAAAATATGAATCCACATCTTTTTAATAGAAAAATGGGATTTTCATTTATTAGCTAAATACACATTCAAATGTATAAAAGTTTTAAGCAAGTACGTCGCCATTGTTCTGCACTAAGAGAGTGAGGTAGGAACCTCCTTAGGGCTACTTAAAGTCGTGCATCCCAGGGATGTCCATACTAATATACCCGCTATTATTAAGTACATATGAATGTATAAGCAACTATAAGAATATAAAACCATGCACCACTTGAACAAAATATGAATGCATTTCTTTTTAATAGAAAAATGAGATTTTCATTCATTAGCCAAATACACATTCAAATGTATAAAAGTTTTAAGCAAGTACATCGCCATTATTCTGCACCAAGGGAGTGAGGTAGGAACCTCCTTAGTGCTACTTAAAGTCGTGTGTCCCTGGGATGTCTAGACTAATATACCCGCTATTGTCAAATACATATAAATGTATAAGCAACTATAAGAATGAAAATCATGCAAAAGTAAATTCGATTTGATTAAATTATGATTTTCATCCACTAGTTGTATCACACATGCACATATATAAAATTTTTAACTAGATACGCATGTGACCAAGGGAGAGAAGGAACCTCCTTAGGCTACTTAAAGCCGCATCCCCTGGATGTCCGGACTAATATACCCACTATTTATATATATATATATATATATATATATATATATATATATATATATATATATATATATATATATATATATATGAATGTTCAAGCAGCTATAGAAATGGAAACTATAGAAAAGTTGGATTAAATTTGATAAATTTATTTGTCTAAATGAATTAAAGTTCCCTCTAAATTCTAATGAGAAAAATGCATAAGAATGAAATTAAGAAAGTACATCGCCATTATTCTATACTAAGGGAGTGAGGTAGGAACCTACTTAGGGATACTTAAAGTCGTGCATCCCTCGGATGTCCAGACTAATATACCTGCTAACATTCTTACTTATGGAAATCAACATATGAATATAAGAAGAAATCTTCACCTCATACACTAATCTTTTCACATGCATCTCCTATGTATATGTACCTAAAGTGTTGTCATTAATAGGCTTTTGAAAATATGTTTGCAATCTAATAGTGATAATAGCCACACTTATCCTTAATTAAATTAACACATGCAAATTTGATTTAAAGAAAATAATTTTTACTTAATTAATTTAAAAGAAATGAATGCATGACTACAAGTGGCATACAACACTTTAATTATGATTGGAAATAAATGAAGCAACAGAAGCATGTGATTTCATTCAAACCAACCAATTTCTAAGGACAACCACATTAAACAAGCTTATTTAAAATAAACCAAAGTTTCTTAAAACCATTTTTGATTTTATGTTTGAATTGATTTATGAAATATGAAAGAGGTTTGCTACCCATAATCTCATTCCCATACCTGTGAGTTAATTTGATTCAATAACAAGAAATTAGGTTGATTTTATGGATTAGTTAAGTTAAGCATGGATTAAATCAATTAATTAACCCTTACTTGCATCACCTTAAACTAATTAACTAAATAATGATAAGCCAACATGAGATGCAACCACTTGAAATGTAAATTAGCCATGGTCCTAAGAAATGAAAGGGGCCTAATGCAATTGGCTCATAATTAATAGTTAATTAAGCTTAAGGGACTTACTTAATTACTTTTATGGTTTTCTCACACATGTGAGCTAACCATAATTTCATTAGCTCTCTCTTTAGGTTATTGAACACCCAAAGAGCTACCCAAGAGTTAATAAAGGAAAATAGATTCGATCAAATTAATTAAGTTCATTAATTATCTAATTAAGTCTTAATTATCCTTGATCAATAATATGAAATGAACTTAAGGAAAGAGACAAAGAAGGAAGTCTAAGTCTCAATCCTTAAATCCTTTCAATTAGTTAATTAAAGTTCATATATGATTTAGATTTTTGATTGATTTTGTTAATTAATTAATTAATGATTTCTAATTAATTAATTTTTAAAGAAGGAATGAGGAAGATTTAAAAAAAAGATTGGAAGAGGGGCCCCAATCCATTTCCCTAAGCTTCTCCACGATTAACAGAAGTCATTAAGCTTAATTAATTAATTAATCTACTATTCATTTACTTAATTATCATTAATTAAGATGGGAGAGTAATTAAGATTTAATCAATTGATTTCCCTAATTTATTATTCAATAAATCTCAAGAAAAATAGGGGAGGCAGAGGTCATCCCCCTAAACATTTATGAAAAGTTTGAGATCAATTAGATAATTAATTAGAGAGTAATTATGTTAATTAAATTTCTAGTTAAATCTAAATTAAGTAGAAATTATTATTCAAAACTAATTAAAAATAATTTTGATGGATACCCCTTTAAAATACCTTTAA
This sequence comes from Cymbidium sinense, assembly GCA_021442155.1. NCBI lineage: Eukaryota > Viridiplantae > Streptophyta > Magnoliopsida > Asparagales > Orchidaceae > Cymbidium > Cymbidium sinense. Next base: position 101,956,566 of record CM038222.1, read on the forward strand.
AATGAGCCTTTCTTTTTATTTTTTAGATTTTTCTACAATTTTTTATGAATTAGGAATTTTCAGCATTAAAAATGAAGTTATTAACCTAATTAACCCCTAATCCCATCGGTGCCATGTGGCAGCTAACACGGTGTGTTGATGCAACGCACTTTCCATGTGGTACGATAGGATAGGTTATTTAAGTTATCACATCTATCAGCTGACTCGGATTATGACAGACGTGGATTCTCGTGGACCGTCTGATCTAAGATTGGATGACCACAATCAGATTCAGGATTGCCAAAGAAAAATAAAAAAAATTCTACATGTGATGAGATCAGGACCGTCTATTCTAATCACATGAAACAGATGACCCATGATCTATCTCCTATGAGCGACAAATGATGGAGCCCGTTCGCTATGGATCGCTCGATCCAAGCTCACCCGTGCTTGGAGCCAGTCCAAACTCAACCTACATCTTCATACAAAGGATCCATAAGGATCCAATGGCTAGGATGGCCTCAAGCACAAATTTCCTTCACAAAGCTCCAAACTGTTTTCATTCAAGGATTAGTTTTAATGGCATACCTCACCGGAGTCTGTGACTGGCAATTCCAATAATTGAGGAAGCTTCGTTTAGTAGAAACGAAGCCTTGTTGATCTGCACAAGATTTGATTTGAGGTAGTTTTCTCTATGGACCAAGAACCTCCCTTTGAGTGTTCGATCTTGATCGAAGTCCTATCTTCAGCGGCTTTGAAGCTTGGGAAATGATTCACTCTAGCTCATCTAGGTCCAAGGATGGCGTGTGCAAAGTTAATGGCACTTTGGTTGCGAAATGAGAAAATGATAATCACTAGTATTCTTCCCTATTTCAGTTTTATGTAAAATTGAGAGAGGGAATAGTGGGGAGCTTGGGAAATAGTGGAAATGGCTTTAGGAAGAAGAGGAGAGTGTGCTAGGGTTGAATTGAGTGTGTCTCTATTGGTTTGACTGAGAATAAGGGGGCTCGGAGGGTGTGTGTTGGGGGGTGAGTATACCTCCTCATTCTTTAGATCGAACAACAATTGCTATTTTGGCTTTTTGGATCAATGGTTGTGTTAGGGAGGTCAAGGCTAGTAGGGAATCACTCTATTTGGCCGCTCATGGATGGAGGAAGGGTGGGAGTTGGCTGCTATGGAAAAGGATGTGGGTGTCCTTGATGCCAAGTGCTCTAAAGGGAATGGGTAGGTGGGTTAACCTCCCCATGAGTCATGGTAGACCCAACCACCCTTGGTTCAGGTTAGCTAGGGTCCTTAGTGCCTAAGTGGACCAATGAATGGTGCCAAGTGGCCATGGGGAGGAAATGACCTAAAGTGTAAGTGTATTATCTCATGGGATGCCCTAGACATAAAGGAAAACTAGCCATTTGTCTATGGATTTGATTTGGGCAGATTTAGGGTGAGTCAAAAGTGGGTTAGCCCAAGTTTCAAGTGATTTAGAGTTCATTTAGTTTGATTTGCTTAATTGACCTATTTAGGTCAAATTGGGTTATGTTGGGTCAAGTTAACCAATTGGTCAAATTGAGTCAAACCAAGGGTTGGGTCAAGTTCACATGACTATTTGGAGTGTTTTGGCTCAATCGATTTGTATTGGTTTGGCTTAGGTTTGGTTTTAGCTCATTTGGATTCTTATAGGTCAAATGGGTCAAGTTGACCAAATTGGGTTGGGTTTGGTATTGATTCATGTTCAATTGGTTGTAGGATTTGGTTTGATTTAATTTGGGTTTAATTTGGATTTTGGCCAATTTGACCCTTTAGGTCAATTTGGGCTATGTTGGGTTAGGTTGACCAATTGGTCAAATTAGGCTCAATCATGGCTTTGGTCAAATTCAATAATCAATTTGGAGTGAACTTGAGCCATTGGTTGCAATCAATTTAGGTTAAATCATGATTTGACCCATTTTAACTATTTAGGCCAATTTGGGTCAACTTGGGTTAAATGGCCAGTTGGACTTGGTTTGGCTTAATTGAGGGTTTGATCATGTTTAATCATTGATTATGAGTTGGTTCGAATCAATGGTTTCAGTAAATTTGGTATATGGTGGGTTTTGGCTAGTTTAGATTTCATTTGGGCTAAAGGTTGACTTGGTTTGACCCAATTCAAGACAATTGATTAACCTAGGATGATTGTTGATCATGATATGAGGTTTGGATAAGCATAGTTCAATCCAATTTGGGTTAGATTAGAATTTGGCTCAAAAAGGTCTTTTAGGTCAAGTGGACCTAAATGGGTCAATTGGATTGGTTTTATCTTGCTTCAAGTTTAGTTGAACTCTTATATGAGCCTAAGATTGAAATGTAAATCCAACCTCCTTAAATTTGGAGTTTAATGGTTTTTGGCTCATTTGAAGTTTTCAAGTCAAAAAAGGCTAACTTGGGTTTGATTTATTTTGACTTGATTTGGCTTGATGATTGTAATTTATGTTTATTTTTGGGTAAATGATTGAATGAATGATTGATTCATGAAGAAATCCATGGATTTTGAGTTGGTTTGGATAAGATTTGACCAAGTCAAAGAAGTTGGCTAAAAGGCTTGAATTGGATTTTGGTTTGATTTTAGATTTAGTTTTGGCTATTGGAATTTATATTTCATTTATTTTTTGGAATATAAATGAAGATATAAATGGTTCATGAGAAAATCACTTGAGTTTGGAGTGATTTGGAAGCAAATTTGACCAAGCTTATGGATATAGTTCAAAAGAGCTTAAGTAGGGAATTGGTTTGGTTTGATTTATTTTTGGTCATTGGAGGGTGAGTTTCATTTATATTTATGAATATAAATGAAGGAACCATTGATTTGTAAGGAAACCAATTGAGTTTGGGATAATTTGGATTGATATTTTGCTAATCTTATGAGAGTGGCTCATAAGACTTAGGAGGGAAATTTGTCCTTGGATTTGATTGGTTTGGAATTGATTTATGATTTGGAATTTGATTTGAGATTGAATTGATATTTGAGAAAATCAATTGAATTGAGGTTGATTTGAATTTGGTTAAGGCTAAGTCCATAATATGAAATCAAAGGGCTTAGGAAAGGTTTTGAATTTAAGGGCTTTAATCATTTGGCTTGGATTTTGATCATGGGATTGAATCATTTGAAGTTGGGTTTGAATTAAATTTTGATAATTTGATTGAAGGATTATTGATATTTGAGAAAATTAAATGAATTGGGATTGATTTGAGTTTGGTTAAGGCTAAGCCCATAAGATAAAATCAAAGGGTTTAGGAAGGGTTTGATCAAGGGCTTTAATCATTTGGCTTGGAATTTGATTTATGATTTGGATTTGGAATTTGAATTTGAATTTGAGGTTAGGTTTGAGAAGGAAAGCACAGATTGGATTTAGGTTGTAGGGTAGGCAAGCTTTTCATAAGTCCCTAAGGCATAACTTATTCCTATGACTAATTCTTCTAGGTCTCTAGCTTAGGTTAAGTGTTCACGTAATCACTAGAAGTGTTCTTAAGACTAAGGAGCTCTTAGTGTCTACAAGATTCCTAGATCTATGATAAGGAAGTTAAAAACTCACTCCAAAAGTGAGGTTAACACCTTATATTGAGGTGCTACCCTAAGAGGTAGAACTTTGCCATTGTGTAGGTTGACTTCAGTGACTTCTTGGAATGATGAGTTTGTGGAAAGTTCTACCTGCTCATCGAGGATACCTATAGCTTCTCCTATGGGATCCTCAGTGTCGGTTGACTCTGAGTCAATATCAAGAGGCAAACCCAATTTATTTAGAGAAGGAAAGTCTAACTTTGAATAAAAAAGGAATGGATCGGAACTACTTGAGTTATTATTATTATTTAGACTCAAAGAGCTTTCAATAGGAATAAAATCAGGAGCATTAGAAGTAGATAATATGTAAGTAGAATCAACTTTGTTTATTGATTTTTTTAGGTGGAGTTACATGATAGAAATCAAGTAAAGTAAGTGGAGTAAGGGATTTGATGCCCTTATTCACTGATTCAACGCTCTTGTTGATAGAAGAGGAGCTAGTAAAAGAAGTGGTCGTCACAATGGTAGAGGGAGTGCTGGACTCAGGCAGTGGTTTCGCTACTTGACTATCATGGGAAGGTATGGTGAGCTGCTGCTGTTGGGCTATCACTCTCCCTGTGTTATCCTTTGCAACTAGCAAACCTTCCTTGATTTTGGAGGTTTGAGCTGCTTCGGGCACCTACAAGGAAAGCTTTTTGATCTTAGAGATGATCTTCTTAGAGGTTTGGGATAAGGAGATATCCCAACTTTGTTTGGTCTTAAGAGAATCGCAAGTATCCCCAAGGATTACTCTAATAAAACTAGATGATTATTTTAATAAGTATTACTTAGGGATAATTATGGCTCCCGACTTATAACTACACTCAAGCCAATCATTAAAAGTAATACAATCATTTAAGACATGGCTTAACATGCGGTGGTAGGGGTAATAGCTAGGATCATCACTCTTGCCCACTTCCTCTGGCCTCTTAGGCTCTAGTAACTGAAGTCTGGTTTATTTTAAGAGGTTCTTAAAGATTTTTCTAACTATCTCCCTCTTGAATGAATATGATTTATTGAATCGATTGGCAAGAGTAGGTGGAAAGTGACTACCTAGTGGTGGATATGAATATCGCTACTGGTAGGCTACTGGGGTGGTGGGAATGGCCTTTGTGGAAGCTGTGGTGCCGGTATGATGGCCGAGGTGGTGGCATAAGAGGTGGAAAAGGAGGCTGCTAAGTTCGTGGTCTCTCATACTAAACTCTAGCTGGTTGCTTCCCTCGGTCCACTGACATAGCTGTTCCTGGCTTCTTCTTGAACACCTTCTATGGCTTGGGCCGAGATGATTTGGTCTGAGAAGGGAAACTATTTGGCTTCCTCTTGTAGGCTAGCCATTGTTGATTATTTTCTCAAAGGTTTTTATGGTAAAGCCCTTAAGCATGAAGGTGACAGGACCATGGATATTCTTCAGTGAATCTTAATGGCATGCTGTTCGGACACCTTGTGGCTTGCATTTTATGCTCAAGTTTCCCCACCTGAGAATGTAATCAACAAAAGACTCATTGGGTTTCTATTTTTCTACAACGTGGTTGCCTACAGTCACTTTATGTTGACCTCTAGCAAACCTCTTGATGAAGAGGTGCTCCAACTCAGAAAAAGTTTTCACTGAACTGTTGGGCTGTTCGACATACCAATCAAATGCAACCCCTGCTAAGCTGCTGATGAAAATTCTGAACAGGAGTGCGTCACTGCCACCAGTGTTGTTGCTACTGGCTCTAAAATATGCAATATGCTACCATGGGTTCTCACCGCCATCAAAGATCTTGAAGGATGGTGGTACAAAACCCCTGGGGTATTAAACTACATAAAATTCCACCATATATGGTGTACCCTTTGGAATGGATGAGCTCCCCCTAGCTTGCACCAATTCCTCCTTCACCTACTATTCCACCATATGCTTAATGTCTTTCTCATTCATGGAGGTGATATCTGTAACCTTCCTATGCAAACTACTAGCATCATCATCTGCGGGAGTGCACCTAGGACAATCTAAAGTATGTACCAACCATGGACGATCGACTACCAAAGGAGAAGGTTGCGAGACTGGGGCTGGGTTTTGCAATGCTAAGACCAATGTCATCAACTCCTCTACCCACTTCTCCATCCTATATATGTGATCATCCTTCTGCTTGAGCTAGTGGAGGAGGTGGTGAGTTGAGTGAGAAGTGTCGCCTTCCTCGACCATAACACCTTCCTGACTATGCTAATCTCACTGTAAGGATCCTCGAGTGTCGACCATATGGACCTCGACTATGTTTTCCAACATGTCATCTTCATCAGAATCAAAGTGGACTCTACCCTCCTCCTGATTTGAGTGATCTCTACCAATAATTTGCTTGACTGTAGTGCGGTAGTCCTCTATGATGTCGTCTAATGACCAGTCATCTACCCTTATTGGCTTTACTGGAATGTAGGTAGCTATCGACTGACCATAGGACTGTGCTATACCGATTGTATATATTGAATTGACTGCGCTGGCAGCGTGCACTCCCTAATCAGTTCAACTTCCATGGGGAATATATTTGTGTCTCCTCCCTTCTCTCCCTTTGACTATTGTGGAGGTGGCACGATGCTCTGGGGTCATCACTCCTTCCTAACCATGACTAAGGTGGAAGGTAGAGCAGGGGGATTCGATCTCACCTCAATGGGTGGAATGGACGGAGCAGGATCCTTGGGCTATAAATGGATCACCAATGGAGATGGTCTTTCCTCAGATGTGGGCTTCTGAATATTGACTGGGATGGTAGATGTTGTAAGCGGGGTAGGTGATGGTGGATGATGAGTGGAGCTGTGTGATGGTAAAGAAACTGACTGCCTCTTGATCAGAGATCTCCTCCTACGTCAAACGGTGCTAGTGAGAACTATGTTGTCTGAATGATCGACCCTGACGGGGCACCGATCAGGGAAGTCTAATAAAGTAGAGGTCGCTGACTGCCTAGCATAAGTCCTCTCTCTCTTGCTCACTTTGGTAGCGATTCTAGCCTCCGCAGCTCTCTCTTTGTGAATTTGACCCATAACGCTCCTAAGAATCAAACTACTCAAATAATGTAAAAAGCTGGACCCCGAGCATCCATGAGCTCTACCGACCCGATGAAGAACCGATCGTAGACCAGTGTAGGGCTTCCTACTTCTCCTAGCTGGTGTTTCAAGATGTGCTGGTGGTGGAGGCAATGCAGCAATCCTCATATAATTCTCCTCTCCATCTCAAGTTGAGTGGGGGTGGAACCTACTGCCACTCAAGAGTGTAGAGGTCTCACAAGGGGAACCCTCCTCAGCTACATGAGAGGAGTCATCAATCTACCTCACCTCGCTCCTATAGTGCCGCTTATCCTTTTAGTTCTTGGTGCGACATTGAGTCTTGGTAAGCAAGGTAGAGCGGGAGCTAACACCAACCTCGACGGTAGAAGAAACTATCTCAGATACTAAGAGAGCCTTCCCCTTCAAAGTAGGGAGAACAACGGAGGTGCTAACCTCACTGGAATCAGGGCAACGACTATACCAACACTGATGCTGAAGTTGACACATGCATTGACTGGGGTGTGGAACCACAATGGCTTTCTTCTTTAGTGAGGGGAACTCAGGGTTAGATGAGATGTCAAAGCAGAGAGTGCCTACCACCTCCTCCCTGCTAACAGTAGTGATGGCTGGTCCCTCACAGGTGACTCAAACAGCCTCAAGGTCATGGCCGAACTGGATCACATGGGTGGTGGTAGTCGTGAGTATGGCCTGATCCAAGGCCAAATCCAATTTAGATGGGAAAGAGAAGATCACCTTGCCAGTAGACATGGTGGAAGATTGATCACAGACGTGACTAAGAAATTGACTGATATCTCTACATTTGAAATAGAACTGAATCATACCCTCACTTTGATAATTTCCTTCAATTATTTATTTCTTGATTTGACTTTGGAATTTGAACCCACACTTAACAAATTTAGGTATGCTAAGTGGGGTTCATTCAAATCTGGAGAGATTTAGGAATTTGAGGAGAGACTTTACCATAGGATTTTGATTTAGAACCCTCACTCAACAAATTTAAATATGTTAAGTGGGGTTCAAATATTTAGGTGAGATCTTTGGAGATATATATATATATATATATATATATATATATATATATATATATATATATATATATATATATATATATATATATATAATTTGATTTGAAAAACCTTTATTTAGTAAATTCAAGTATGCTAAAAGGTTTCAATTATATGTTTGAAAATTTTTGAAAGCATCATGTTTATGATGATTGTTTGTTATATGTGTGATATGTGTTGATTTGATTTTTGATTTGAAAATGAGACCCTTAACAAATTTAGGTATCTCAAGTAGGAGCCAAATGTGTTTGATATGTTTGTTGTTTGTTGGTAGATGTTGGTTTTATATTATTTGGAGAACTCTCATTAATAAATTTAAGTATATTAAATGGAGTTCAATATATGTGTTTGATATTTGTTGATGATTTGATTTGAAGAAGGGGAGCTCTTATTTGACAAATTTGGCTATGTCCATTAGAGTTCAAATATGTGTATGTTTGATGTTTGGAAATGAGACACACACTTAACAAATTTAGCCAAGAGTGTAGAGGTCTCATAAGGGGAACCCTCCTCAGCTACATGAGAGGAGTCATCAATCTACCTCACCTCGCTCCCATAGTGCCGCTTAACCTTTCAGTTCTTGGTGCGACATTGAGTCTTGGTAAGTAGGGTAGAGAGGGAGCTAACACCAACCTTGAAGGTAGAAGAAACTATCTCAGATGCTAAGAGAGCCTTCCCCTTCAAAGTAGGGAGAACAACGGAGGTGGTGCTAACCCTCGCTGGAATTGTAGCAGGGGAAACTGACTATACCAACACTGATGCTGAAGTTGACACATGCACTGACTGGGGTGTGGAACCACAATGGCTTTCCTCTTTATTGAGGGGAACTCAGGGTTAGACGAGATGTCAAAGCGGAGAGTGGCTTACCACCTCCTCCTGCTAACAAGAAGTGATGGTCCTCTCAGTGACTCAAACCTCAAGTCATGGCTCCTGGATCACATGGGTGGTGGTAGTGGTGAGTATGGCCTGATCCAAGGCCAAATCCACACTAGATGGGAAAGAGAAGATCACCTTGCCAGTAGACATGGTGGAAGATTGATCACAGACGGGACTAAAAAATTGATTGATATCTCTACATTTGAAATAGAATTGAATCAGACCCTCACTTTGATAATTTCCTTCAATTATTTATTTCTTGATTTGACTTTGGAATTTGAACCCACACTTAACAAATTTAGGTATGCTAAGTGGGGTTCATTCAAATTTGGAGAGATTTAGGAATTTGAGGAGAGACTTTACCATAGGATTTTGATTTAGAACCCTCACTCAACAAATTTAAATATGTTAAGTGGGGTTCAAATATTTAGGTGAGATCTTTGGATATATATATATATATATATATATATATATATATATATATATATATATATATAATTTGATTTAAAAAACCTTTATTTAGCAAATTCAAGTATGCTAAAAGGTTTCAATTATATGTTTGAAAATTTTTGAAAGCATCATGTTTATGATGATTATTTGTTATATGTGTGATATGTATTGATTTGATTTTTGATTTGAAAATGAGACCCTTAACAAATTTAGGTATCTCAAGTAGGAGCCAAATGTGTTTGATATGTTTGTTGTTTGTTGGTAGATGTTAGTTTTATATTATTTGGAGAACTCTCATTAATAAATTTAAGTATATTAAATGGAGTTCAATATATGTGTTTGATATTTGTTGATGATTTGATTTGAAGAAGGGGAGCTCTTATTTGACAAATTTGGGTATGTCCATTAGAGTTCAAATATGTGTATGCTTGATGTTTGGAAATGAGACACACACTTAAAAAATTTAGGTATGTCAAGTGGAGCTCACTTTTATTTTTGTTTGTTTGTTGATATATGGGTTTATTTTGGTTTTGAAGATTGAAGTCTCATCTAACAAATATGGGTATATTAAATGGAATTTAAAAATGTGTGTTGGATATTTTGGTTTTAATTTGATTTTTGAAAGTGGAATTCTGATTTAATAAATATGGGTATGTTAAATGGAATTCAATTATATTTTGCTTATCTTGATTTTGTTTTAGTATTGAAAAAGGGAACCTTCACTTAATAAATTTTGGTATGTTAAGTGAAGTTTATATGTTGATTGTTTTGATTTTTATTTGAAGAAGGGAACTCCTATTTAAGAAATATAGATTAAATGGAGTTCAATTATATTTTGATTTTAATTTTAAAATGAAACACTCATTTAACATATATGGGTATGTTAAATGGAGTTGATTGTTTGGTTTTACTTTGAAAAATATGCTTTTGAAGATTAAATTTTGAAAAAGGTTTTGATGATGTATATTTGATTTTGATTTTAAAGAGAACCCTCATTTAATAAATTTACTTTTTTTTGTTTTTGAAAAGAGGTTTGAAGATTTTCTTTTAATATTTTGCAAATTTTGTTATGTGAAGTTTAATTTCAAAATAATTTTGTTTTGAAAAAGTGCTTTTGAAAAGTTTTGCAAAAGACTTATTTTACTTCAGATTTTATTGAAATTTTCTTTAATATGGGGTGAACCTTGCTTCATCAAGCTAGTGGTAAAGAGGTTCTAAATTTAGTTATCTCCTTCCTTGAGTTAATTTATTTTTTACCTATTAGGGGTCCAAATAGGGGTTTCAAGACATACATGGAATGAGGTCCTAAAACCTAAAGGATGTTGTCTAGCTTTGCTTAAGGTTGAAATAAGCTAAGTGCCAGCAAAAAAAAAGATAGTCTTGGGCTTATATAAAATATAGGTCCACTATTAATGCTTGGAGACAATAATTGTCTTCTAAAGATGGAGAGAGGAACTATTCCCCAACAGAGTCACTAGAAAAATCTGTGGTGTTTATTTTTAAAAGTATGGGGGGGGGACACCACACATATCATAGGGGGGGGTACTTATTTAAGTGATCAGGTATGACATTGAGGTATAATGTACTATATCAAAAGATGGAGGGATCACCCTTCAATGGATCTAATCACCTAATAAAGACTCCTAAGGCATGATGGGTCTTGGAATGTGCCAGAGATTTTCTCCCTGCTTAACATGGATGAATAAAGTAGGGTTTATATTAAATCAGGTTCTCAAATTCTTTATGTAGGAAGCCTCCATAGTTAATTGCATCCTAGAGAATGTAATTCTCTAAGAATACTCTCGATTAAAGTAGACAATTATCATATCCAAAGATTGCAAGGCTATAATATCAAAGGATTGGTTATATTTGGAAAGTCAAATGGGAAAGTTTAAAGAGAAGACTTTCTTTTGAATCCAATTAGAGGAAGTAGGGAATGCTCATGATACTAGGAAGCCTAGTGAGCATTCCAATCTATCATATGATTGGGCTTTATAATTTTGAAGTTGAAGAGATTTATTTATTTGAGTTGACTTTTATTAGACTGCTATGACTTATAATCCATCAATATAAGGTTATGGAAATGCCTTAGAGGTAAGGATTTATTCTTGTAGCCTGAAGGAAATAACTACCTCTGATCCTAAATCTATAGAGCTTGAGTAAGAACCAAAGCACGACCTAAATCTAAGCGATATGTGGACATAAAGGTTCACCTCCATAAGAGATGATGAACTGTCTGACTGCTGGACTTATAACCGCCTGGAATGGTCGCCAGCTAACTCCTCCTACAGTTTAAATTCATGTGGTCTAGTCATATGAATTTGCAAGATAGTTTAGCTATTATTTATTTAGAAAGAGACTAAAATCCTAAACCCACTCCCTAAGAGACTAGATCATGAGTAGTATAATTATTGACTTAGTCTAATACAAAATCATTTCAAAATTTATTTAAATTTTGACAAAGGCTTTTAGGATTTTTATATGCCTAAATGCATGATGAAATAAGTTACTGGACAACAAAAGAGAAAGAGGGTGAAGCTCGGTCAGTAGGGGTTGCTCTCACAGGTCATGTGGTCCCAATGTGTGTAAGGTCGGAGGCCCTGATTTTGCAAGAGTGATTCAAGATGCATGCAAGTGTGTAAGGAAGCAGTTTTAATCTTTATCATTCGATCTAAGATCGGACAGTCAGGATTACACTTGCGCCTCTTGAAGGGGTAAATCAGATATTCTAATGAGATCTAATCATGATCATTCATTCCAATCATGTAAAACAGGCGGTGCATAATCTATCATCCCATGAGCGACTAGAGACGGAGTCTGTCCTCCATTGCTAGCTTGATCCGAGCTCACCCGAGGTCGGATCAACTCTAAAAGGATCCCACACCTTCATGCGAAGGATTCAAAGGGATCCAATGGATAAGATCACGTGGCATTCAAGTTTACTTCGAAAAGCTCAAATGAATTTTTGCAAAATCTTAGTTTTAATATAATTACCTTGCCAGAGCTCAAGATCGGTGGTGAATCTGATTGAAGAAGCTTCATCTAGTAGAGACGAAGCTTTGCTGAGTAGCATGTAAACCAATTTCCCCCCGTTCACTCGGTGGACCAAGATTCATCAATTTGGAGCTTGGTGGTGATTGAACTTCAAGGTCTGACAATCGTAGGGGTTAGGGGATGATTCATTCTTGCTTGACGAGGTGAGTAGAAGGTGTGGGTAAGAGAAATTTGGATTTGATTGAGTATTGGTAGAGTTAGGATAGAAAAGTAGATACCTTATTTTAGAATAGTGGAATCTGAGTTTAGGATGGCTTAGGATGCTCTGGGAAGCTCTGTGAGTTTTGAAATGGGCTCTAGGAGGATTTCGAGGGTGTGTGTCATGAATTTTAATTGAAATGAGGGGGAATATCCCCCCTCACTCAGATCGGATGGATGAATCAAGCACCTCGATTTTGGCTGATCAGCCACCATCAAAGCATCAGAGGGGTCAGTGTAACCTTCACGTGGCTCGATTGATTTGGTGGAAGGCTTGGGGGTGGCTCAAGGCAGCAGACATATCCTTTGGGTCCAAGGGTTTCGGCTAGTTAGGGAGGTGAGTTAGGTCCAAGGTCAACCTAGCCCACATGAGTTGGGCTAGGTGAGCTAGTTTGACACTCATTTGGGTGTTTGATGGCTACCAAGGTGAGAAAGGAGAGTGGACTTTGCTATTTTTGGCTAAAACCCATGTGGGGAGAAGAATCCAAGAGAAATTTACCTTGGGTTGAGCTTAATTTGGGTTTAGGTTGGTTTTAGGCTGACCCAAGATGGGTTCAGGTCAGGGTGGATCAGATTCCATGTGATCATGGCTTGGTTCAAGGGGGTTTGGCTCAATTTGACCCTTATAGGTCAAATTGGGCTAGGTTAGGTTAAGTTGACCAATTGGTCAAATAGGGTCAAACCAAAGCTTGGGTCAAGTTCAAATGATGATTTGAAGTATTTTGGTTCAATTGGTTTCAATCAATTTGGCTTAGGTTTGATTTTAGCTCATTTGGAACAATGAGTCAAATGGGTCAAATTGACCAATTTGACCAAATTGGTCAAATTTGCTTGGGTTAGGTTTTGATTCATGTTCAATTGGTTAATTGAAGATGATTGTAGGCTTTAGTTTGAATTAATTTGGATTTAGGCCAAATTGATCCTTTAGGTCAATTTGGGCTAAGTAGGTCAATTGTGTTCAATTGGTCAAATTTGGTTTAATTTTGGCTTTGGTCAAGCTCAATAATCAATTTGGAATGAACTTGAGCCTCAAGTTAAAATTAATATGAGTTAGATCATGATTTGACCTATTTTGTTCTTTTAGGTCAAATTGGGTCAACTTGGGTCAAAGAGCCAATTAAGTTATGTTTGGCTCAATTGGTGCTCAAGTCGTGTTCAATTATTAATCATAGGTTGGCATGAATCAATGGTTCTAATTGATTTGGTTTAGGATGATTTTTAGCTAGTTTGGGTTCATATGGGTTAAGGGGTTGACTTGGTCAAATGTCCAAGTTGAGTTGGTTTGATTTAATTTATGATAATTGATCATCCTACGGTGATCAATACTCATGGTATGAGATTTTGATGGGGTTGGTTCAATCCAATTTGGGTAGGATTAAAACTTGGCTAAAATAGGTTAAATTGGTCACTCTGGGTCAAGTGGACCAATTGGGCTTAGTTGGTTTGATTTTGGGTTGGTTTGGGTTTAGTTTAGTTTATATGTTTATTTAGGATGGATTTATAAATTTGATTGCAATTGATTTGGACTTGAATGAGTTTTGGTTCATTTGAGAATTTCGAGTCAAATGAGTTAGGTTAGGTTTGACTTGGGTTGATTTTGGTTTGGTTTGGCTTGATGATTATAGATTTCATCTATATTTGGGATGATGTTTGAAGGAATGATTGATTCATGAGAAAATCAATTGGTTTTGGTTTGAATTGAATGGTTTTTTTGGCTAAATCCATGGATTTGGTTCCAAGAGATTAAGCTTGGATTTTAATTTAGTTTGATTTAGTTTTGATCATTTGGATGTAGATTTGACTTATATTTGGGAAGATGATTGAAGATATAAATTGATTATGAAAGAATTAGTTGAACTTGGATTGATTTCCAGGCAAATCTAGCTAAGCTCATGAAGGTGGCTCAAAGGGCTTAGTGAAGAGTTTATTTTAGTTTGATTTAGTTTTGATCATTTGGATATAGATTTGATTTATATTTGGGAAGATGATTGAAGATATAATTGATTTATGAGAAAATAAATTGAATTTGGTTTGATTTGCATGGGGATTTGGCAAAGTTCATGGAGTTATATCACATGGCATAATAGGGATTTGGAGTTTGGATTTGGTTTAGGTTTAATATTTAGTTTTAGTTTGATTGTAGATTTTGGCAAATTGATTTGATTGTAGAATTGATCTAGAAGAAAACCAATTGAGTTTGGATTGATTTGATTATAAGTTTCACTCATTTGGTTTGGATGATGAGTTGAATTTGGGGTTTGGTTATGGCTTAATAAGGTGAATATAGGTTGAGTTTATGCTATAAGGTAGGTAGATTGTCCTAATCCCTAAGGCATAATGTAATCCTATGGTTAACCCTTCTAAGTCTCTAAATATAGGTTAAATATTCACCTAATTATTAGAAATGTCTTATGACTAAGAAAATCTTAATATCTAGAGGTCTCCTAGGTCTAAGAGGAGATTGAATCCTCACTCCAAAAGTAAGTTCAACAAAAGGACCCCCAATAAGTATGGTGTAACTGATAAGGAACACCACATATATTGGCATTGACCGAGACAATTAAGAATGTCCAAAGGTTTGCAAGCTCTAACAGAAATGATCTATACCTAAACCCGAGATGTAGATAGAATCATGATCTTAGTGCATCGCTACTCTCCTTATGCCAAGGGCATAATGGAACCTAGAAGATTTGATGGGGACTTCATGTCGAGGACATGAAAAGAGGTCCACTAGGGGATCACACATGTATTGGTTAGGTAATGTGAGGGGTTTATGCCAAGGGCATAGAAGAAGAAAATTCGATGGGGATTAAGGTTTGATTGATTTGATTGATTTGATTACATGATCTGTGGAAAGAAGAACTGCTCGGGATTGGAATCTATAATCCGCTTGGGATTAAGATCAAATTGACTTTAATTTGTTTTATTTTAATTGATGTGGAGGCATATCCACTAGGGATATGAGCTCAAATCCACTGAGGATTGGCTATATGAACCTTCCACTAGGGAAGCAGGTTCAGGTTATCCACTAGGGGATGGAGATTTGATTTATGGAAGGGAGATCCATTGGGGATACAAGTTTGAATTTGTATGGATTTGGTTTATGTTTAATTTGAGAGCATATATGCTAGGGATATGAGCTTGACTCCACTAGGGATCAAGGCTAGATTTGGTGAATGTAATTTATGTAAATGTGGTACATATCTATTGGGGATATGGGCTTAGTTCCACTGGGATTAAGATAGGGCTTAATTTTTTTTAATTTATTGTGGCTCCACTAGGGAGAAGGGTGTGATTTAACTCCACTAAGGAAAATCAGGTTGAATTTAATTTAATTTAATTTAATTTGTGGACCCTATCAGTGTGCGATGGATTCACTAAGAAGGAGCCACAGAGGCCTTGGTCTATCTTAGATTTAAAAATCCAAAGGGGTAGTCTACCAACTGCAGGGTTAGACTAACCAACCTAAAGGTTGCCTTTTAGTATGCAATGGCTATGCTGGGAAGAAAACATAGCAGACTTACATCTTTCAAAGTGAGGAACAATGCTGGGGAGATCTGTTAGTAGCATAACAAATCGAACCCGACCAAGGTCGACTATTGACTGAGTGGCACTAGGGACTTATGTCAACTCAAGAGTAGTCATAATTAATTTCTTTTTAATTAATATGGTTTGTGTGAATTAATTTAATTTAATTTAATTTATGAACCCTATCGATGCGTGATGGATCCATTGAGAAGGGCTATATTGGTGTTGACCTATCTGAAATTTATAAATCCAAAGAGGTAGTCTATCGGCCGTGGGTTAGAGCTAACTAACCTAAGTATTGCCTTTTGGTATGCAATAGCTGTGCTAGGAAGAAAGCATAGCAGACTTACATCTTTCAAAGTGGGGAACTATCACCTGGATGATCCGTTGGTAGCCAACAAATTAAACCTGACCTTGGGTGACTATTGAGTGAGTGTCGCTGGAGACTTATGTCAACTCAAGAGTAGTCAAACGATTCCTATACGGAGTTTTGCTGACACTGCCCTAAAGATAGGATGCCTGCTTGGGAAAAGGTACTGCTAGGGGTGTGCTCCTAATCCATAAGCGAATATATATATGTTTGTTTATATGTTTACATGAACCTTGTTGGTGTGCGAGGGACCACACTAAGAAGGGGCTATATCGGTCTCGACCTATCTCAGATTTACTAGACTAAGGGAGAATCTGCACATCTGTAGTATTGGTTCTCCAACCACAGGGGTGATTACTAGGAAGGGGGAACCGTCCAATCCAGTAGTAACCAGGGTAGTGTCTAGATGGGGTCACAAGGAACGTGATCCAAATAGAGTGCCCGTGGGAGGTGCCGAGGGCGTTATCGATCCCTAAAAGAAAGATAGCCTGGTACCAACTCAAGAAGAAGGTGTAACAGACTTACATCAGCCATGAGTGGTGTATCCAACACATGGGTCACTGTTAGCATAGCGAGAACCAACCAACCTATGGTACCTATCAGTGTGCGATGATCAATTTGAGAAGAAGGCATGTAGAGTTACATCTTCACAGACGAAAATGCTTATCTGGATAGTCTGTCGTCGGTGAGATAGATGCTATCCAACTTAGGGCCATTACTAAGTGGGGAGTACCGAAAGGAGCTGCTAGGGGACTTACCCTAAATCTCAAATCTACTTGACCTAGTCGATAAATGAAAGCTAGTCTAAGAAGAAAGCATAACAGACTTACATCTTCTTAAATGAAGCCATCGGATTTTAGGCCGTGCAAGAAGGCCTACCATGCTAACAAGGCCTGCAGTTAAGGAGGAGGAAATATAGTTACATCCTCCAAAGTAAGAAGACCACTGGGGTGACATATTAGTTGAGTATTGAATCGACCTGACCTAGGGCAGCTACTGAATTAGTGTTGTTGGAGGCATTATCCCAACTCAAAGTAGCCTGAGATAAAAGATATGCGCTTATTTTATGTGTTGTTGACCTCACTTTTAGAGTGAGTTTTCAAACTCCTCATCATAGATCTAGGACTCTTATAGACACTAAGAGTTCCTTAGTCTTAAGACACTTCCAGTGATTAGGTGAACACTTAATCTATGCCTCGAGACTTAGAAGAGTTAGTCATAGGAGTAGGCCATGCCTTAGGGACTTAAGGAGACTTACCCACCCAATGGCCTAAAATCAATGTATGCTTTCTTTCTCAAGTCAAACCTCAAATTCAAATACTAAATCCAAATCAAGTTTCCAAAATTGATAATCAATCCCAAACCAAATCAAAATCCCAAAATCCTTCGTAAACCTTATGATTGTAATCCATGTCCTTAACCTTAACCAATATAATTCAATCCAAATTCAATTGATTTTCTCAAAGATAAATTCAATCCATCAATCATTTATCAAATTCAAATCCAAATTTGACTCCAAATGATTAATGCCCAAAATCACATCCAAGCTCTAAAATCCTTCATAGGACATATGACCCACTTTCATAAGCTTAGCCAAAATCCCCTTCAAATTATATCAAATTCAATTGATTTTATTATAAATTAATTATCCCATCAATTATCTTCCTAAATATAAATGAAATCCATATTCAAATGATCAAAACTAAATCAAACTAAATCAAATCAAACTAAGACTCCTCTTAAGCCATATAGACCTACCTCCATGAGCTTAGCCAAATCTTAACCCAAACCAACCCAAAATCAATTGATTTTATCATAAAACAACCATGTAATCAATTATCTTCATAAAAATGAAACCCACATTCAAATGATATAAATTAAATCAAACTAAAGCAAATTCCCTCTTAAGCCCTATGGACCTACCTCCATGAGCTTAACAAAATTTGCCTCCAAATCACTCCAAACTCGAGTGATTTTCTCATAAGTCAATCATATACTTAATTATCATCCCAAATATAAATGAAATATAAACTCAAATAGCCAAAACCAAATCCAAAATCAAATGAAAACCCAATTTAGACTGTTTAAGCTAGTTTCTTGGACTTAAGCAAAATCAATGGATTTTCTCTTGAATAAATCATTCCTTCAATCAACTATTATAATATAAATAAAACCTCCAATCATCAAGCCAAATTAAAATCAACCCAAGTGAAGCCCAACTTAGCCCTTTTGACTTGAAAATTCCAAACGAACCAAAACCAATCATAGCCCAAATTGATTGCAGTTCGATTTATATTTCAGTCCTTAAACCAATATATAAACCCAACTAAACCTTAACCAAACCAAAACCAAGCCAATTAACCCATTTAGGTCAATTTGACCCAAAGTGGCCTAAAGAACCCATATAAACCAAGCTTTAATCCAACTAAATTGGATTGAACCAAGCTCATCCAAATCTCATACGATGATCACTAATCACCCTAGGATGATCAATTACCTTGAACTGGGTCAAACCAAGTCAACTTGGCTATTTGACCAAGTCAACTCTTAGCCCATAAGAAACCCAAATTAGCGAAAACTGATCATACACCAAATTAATTGAAACCACTTATTTACACTAACTCATAATCAATGATTGAACATGACTTGACCATCAGTTGAGCCAAATCAAACCCAATTGGCTATTTGACCTAAGTTGATCCAAATTAGCCTAAAGGGCCAAAATAGGTCAAATCATGATCTAATCCAAATTGATTGCAACTAATCACTCAAGTTTATTCCAAATTGATTCTTGGACTTGACCAAAGCCATAATTGGGCCTATTTGACCAATTGGTCAACCTAACCCAACTTAGCCCAAATTGACCTAAAGGGTTTAATTAGCAAAAATCTAAATTAAATCTAAATTGATTAAACCAAGGCCTACAATCATCTTCAATTAACCAATTGAACTTGAACCAGCACCCAACCCAAGCCAATTTGACCAATTTGGTCAAATTTGTGAACTTGACCCATTTGACTCATTTGATTCCAAATTAGCCAAAATCAAACCTAGGCTAAATTGATTGAAACCACTTGAGCCAAAACTCTTCAAATCATCATTTGAACCTAACCCAAGCCTTGGTTTGACCCAATTTAACCAATTGGTCAACCCAACCTAATATGACCCAATATGACCCATATGAGCCAAATTGAGCCAAAACCCATGAAACTAACTTATAGAACCTTGTGATTGACCTAGCTTGACCTAAACCCATCCTAGGTCTACCCAAAATCAGCCAAAACCTAATATAAGCCAAACCCAAGGAAAATCCCTCATGGATCCTCCCCCCACATAGGACTCCACCCATTTATAGAAAAGCCCACTTCCTATTTTCCTTAAGCAACCATCAAGTACCCAAATGGGGTATCACCTAGCTATCTAACCCACCTTAAGTGGGTTAGGCTTGCTAGGGACCGAAGGGAGGTGAGTTAGCTCACCTTCCTCTCAAATCGAGAACCCCATGGACAAAGGGAGTTACAACCGGCCATCTTAAGCCTTGAGCAACCTCCCAAGCATTCCTCCACTCAAACTGAGCCACATGGACCTAATAGGGATAACCTGATGGTTTTGGTCTAAAAATAGAGACAATCTCCATCCATCCAACCAATTGAGGGGTATACCCCCTCAATTTGAACAAAATATTATACAATTTGCTTTGTCTGAGCTCCTAAGAGAGAAACAAAACTCCCTAGTAAGCTCTTGAGCTATTCTAAGCCTTCCCTACTTCATATTTTTTCTGTGTGTGTGAAGCCGAAATAAGGGAGCTCACCTCCGATTCCAACTTCTCCATTTCTCAACCAAAATCTAATTGCTCTTGCACACACTTTCCACGCACATCATCGAAGCCAAGCAAACCTTCCATCGAGCTCCAAGCCCATAGGAGAGCAAACTTCGATCAAAGCCAAGTGTCAAAAGAGAAAATATTGGTCTCCCAAGCCAACCACTTGGAATCAATCCAATTGCTGCTCAACAGGGGTTTGTCTCAACTAGATGAAGCTTCTTCAGGCATGCGAACCACAGGTCTTAGCTCTGGTGAGGTATTTTTCATAAAAATTGAGCTTTAGGCAAAATATGTCGGAGCTTTGTGAAGAAAATTTACATGTTGGCCGATCTTAGCCGTTAGATCTTTATGGATCCCTCACACGAAGGTGTGGGGTTGTTTTGGAGTGAATCCGAGCTCGGGTGAGCTCAAATCGAGTGATCAATGGCGGACGGGCTCCATCGTTCATCGCTTGTGAGCTGATAAATCATACACCGTCCATTTCACATGATCAGAATGGATGACTATGATTATATCATGCTAAATTGATTAATTAATGCTTCTTTAACCAAAAGTTTGATCGTGGCCGTCTGATCTTAGATCGGACAGCTCACGAGAAATCGCATCCCACTGCCATTCGAGTCAACCGCAGGTGTGACTACTTAAATAGCCAATCCCATGGTGCCATATGGCACTTACAGGATTATGCTTAAATAAAGGCTAATTAATTAGTTTTTTTTAAAGGCTGAAACTTAATAAATTCATAACAAATTATTAAAAAATATAAAAAGTATAAACAAAGGCTCATTTTAAAGGTATTTAAGGGAGGAATCCATTAAATTTATTCTTAATTAATTTTGAGTAGTAATTTAGATTTAATTAGGGTTTAATTAACAAAATTAATTAGCTCAATTACACCCTAATTAATCATCCCGGGAATACAAGGCTTTAGTTATCCCTAAGGTTGTCATTTTATTACTTCACTTTCCTGGATTAACAACAACACATACTCCATTTGATTTCATTTTTATGTGTTTCAATACTATAATTTGGATAAGACTTTACTCCATATGCATAAATTTCCAATCAAATAATAAAAATGCAATTTTTTGGATTATTTTCCTTCTTTTAATTGTGTATACATCCATTTGTATTTGAGAAAAGAAAATATTTAGTCTTGATATCCTGGGAATACAAGGCTTTAAGTAGCCCCAAGAAGGTTATTTGATTACATCACTTCCCTATTTAATAATGGCATGTACTAGCTTATGTCTTTTATACATGTGTGTGTGTACTTAATTATGGAATTAGAACCCCTTTTTTTATAAAAATACATGCATTTGCAATTTCTCAAGTGATTGAATTAATTGATTATATGATTTGGAGCTCTCTTTCTTATGTTCATGTATGTAAATTTACATATGGTTGAATGTGATGGTATATAGTTTGGACATCCCTAGAATACGAGGCTTTAGCTAGCATTAAGAAGGTCATTTGATTACCTCACTTCCCTGGTTAACAATGACACGTACCTATCTAATTTCATCCCTATGTATTTTTATATAAGAATCTAGATAGAGCTTTAAATTAATATGATAAAAAGATTCAATCAAATGGAAGATATAAAACATCAAATATACATACTCACATCCATCATTTAAGTGTGCTAAAATATATTGTATGTGTAGGTATACTTAGGACTTAATCATATGCATGTTACATCGGATGGAGATGAATGATTTTATATATGTCATGTGATAGTAATTCAATCAAATTAATCTTAAGATGCCGTTCATGTTGAATAGAATTATTTAAAGTGAACCTAAACTTAGGATTAATTTAAATTGTGTAATAAGCCATTCACTAACGAGAACTAAATTTAATGACATGCTTTAGAAATGACTTAAGGTAGGGATGAAAAAGTGTAATCCTCTCTTTTTCTTCTCTTTATAACACTTAGTTTCTAAGTGTAAGTCAAATGAATCAAAAGAAAACACTAAGTAAGTTCTTAAATCAATTAAATCATTTAAAGTGAAACCAACCTCTTATGATTAAACATCCTTTCATACTTAAAAAACCATAACAATGCTTAGTTAAGGCATACCACACAAACCTTAATACTCACACATTAGAATTAAGCCACAACTTCTAGTTTTATGTTAGGACGGTGCATAGTGTGATGTATGTCTTATTTTATGATGTATTATTTTAGACTGGATGTTAGTGTGTTTGTTTCATAGACTAGATGCTAGGCCGTGATTAGCCTAATCATATTTTCTGTAGAGGATTGTGCTTAAGGGGTGCTTAAAATAAATATAAATGCTCTCTTTCGTAGGTTGCTTAAACCCTTAAGGACAATCCAAGTTAAGACATGTGGGCTTAGTTACCGATGTCCAGGGTGCTAAGTCTAAATTAAACATATAAATGCTTGGGATTGTATGTGTGTCTAGCTAAAACATATTTTGCAGGTGTAGTTAGATTTAGTTTTTTCTATTTTTAATCTAATTTTACATTAGGAATTTAGATTAGTGCTATGGTGGGATAAGGATGAACATTGTCTAGAAGGCTTAGTCTCGGGGTGTCATGTGATGCCTTGAAGCCTACCAAATCAAAGGAGAAAAGATATGAAGAAATGAAGGAGACATGAAGAATGAAGACTTGAAGGCCCCCCATAGCATTCATGATTTGTAATTTGTAATTATTCTTTCATATTTTGGGTTGTATAAGGGTAGAGCTCGGCTACCCATTTTCACTTTTTGGGATGTACGGCGGTACCCGATATCACCTTCCTTTTATTCTTTTACGTTAGATTTATAAAATTGTTTGATGTTATGTTTAAATTGCCCAATAGAAATAACATGCCTTTTATAGTTTCTTTATGAATGATGATTTAATGTGTGGCCTAGATCCGATTTGTCTCTTAGGAAAATTTTTTTTTTTGCCCAACTACAACTCATAATTAAAGTTTTAAATAATTCATAATCTCACATAAAGCCTAGGAATTAAATCAAGATAATTAAAAGATTTATCAAGCCCTTAGCTGAGTGTTGTATGTTTTACATCAGACATTCATATTGTCTCACTCTTGGTAAGAGAAGGTTTCCATCCTTGCATGATAGGGGAAGACTTGACCTTTGAGGGTCTCCTCTATGATGGAAAACACTTCTTTCTCTCTGATTAAGCCATTACTCATTTCAACATGCATTCAGGCATACAAAAATACTATGGCCTTAGTCAAAATGAAGTGTTCAAAATAAAATAAAAATTAAAAATATTTGCACTAGATTAAGTCATTGCTCATACCACTCATGCTCTAGTATCTTAGGGAGTGGGTTTAAGAACTTTAGTCTCTTTCTAAATAATAACAACCCAACTATCTTGCAAAATCATATGACTTGCCTACATTATTTTAAAGCGTAGGAGGAGTTAGCTGACTACCACTCTAGGCAGTTATAAGTCCAGCAGTCAGGTGGTTTACTCTCTATTATGGAGGTAAATCTTATACCCATTTTTGCATAGATTTAGGTCATACTTTAGCTCTTGCTAAAGCTCCCGATATTTAGGATATGAGGTTGTTGTTTCCTTTGGGCTACAAGAATAAATCCTCACCTCTTAGGCATTTCCATAATATTGTATTGATGGATTATAAGCCCTAGCAATCTAATAAAAATTTACCTCAAAATATATAATTCTCTTCAATTTCAAACATATAAAGCCCAATTGTAGGATAGATTAGAGTGCTCACTTGGTTTCCTAGTATCATGAGCATTCCCTACATATTTCCTTTAGCTTTAATAATAAGTTTCTCTCCTTTTGATCTATCCCAATTGAATTTCTAAATATAGCTAATTTATTGATGGTCTTACCCTTGAAATTTTTGGAGACCACAATTGCCTACTTTAATCGAGAGTATTCCTAAGGAATTAATATTCCTTAGGATATAATTAACTATGGAGGTTTGCCCCCATAGAGAACTTTTGAACCCAGTTTTATATAAACTCTACTTTATTCATCCATGTAAAGCAGGGGAAAAATCTCTGGTACATTCTAAGACCCATCTTGCCTTGGGAGTCCGTATTAGGTGATTAGGTCCATTGAAGGGTGATGCCTCTAACCTTCGGGATACTATATCATACCTTAATGTCATATCCAATTACTTCAATGAGTACCCCCTTAGATCTGTATGGTGTCCCCCATGCATCCAAAAATAAATACCATAGATTGTTCTGGTGACTCTATTGGGGATGGTTCCTCTCTCCATCTATAGTAGACAATTGTTGTCTCCAAGCATCGATAGTGGACTTATATTTTATATATGCCTGAGGCTATCTTTATTTTCATTGGCACTTAGCATTTTTCATCCTTAAGCAAAGCTAGCCAACATCTTTTAGGTTTTAGGGCTTTACTCCATGTAGGTCTTGAAACCACTATTGTGTCCCCTAATAGATAAAAATAAATCAACTAATTAAAGGAGATGACTGAATTTAGAACCTCTTTACCACTAGCATGGTGAGGCAAGGTTCATCCTATACTTAAGAAAATTCTAATAAAATTCAAATTAAACAAATGAAGTCCTTTTAAAATTATAAATTTTTTTTCGAAAGTTCTCTTTAAAATAAAAGCACGCACTTCACATAACTCAAATTTTGAAAAATATAAAATTTTCAAATATCTTTTCAAAATAATAAAAATAACCAAACCTCATTTAACATACTTAAATTTGTTAAGTAAGGGTTTCCTTTTAACAAAAACACATCATTAAAATTCTTTCATTTCAAAATGAAATTTTCAAATGCACATTTTCAAAAATGAAATCAAATAATCAACTCCATTTAACATAACCATATTTGTTAAATGGGAGTTTCTTTTTTAGAACTAAATCAAGATATGATTGAACTCCATTTAACACATCCATATTTTGTTAAATAAGAGTTCCCATTTTTCAAACTAAAATCAACACATGAACTTCAGTTAATATACTCAAATTCATTCAGTGAAGGTTCTCTTTTTCAAAACCAAAGAAAAATCAAGATAAGCAAACATAATTGAATTCCATTTAACATACCTATATTTATTAAATGAGAATTCCATTTTCAAAAATAAAATTAAAACCAAAAAATCCAACATATATTTTGAATTCCATTTAATACACCCATGTTTGTTAAATGAGAATTCAATCTTCACATATAAAACAAACAAACAAACAGATAATTTAGTTCCATCCGAACATACCTAAATTTCTTAAGCATGGAATTCACTTCCAAAACATCAAAATGAAACACATATATTTGAACTCTATTTATCATACCATATTTGTCAAATAAGGCTTCTCCCTCTTTTCCAAAAGCGGAATCAAATCAACACAAATCAAACACATATATTGAACTGCATTTAATATACTTAAATTTATTAAATGATAGTTCCTCAAATCATATCAAATCAACATTTATCAATAAGCAACAAACATATATAAAACATATTTGGCCTCTACTTAACATACATAAATTTGTTAAGTAAGAGCCCCATTTTCAAATCAAATCAACATATATCACACATATAACAAACAATCATCACAAACAAAGATGTTTTCACAAAATTTTCATACATATAATTGAAAATATTTTAGCATAATAGATTTTCTAAGTAACTGTTTTCCAAATCAAATCTTCAAACAAAGCATACAACATATATCTAAATCAAATTTTCAAACAAGACATACAACTTATATATCCAAATCAAATTTTCAAACAAGACATATAACACACATATATCTCCAAAGTCTCTCCAAATATTTGAACCCCACTCAACCTACTTAAATTGGTTGAGTATGAGTTTTAAATCAAAATCATATGGTAAAATCTCTCATAAAATATCAAAAATCTCTCTAAAATTCAATGAACCCTACTTAGCATACCTAAATTTATTAAGTGTGGGTTCAAAATTCCAAATCAAATCTATAGATTAATGATTAAAGACAAATATTGAAGCAAGGGTCTAACCCAGTTATGTTTCAACAAATACAGTGATTTCAACACAGTTAATCTTTCAGTCTTCAGTTAGTGCAGTCAGGATGTCTTCCAACAAGTTCATCTTCTCCTTCCCGTTAGGTGCGGATCTAGCCTTGGATCAGGCCATACACACCTCGACTACCACCCATCTGGTCTAGTTTGGCCGTGGCTTTGAGGCCATACGAGTTACTTGTGAGAGGCTAGTCCTCATGACTATTAGTAGGGAGGAGGTAGTGGGATAGATTCCTCTTCTCCATTTTGACATACCATCTTACCCTGAGTTCCCCTCACTAAAGAGGAAGGCTGTCATGGTTCCCACACCCAGATTAGTGTTAGTGTTAGTACTTGTTGCTTCAGCACGGGTTCAGTTAGTTGCCCATGCCATACCTCCAGTGAGGGTTACTACCTCCTCTTTGGTCACCCCAAAGGGGAAGGCTATCTTGGCTTATGAGATAGTCTCCCCTCCTTTTGAGGTAGGTTCCATCTCTCACTCTACTTTCCTCACCCGCACCCAATGCTACAACAAAAATAGAAAGATCAAGCAAGACCATGAGTGAGTAGCCAAGGAGATTGATGCTGCCTCCCACATCGCTAAGGAGGGTTCTCCTCGTGAGACCTCTCCACTCTTGAGTGGCAGCTGGTTTCACCCACTCTCAGCCTTGGATGGAGAGGAGAACTATAAAAGAATCATTGCATCACCTTCACCACTAGCACACTTTAAGGTTCCAACTAGAGAGTGGAGAAAGCCTTATGCCGGCCTTAAGACAGTTCTACGCCAGGTTGGTAAAGCCTACGGAAGCTCAGAGTCTAGAGCATTATAAGGGAGAGGACACAGACATAGTTTCCATGATAGTTGATCCTCCTAGTGAGATTGTCCTAGCAGTAGGAAGTATTCAGTGTATAGAGACAGATGAGCATAGTCTTATGGATAGCAGTCAGTGAGTGTTCATGCCGGTCCAGCCAAGTATAGTAGATCGATCACTAGATGATCTCTTAGAGAACTACTCTGTTGAGACGGAACAACTTCTTGGGAGTGGCCACTCAGATCAAGAAGGGGACAGAGTTTGCTTTGATCTTGATGAGGATGACATGTTTGATGACACAACTGGGGTCCACATGGTTGACACATGGAGGTCCTTACTGCGGGATCAACATAATCAGGAAGGTGCCTTTCTTAAGGAAGGTGACACTTCTCACTCGACTCAATACCTCTTCCACCAGCTCAGGCTGAAGGATGATCAAATAGATAGGATGGAGAAGATAGTAGAGGACCTGAAGGCAGTGGTTTTAGTATTATAGAACTCAGCCCTAGTCTTGCAGCCTTCTCTTATGATAGCCGACTGACTAGAGTTGGTACATGCTCTAGACCATCCTAGGTGCACCCCCATAAAGGATGATGTTGGTAGCTTGCATAGGAAGGTTACAAATGGCACCTCCATGCATAAGAAGGACATCAAACACATGGTAGAGCAACAAGTGAGGGAAGTGATGGCGTAAGCTAGAGGGAGCTCATCCATTCTAAAGGATAGACCATACTTAGAGGAATTCAATGTAGTTCAATACCCCAAGAGTTTTGTGCCACCTTCCTTCAAGATATTTGATGGCAGTGGGAACCCATATTAGCATATTGCACATTTTAGGGTCAGCTGTTGCAATAGTGGTGGTAGTGACGCAGTCTTGTTCAGACTCATAGTGAGTGGATTAGCAGGGGTCAAATTTGATTGGTATGTTGAACTACCCAACAGCTCGGTGAGGACTTTTACTGAGTTGGAGCACCTCTTCATGAAGAGGTTTGTTGGAGCTCAGCAGAGACTGACTGTAGGCAACCTCGTTGTAGTGAAGAAAAATCTTAATGAGTCCCTTGTTAATTATATTCTCAGGTGTCACAACCTGAGCATGAAATGCGAGCCACAACTATCCGAATAGCATGCCATCAAGATTCTTCTTAAGAATATCCATGGCCCAGTCTCCTTCATGGTTAAGGGGTTTACCATCAAAACATTCAAAAAACTAATCAACAAGGTGGCTAGCCTACTAGAGGAAGCCAAACAGTTTCCCTTTCCTGACAATCATCTCTACCCAAGCTATAAAAGTTGTTCAAGATGAAGCCAGGGATAGTTGTGTAAGTGGATAGAGGGGAGTAGCTAGCCAGAGTCTAGTATGAGAGAACCTGAGCCTAGTAGCCTCCTTTGCCACCTCCTCTGCCACCACCTCGGCTGTTATACCTATTTCCACAACCACCATAGCTGCCACAATGGCCATTCTTGCCACCTCAGCAGCCTACCCAACAATGGTATTTGTATCTACCGCTAGATAGCTATTAAGCACCTACTCTTGCTGATAGATTGAATAAGCTATATTTATTCAAGAGGGAGGTAGTTTAGAAAATCATTAAGAATCTCTTAAAGAAACTTGAATTTCAGTTATTAGAGCTTAAGAGGCCTGAGAAAGTGGGCAAGAGCGATGATCCTAGCTATTGCCCCTACCACCGCATGTTAGGCTATGTCTTAGAGAATTATATTAGTTTTAAGGACTGGCTTGAGCATAGCTACAAGTCGGGAGCCATAGTTATCCCTAAGGAATACATTTTGGAACAACCATCTAGTTTTGTTAGGGTAATCCTTAGGGATACTTGCGATCCTCTTAAGACTAAGAAAGATTAGGATATCTCTTTATCCCATATCTACAAAAAAATCATTGCTAAGATCAAGAAGCATTCCTTGCAGTGCCTGAAGTAGCTCAAACCTCCAAAACCAAGGAAGGTTTGCTAGTTGCAAAGGATAACTCAGGAAAGGGGATAGATTAGCAGTAGTAGTAGCTCACCACAGTTGCCCGAGATATTCTAGTAGTGCAACCACCATTCGAGTACAACACTTCATCCACCATTGCATCTACTTCTCCCTCTGCTAGCTCCTCTTCCACCGGCAAGATTATTGTATCAGCGAAGTTGGGTGTTAAATCCCTTAGTCCGCTTACTTTACTTGATTTCTATCATGTACCCCCACCTAAAAAGAAACCAATGTAAGAAGCAGATTTTACTTACATCTTGTCCATTTATGATGCTCTTGATTTTATTCTTATTGAAAACTTTGCAAGTCCAGAAAATAATAATAGCTCAAGTAATTCTGATCCTTTCTCTTCTAATTTAGAATTAGACTTTCCTTTTCTGAATCAATCGGATTCACCACTTGAGATTGACTTGGAGTCAACTGACTCTAAGGATCCCATAGAAGAAGCTATAGGTATGCCTGATTAGAAGGTAGAACTTTCCACAAGTTCATCATTCCATGAAGTCACTGAAGTCAACCTGCACAATGGCAAAGTTCTACCTCCTAGGGTAGCACCTTAGGATAAGGGTAAATAGGTCATTGGTTCTAGTGAGCAGATAGCCCCTCCACAAGATGCTACACCTATGGAGGATCAAGTCAGAGTTGATTATAACATCCTAGCGCATCTTAGAAAGTTGCCAACTAACAACTACTGAAGAGTAGGCACCCCACTCAAAGGATATCCTAGGAATTACATTCAGTGATGATGACCTACTTCTAGGGATGAATGGACACAACCTCCCCATTTACATTACAACAGATGTTGGCAGATACAAGCTATCAAGAGTTCTGGTTGACCACGATGCATCAGTCAATATTATGAATCTAAGAACCATTGCCTACTTGAGGATCGACATCTCCAAACTACAAAAAGAGAGGATGATGTTAAGAGGATCCAATGCACAAGGTGAGAGGTCCTTAGGCTTCATAGTGTTGTCATTGGAGATAGATGATTTGGAGACTGAAGCTAAGTTTCACATCATAGACTTAGATACATCTTTCAATGCTTTGCTTGGGAGACCATGGATACATGAAAACAACAGAGTTTCATCCTCTCTATAACAGTGAATGAAGTTCATGAGAGGTGGGATTGAGTACTGCGTAAAGGAGATCTCAAACCATTCACAGTTCATGAGGTCGGGATATATGAGGATGCATCCTATTTTCTCCCCTAAAATCAATAAGTCCATTCTCGTGAACTTATTCAAGATCCCCATGGGGGACAAAAAGAAAGAAAAGAAAAATAAAAAGAAATAGAAAAAGAAATGAAAAAAGAGAAAGAAAAAGAAAATAAAAGGGAGTGAGGAATGGACTTAGGGGAAGACATAGATGCTGACATTAGATTCCACCCACAGTTTGTCACTCCATTCAAATATATGGGTAAGATGACCCCACCTCCCCCAGGAAGAGGAAGAGGATAGTTTAGAGGTAGCCTCCAAGTTGAAAAGCCTCCCTATTGGCCACCCAATAGGAGGTATGTCCCAACCACTTGGAGTACACCTGCTATCCATATAGATTTATAATCTAGTTTAGAGGATGAGTCTTATATGATTAGCACACCAACCAACTTTTCTTAGCAGTATATCTCTTTTGAGGTGACACTTGAGCAGGATAGTGATGAAGATCGAGCTCCAAAGCAAAGCATAAATGTATCTAAGTCCACATGTGAAACAGTTAGACATCGGTTGGGAACCTTAGCTCTAACCCCACTTTTCTCATAAAAAGTTGAGGGTTTGGTAATTAAGGAAGCCCCTAAGTCATCTATAGATGTGAAGACTTAGAGATTCTTTTAGGGAGCAGCATCCTTAAGTCAAGAAGTTGATGTAGAACTTGATGATGATTCATATAAAGATTTAATAGAATTACCTTTTGATTATTACTCACCATGTGTTCTAAACTTAGCAAAGAAAGGGTTAATCCCACATACCTGGCCAAACCACAAGTTATACTATTTTGAAAGAATATGAATGAATAAATGCAAAAGCTTTCAATTAAGACTAGGACTGGAATTCAGTACACTAGGTCCAGTCGATGATCACAATTATTGCTTAGTCATCACCAATCATTTAGAATATAATAGGTTATTTTAAAATCATGCCAACTTATATGAGGAAGTGTGTATGGAAACTTTAGATGCTCCAGATGATTTTGAAGTAAAAGATACACTGCTAGAGTTTGAGGAGGAGATCAGATCAATAATTGACGAGCTCAGAGAAATCAATTTAGGAATTGAAGACAACCACATCCGACATACATCAGTTCTTTATTGAATAATATTGAAACCAATGACTTAGTTAGACTATTGATTGAGTTTAAGGACTTCTTTGCATGGAGTTATGAAGAGATTCCCGATTTATCTCTTAAGGTAGCAGTCCATAAACTAGCAATAGAGCCTAGTGCTAAACCTATCATGCAAGCTCCTAGACGCATATGATCATACATTGAATAATAGGTCATTTTTTAAGTTAAGAAATTAATCGATGTAGGCTTTATCAGGGAAGAAAAATATCCTACCTAGTTGGCCAGTGTCATTTGAGTTAAGAAGAAGAATGGCCAAATTCGCATGTGTCAATTTTAGGGATCTAAATAAGGCATGCCCAAAAGATGAATTTTCACTACCAATTCTAAAACTGGTTGTGGAAATTACCTCATCTCATGCAGCCATATTTCATGGATGGATCATCTAGATATAACCAAATAAAGATTTCCATTGATGATAAAAGAAACACTGTATTTTGAAGCCCGATCAGAATTTTTTGCCATAAGGTCATGCCTTTTGGTCTTAAAAATGCTGGTGCTACATACCAGCAGGCCATGACTTAGATCTTCAATGAACTCATTCATAATCAAGTCCAGTTCTATGTCGATGATCTCATAATCAAAAGTAAAAAAAAAGAAAGACCATCTCTTTGACTTGAGAATAATTTTCAAATAGTTAAGGTAATTTAACCTCAAAATGAATCCCCTGAAGTGTGCAATCAGAGTAGCTTCAAGGAAATTTTTTGGGTTTGTTGTCTAACACTGGGGAATCAAAATTGATCTAGAGAAGATCAAGGAAATATTAGAAATGGCACCCACTAAAAGTCTAACTCAACTCAAATCATTCCAAGGGCGGTTAGCATATCTAAGATGCTTCATATCCAACCTGTCAGGAAGATGTCAACCATTCTTGACACTTGTCAAAAAAGATGCCAAGTTCAACTAGGATGACAAGTGCCATATGCCTTCCAAGACATCAAGCACTACATAATGTCACCGCCAGTTCTAGAAGCCCTTATTCTGGGTAAGCCATTAATACAATATACTGCTGCATTAGAAGAATCCCTTGGCACTTTGTTGGCCCAAGCCAATGACGAAGGGAAAGAGAATGCACTCTATTACCTCAGTCATCATCTAATCCCTACAGAGTCAAACTATCCACCTATTGAAAAGCATTGCCTAGCTTTAATCATTGTATCCCAAAAGCTATGGCATTATATGCATTCTCATAAGGTGAACCTGATCTCTAGGATCAACTCACTGTAATATCTCATGACACAATCGATGTTATCCAAATGGTTGGTCATTGGTCCATGATTTTAGCACAGTTTGATATACATTTCGTATCCCTCTCTATGGTGAAAGGATAAGAACTAGTAGACTTCTTAGCGACACACCCACTTCTTGATAATTCTTTTCTTAGTGATGACATCCCCGATAAATAAATCATGAACTTAGGGGACATTAGCATTCACCGTTGAGAGATGTATTTTGATGGTGTAGCTTCCTCTCAAAGAGGAGAAGAACCACGATCTACTATCCAAGGAAAGGCAGAGGTAAGAATAGTTCTCCTAACTCCAGATCACGATGTGATGAGATGCTCATATTATTTGTCCAATCCATGCACCAACAACAAAGTCGAATATGAGGCTCGATGCAGAGTTAATTACTCTAAGCATCCGTAATGTAAATATCTTCGAGTCTTAACCAAATCTCCTACAAGGTTCTAAAGGCTAGGCTCCATCCCTACCATAAGTACACTATGGAGTTGTTGGCCAAAATCCCAGAGGTTACCATTTTCAAGATTCTTCAAGGAGAAAATATCATAGCAGATGCTTTAGCCAAGCTCGCCAAGGAGTTGACATGTCTGAAAGATGAGTCCATATCAATAAGGGCACAAAATAGGAAAGTCTTATCCCTTATTGATGTTGAACTCATTGAGAGACTCTCTCTTGAAGGGGGAGGTTGCCATTTCCTAAAAGGATTATGAGTTTGATTAGAGGCAACCATTTATGGATTTAAATATAGGTAAACTACCTCAAGAGAAGTCCATAGCTTATCAGGTGAAGCAGAGAGCACTTTCTTATGCTCTCATGGATGGCACCTTGTACCGGTTATCTTTTGATCATATGTGGTTATGTTGTTTGGACAAACATGAAGCCTGTAAGATCATGACCAAGGTACACTTAAGTTTATGTGGAGTGCACCAATCCAGTCCGAAGATGAAAGCCAAGATCAAGAGACTAGGATACTATTGGCCGTCGATGATCACAAACTATATGAATGTAGCTAGGTGATGTCATAAATGTCAGATACACGGTGTGGTCCTACACCAACCATCCAACATTCTACACCCTACTTTGGCCTCATAGCCATTCCAGTGTTGGGGCACCGACATAGTAGGTTTGATTGATCCTCTTTCTTTTAAGGGTCATCATTTCATCTTAGTTTCCACTGATTACTTTTTTAAGTGGGTGAAGGAAATCCCACTCAAAGAGGACACAACTCAGCATGTGCTCCAATTTTTGTAAAACCATATCGTATATAGGTTCGGGGTGTCTCGATGAATTATATCCGATAATGATACTGCACTCAAGAGCACCAAAATCAATTGATTTGTAAGGATATACAGTATATATTGGAGATATTATACCATCTACTTCTCGAGGGAAAATAGATTAGTAGAAGTTTTCAACAAAATTCTCATACTGATATTAAAGAAGACACTCGATTGTAAGCAATGGTGGCATGAGCAGTTAGTTGAAACCTTGTGGGCTTACCACACCACATATTGAAATACAACTCAATCTACCCCTTTCTCTTTAGTTTATGGGCCTAAAGCCATTCTACCATTAGAAGTCCAACTCCCATCATTGAGGATAGCTGTGTGTAGAAAGATCATAATAGAGCAGAATGTGAAGTTGTAATTAGAATAGCTCAAAGGTTTGGAGGACAGATGCCTCCAGGCATGTTAGAATCTCAAGTTGTACAAAGCCAAAATGATTCAAGATCATAATAAGTTGGTCCATCCTAGAGCTTTTAATGTATGAGAGCTTATTTTAGTTCTAAGGAGACTAATTTTTTCTCATTGAAAGATGGGAGGCTAGTTTGAACCCACTTGGGAAGACCCTTTTTCCATAGAGAAAATTTACCAAGGAGGACCTTATTAGCTCATAAATCATAAGGGAGAGCGCCCGATCCTTCAAATCAATAAACTTAACCTAAAAAATATTATCCATAAATCTTATTTCAAAATAATTATCAATAAAAATTTTCATCTCAAATTCCATCTCTTATATTTTTGGAAAACATCTTTGTTTGTGAATCCACCTCGATGTGTTTAGGGTAGGTGTAAGAAACTTGAGCAGCGTCCTATCCTTTATCAACATAACACCAACACAAACTATACACAACCACATAAAAAAACACATATCTTTTGGCTTGAGCTACTTTGAGTTGGGATACACACCAGCGACACTCACTCAGTAGCTGCTCTAGGTCAGGCTCACATGCTACCCTGCTAGTGTGTCACCCAAGTGGTTCCTTATTTGAGAGGACATAAGTCTACTATGCTTTCTTCCTGACTTGACCATTGCACACTGACAAGTAACTTGTTAATTTGGTAAGCCTTACTACACAACCGGTAAGCTACCTCATGCCGGCTTCATTTAAGAAGATGTGAGTCTGCTATGCTTTCTTCTTGAACTAGTCATCTTACACAAATTGGGTTGAGTATATTTGAGGCTTAGGATAAGTCCCCCAGTGGATCCTTTCCTCCTGACTACTTTAAGTCTAGGTCTAATCCTCCCATAGGACTCCCCACTTAGTAGTTGCCCTAGGTCGGATATCATCTGTCCTGCCGACGACAAACTATCCCGATGATCATTTTTGTCATTGAATATGTAAGTCTACACGCCCTCTTTTCAGATTGATCATCGCACTTTGACGGGCACCTTAGGTTGGTTGGACCTCGCTATGTTGACAGCAATCCATCTAGTGGATACACCACTCATGGCAGATGGAAGTCTACTACGCCTTCTCCTTGAGTTGGCCACTGTACACCTATAGGCTTCCTTTTATAAGGTCTAGGATAATGCCCTTAGCGGCACCTCCCCTGTGGGCACTCTATTTCGATCACGTTCTTTGTTACCCTATTTGGACACTACCCGAGTTACTCTTAGATTAGATAGTTTCCCTTTCATAGTAGCCACCCCAATAGTTGGAGAATCCATCTTACAGATATGCATATTCTCCCTTGGACCAGTAAGTCTGAGATAGGACGAGGCTGTTATAGCCCCTTCTCAATGTAGTCCCTCGTGCACCAATAGGGTCTATGATAACATATAAACAAAAAATTTATATTCGCTTATGGATTTGGAGGACACCCCCAATAGTACCTTTTCTCAAGCACACATCCTATCTTTAGGGAAGTGTTAACAAAACTCTCTATAGGAATCACCTGACTACTCTTGAGTTGATATTAGTCCCAAGAGGAACGCACTCAGTAGTCTCCCTAGGTCGAGTTTGATTTATTGTGCAACCAACAGATCACCCCAACGGTTTCTCCCCGCTTTGGAAGATATAAGTCTGCTATGCTTTCTTCCTAGCCCAACCATTGCACACTGAATGGCAACCATTAAGTTGGATAACTCTACCTCACAGCTAGTAGACTATCCCTTTTGGATTTGTAAATCTATGAGAGGCCAAGGCTGATATAGCCCCTTCTAGGTTGGTCAATCGCACACCAAAAGGGTCCATAATTTTAAATCTTGTTGAATTTGGCTGAGTTCACATCCCCAGCGGATATGTCCTCACTTCAAGATCAAACATAAACTAATTCAAGTAAATCAAATCAAATTAAAATGATATTAATCATGGCTATATTTGAGTTGATATGAGTCCACAATGACATTCACTCAGTAGTTTTCCTAGGTCAGGTTCGATTTGTTGTGCTACCAATAGGTCACCCCAACAATTGTTCCCCACTGTAAAATATGTAATTCTTCTATGCTTTCTTCCTAGCTCAACCATTATACACTAAAAGGCAACCTTTAGATTGAATAGTCTTGCACCGTAGCCTGTAGACTATCCCATTAGATTTGTGTACCTGAGATAGGCCAAGGATGATATAACCCTTTCTTAGTGGATCCATCACACACTGACAGGGTCCATAAATTAAACCAAACTCTTATCCCCAGTGTATACATTCCCAAACAAATCTATGAAATCAAACCCATATACTCTTATCCCTAGTTGATAGCCTGAACCTACTTCCCTAGTGGAACATTCATATTTCCAATCCCTAGCGGATCCAAGCTCTTATCTCCAATAGATATGTCCTAAACCTTAAATTAAATTGAACCCAACCTGATTCTCCAAGGTGGAGTTGAATCACATCCTTCTCCCAAGTGGAGCCCCAAATCATATACAAATAAATCAAACAAAAAAATTAAATCATATCCACGCTCTCCAGTGGAGCCATCACAAATTAAAACAAATTAAACCCAGCCTTGATTCCTAGTGGACTCTGGCCCATATCCCTAATGGATATGTACCACCAATCATATCCATTAAATCCAACCAAACTCCTATCCCCAGCAGACACATTAACGAAATCAAACTCATATAACCTGAACCTACTTCTCTAGTAGAAGGTTCACACACATATCCTCGGTGGATCTTCTTTCCACAAATCATTTAACCAAATTAAATTCAAAACCTTATCCCCAGTGGATAACTTAGACCTGCTTCCCTAATAGAAGGTTCATATACCCGATCCCTTAATGGATTCCTTCTTCCTCGCTTATACCCTTGGCATAAGTTGAGTTGCATTGTACTAAGATTGTGATTCTGTCTACCTCAAGTTTAGGTATAGATCATTTATATTAACACTTGTAATGCTTTAGACGTTGTTGATCATCTCGGTCAATGCCAATATGTGTGATGTACCTTGTTAGTTACACCACACCTATTGGGGGTCCTTTTGTTGACCTAACTTTTAGAGTAAATTCTCAAACTCCTCATCATAGATCTAGAATTCTTGTAGACACTAAGAGTTCCTTAGACTTAAGACACTTCTAGTGATTAGGTGAACACTTAACTTAAGTCTATAGACTTAGAAGAGTTAGTCATAGTAGTAGGTCATGCCTTAGGGAGTTAGGGAGACTTATCCACCCTATGGCCTAAACCTAATCCATGCATTCCTTTTCAATTCAAATAAAAAATCCAAATTAAATTTCCAAAATTCACAATCAATTTCAAACCAAATGAAGTTCCCAAAATCCTCCGTAAACCTTATGATTGAATTTTATGGCCTTAACCTTAGTCAAATCCAATTCAATCTAAATTCAATTGATTTTCTCAAAGATCAATTCAATCCATCAATCATTTATCAAATTCAAATCCAAAATTGACTCCAAAAGATTGAAGCCCAAAATCACATCCAAGCTGCAAAATCCTTCCTAAGCCATAGGACCCACTTTCATAAGCTTAGCCAAAACCCCCTTTAAATCAAATAAAATTTAATTGATTTCATTACAAATTAATTAGACCATCAATTATCTTTCTAAACATAAATGAAATTTGTATTCAAATGATCAAAACTAAATCAAACTAATTCAAATTAAACCAAGACTCCTCTTAAGCCATATGGACCTACCTCCATGAGCTTAGCCAAATCTTAACCCGAACCAACCCAAAATCAGTTGATTTTCTCAATCTGGTAATCAATTATCTTCACAAATATAAATGAAACCCACATTCAAATGATAGAAATTGAATCAAACTAAAGCAAATTCCTTCTTAAGCCCTATGGACCTACCTCCATGAGCTTAGCCAAATTTGCCTCCAACTCACTCCAAACTTGAGTGATTTTTTCATAAGTCAATCATATACTCAATTATCTTCCCAAATACAAATGAAATATAAACTTGAATAACCAAAACCAAAGCCAAAACCAAATTCAAATCAAATTATAACCCAATTTAGACCCTTTAAGCCAATTTTTTGGATTTAACCAACACCCATCAAAATCAGGCCAAAATTAATGGAATTTCTCTTGAATCAATCATTCCTTCTATCACCTATCCAAATATAAATGAAACCTACAATTTTCAAGAATCAACCCAAGTCAAGCCCAACTTAGCCCTTTCGAATTGAAAATTTAAAATGAACCAAAACCCATCATAGACAAAATTGATTGTAGTTGGATTTAGATTTCAATCCTTGAACCCATATATAAATCCAACTAAACATTAACCAAACCAAAACCCAGCCAATTGACCCATTTAGGTCAGCTTCACTCAAAGTGGCCTAAAGAACTCATATGAACCAAGTTCTAATCCAACATAAATTGGATTGAACCAAGCCCATCCCAACCTCATACCATGATCACTAATCACCCTAGGATGCTCAATTGCCTTGAATTAGGTCAAACCAAGTAAACTTGGTGATTTGACCAAGTCAACCCTTAGCCCATATGAAAACCAAAATAGCCAAAACTCACCATACAGTAAATCAATTGAAACCTTTGATTCACACCAACTCATAATAAATGATAGAACATGACTTGACTATCAATTGAGCTAAACCAAACCCAATTGGCCATTTGACTCACGTTAACTCAAATTGGCCAAAAGGGAAAAAATGGGTCAAATCATGATCCAATCTAAATTGATTGCAACCAATGGCTCAAGTTTACTTCAAATTGACTATTGAACTTAACCAAAGCCATAATTGGGCCCAATATAACCAATTGTTCAACCTAACCCAACTAAGCCCAAATTGACCTAAAGGGTTTAATTGGCCAAAATCCAAATTAAATCCAAATTGATTCAAACCAAAACCTACAATCATTTTCAATTAACCAATTGAACTTGAACCACCACCCAACCCAAGCCAATTTGACCAATTTGGTTAAATTGGTCAACTTGTCCATTTGATTCCAAATGAGCCAAAATTAAACCTAAGCCAAATTGATTGAAATCACTTGAGCCAAAACTATTGAAATCATCATTTGAACCTAAGCCAAGCCTTAGTTTGACCCAATTTGATAAATTGGTCAACCCAGCCCAATATGACCCAATATGATCCAATATGATCTAATATGACCCATATGACCCAAATTGAGCCAAAATCCATGATACCAACTTATGGGACCTTGGGACCTGACCTAACCTGAGCTAAACCCATAGTAGGTCAGCCCAAAAATAGGCCAAACCAAATTGGAGTCAAACCCAAGGCAAATCCCTCATGGATCCTCTCCCCATATAGAATTCCATCCATTTATAGCAAAGCCCACTCCCTCTTTACCTTTGGTAGCCATCAAAGACACAAATGGGGAATCACCTAGCCATCTAGTTGACCTTAAGTGGGCTAGGCTTGCCATGGACCAAAGGGAGGTGAGTTAACTCACCTCCCTCCCAAATCAAGAACCCCATGGACAAAGGGAGTTGGCCAGCCATGTCAAGCCTTGAGCCACCTCCCAAGCATTCCTCTACTTAAATCGAGCCACATGGACCTGATGGGGGACAACTCTGATGCTCTAACGTTAGCTGGCCAATTGAAAAATGGGAGACAATCCCATCTATCCACCTCAGCCAATTGAGGGGTATACCCCTCAATTCGAATGAAAAATAAGACAATTTGCTTCATCTAAACTCCCAAGAGAGAAATGAAACTCCTTAGCAAGTTCTCAAGCGATTCCAAGCCCTCCCCACTTCAGATTTTCTCTTCCTGTATGAAGCCAAAATAGGGGAGCTCACCTCTAATTCTAACTTCTCTATTTCTCAACCAAAACCCAATTACTCTAACACACACCTTCCATGCACATCATCAAAGCCAAGAAAACCTTCCCTCGAGCTCTAAGCCCTCTGGAGAATGAACTTTGATCAAAGCTAAGTGTCCAAAGAGGCTATCTTGGTCTCCCGAGCTAACCACTTGGAATTAATCCAATTGCTGCTCAATAGGGCTTCGTCTTCACTAGACTAAGCTTCCTCAAGTGTGCAAATAGTTGGTCTTAGCTCTAGTGAGATATTTTCCATGAAAATTGAGCTTTTGGCAAAATGTGTTGGAGCTTTATGAAGAAAATTTGCATGTGAGCCGATCTTAGCCATTAGATCTTTGTGGATCCCTCGCGCAAAGGTGTGGGGTTATTTTAGAGTAATTCCAAGCTTGAATCGAGTTATCCATGGTGGATGGGCTCCATTGTTCATCGCTCATGAGTTGATAGATCATAGATCATCTATGTCATGTGATCATAATGGACAACTATGATTAGATCACGCTAGATCGATCGATTAATTCTTCTTTAACCGTGAGTTTGATTGTGGCCATCCGATCTTAGATCAAATGACTCAAGAGAAACCATGTCTCACCGGCATCTGAGTCAGCCGTGAATTTGACTACTTAAATAGCCAATCTCATGGCACCGCATGGAAAGCACACCATATCAGCGCACCACGTGGCATTGACAGGATTAGGATTAATTAAGCCTAATTAATTGGTTTTATTAAGGCTGAGACTTTATAAATTCATAACAAATTATAGAAAAATTCAAAAAATATAAACAAAGGCTCATTTTAAAGGGTTTCAAAGAGGAATCCATTAAAAATATCTTTAATTAATTATAAATAGTAATTTAGGTTTAATTAAAAAATTTAATTAGCTTATTTACTCCCTAATTAATCAACTAATTAAATTCAAACTTTCTGAGATTGTTTAGGGGATGACCTCTACCTCCCTTATTTTTCTTAGAATTTTTTTGATTGATTAATTAGGGAAAGTGATTGATTAAGCCCTAATTCCCTTCTTAACTTAATTAAGTGATAATTAAGCATATAAGAAGTAATTAATTAACTAATTGGTTCCTTAATCACTGTTTAATAGTGGGGAGACTTAGGGAATTGGATTGGGGCCTCCCTCCAAATCTTTTCCTTAAGTTTCCTTCATTTTTTCAAGAAAAGATTAATTAAAGATTAATTAAAGATTAATTAATTAATTAATGATTTTACTAGTTAACTTAAAGCTCAAATCATGCCAAATCATGTTTAATTAAATGAGAGGGCTTATGGAATTGGGTTGGGACCTCTTTCCTAACCTGCTCCCCTTAAGCCCATTTCATTTAAAGGATAATTAATTAAATTTGGGAATTTAGTAAAGAGGAATTGATTAATTTATTTATGGCATGATTAATTAAATTAAAAATGTAATCACATATGATTCTCTTTAACTAATTCATGGGTAGATCTTTAGGTGTTTGAGAGCCTAAAGATATTTAATGGAATTATGATTCACCCATATGTGTGAGAAAATCATAAAAGTAATCAGGTAAGTTTCTTAAGCTTAATTAACCAATAATTATGATCTAATTGTATTAGGCTCCTTTCATTTCACAGGATCATTGCTAATTTACTTTTCAATTCATTTGCATATCACATTGGCTGATAATTATTTATTTAATTACTTTAAAGTAACATAGATAAGGGTCAATTAATTGATTTAATTCACACCTTAACTTAATTAAACCATAAAATCTTCCTAATTATCATTTATTAAATTAAATCAACTTACAAACATGAGATGGGATTAGGATTAGTAAACTCCTTGTCATATTCCCTAAATCAAATCAAACATGAAATTAAAAATGACATCAAAAAGCTTTAGTTTACTTTAAATGATTTTATTTGATATAATTGTCCTTAAGAATTAATTTAATTAAATGAAAATATATGTTTATGTTTATTTATTTCTCTCCAATCATATTAAATGTTGTATTATATTTGATTCATGAATTCATCTTTTGCAAAATCAATTAAAATAAATGGTTTCCTTTATGTCAAGCTTGCATGTGTTGATTTAAATTAATATATGTGTGGCTATTATCTCTATTAAATCTAAATATATTTTCTAAAGGTTATAAATGAATGATTACATATGCTATGAATGCTAGTTATAAATACATAAGAGATGTGTGTGATTATAGCTTAAGTGTATGAAGTGAAGTTTCTTTTCTTTCATTCATGTATTGA
Organism: Cymbidium sinense; assembly: GCA_021442155.1. NCBI lineage: Eukaryota > Viridiplantae > Streptophyta > Magnoliopsida > Asparagales > Orchidaceae > Cymbidium > Cymbidium sinense. Next base: position 101,998,616 of record CM038222.1, read on the forward strand.
TTTATGTAAGTATTACTGTTAATGGGTATATAACTTGGACATCCCGAGAATACGAGGCTTTAGCTAGCCCCAAGGAGGTCATTTGATTATATCACCTCATTGGTTTAACAATGATACATACTCAATTTGATTTCATTCTCATGTGTTTCAATACTATAATTTGGATAAGACTTTACTCCATTTGCATAAATTTTCAATCAAATAATAAAAATATAATTTTTTTGCATGGTTTTCCTTCATTTATTTGTATATACATCCATATTTATTTAAGAAAAGTAAATATTTAGTTTGGACATCCCAGGAATATGAGACTTTAAGCAGCCCCAAGGAGGTTATTTTATTACCTCATTTCCCTGGTTACAATGGCATGTACTAGCTTATGTCTCTTATACATGTGTGTGTGTACTTAATTATGGAATTAGAACCCCTTGTATTTTATTAAAATACATGCATTTGCAATATCTCAAGTGATTAAATTAATTGATTATATGATTTGGAGCTCTCTTTTTTATGTTCATATATATAAATTTACATATGGTTGAATGTGATGGTAACTATTTTGGACATCTCGAGAATACGAGGCTTTAGCTCATTCTAAGGAGGTCATTTGATTACCTCACTTTCCTGCTTAATAATGATACATACCTATGTAATTTCATCCCTATGTGTTTTTGTATAAGAATCTATATAAAGCTTTAAATTAATATGATAAAATGATTAAATCAAAGGAAAAATATAAAACTTCAAATATACATACTCACATCCATCATTTAAGTGTGCTAAAACATATTGTATGTTACATGTTATTCACTTAAGACTTAATCATATGCATGTTACTTGCGATGGAGAGGAATGATTTTACATATGTCATGTGATAGTAATTCAATCCAATTAATCTTAAGATGCCCTTCAAGTTGAATATAATTATTTAAATAGAACCTAAACATATGATTAATTTAAAATGTGTAATAAGCCATTCACTAAAGAGAACTAAATCTAATTATCATGCTTTAGAAATTCGTTAAGGTAGGGATGAAAGAGAGTAATCCTCTCATTTTCTTCTCTTTATAACACTTAGTCACTTAGTTGCTAAGTGTAAGTCAAATGAAATAAAAGAAAACACTACGTAAAATTCTTAAATCAATTAAATCATTTAAATTAAAATCAACCTCCTATGATTAAACATCCTTTCATACTTAGAAAAACATAACAATGCTTTGTTGACACATACCCCACAAGCCTTAATACGCACACATTAGAAATTTTTTTTATTTTTATTTTATTTTTTTTTATTTTTAGGGAAGCCCCATGTAGGGGTATTTTATTGCCACAAAAAGAGGGTTACAAGATCCTTAAAAGGGGATAAACTCCAGAACTACTGCTCAAAGAGCTACAATCAGCCTAAGGAGTAAATCCCCTATCTAAGTACATCCAAGAGTAAAAGAAAGCATAAAAAACAATCAAAAGATACAAGATGATTAACATAATAAGCTAAAGTAAGAATAAAGCCAATGCTCTGGAGGATGTGGGAATGCATGATAACTGGAGCACCAAAAGGAGAGAGAATCACCGCAAAGTTATAATAAGAGAAGATTAGAGCTTAAGGTAATACGATAAAAAAGTTTGAAGAAAACAATATAATATGAGTATGTTAGTAAGGAATTGTGATAGAGAAGGCTCAGCTCAATCACATCCTATTGTAGATGCAAGTATGAGCATCCAAACTTCGAGAAGGGTTACATCACATGAGCTACTACCAACCAATAGGGAGTGAGATCATCAGCCATCATAGCCAACAAACCCGCGGAGAAGGTAGCACCGCTTGTTGATATTCTTGTGAGCTTTATTACCGCAAAACCTAAGCAAAATCATATCTAAAATATAGGTAATTGCTAAGAGTCAAGGATAAGGAGTCTCATTCAAGAAAATTATCATCAATATAGTCATCTTGACATGAGAATACATTAAACATAAGAGAATGAGCCATCTTAGCTTAATCTCATGAATAGTCATATCCAACAAAGAAATTAGTTGAGGAGACAACTAAAATCCTCAGAAGTCAATGAGCCTATAATTAAAAGCATCCCAATCACATGATATGTAAATGAAACTTTCGTAAAATAACCCATGAAATAATCCCATTGATGTCAGAAAGACAATAGTAAGGGAAGACATAGCTCAACACAGAATGAATGCAACCAACCAATATTGGTACCCAAAAGAGTTAGAGGCAGCCCAATAGCAAAGATTCAAGGCCACCATTCATAATCAGATCAACAATCAATGGGAACAAGACAAAGAAAAGGCAACAACAAACCAAGACAGAAGGACTAAACCGCCATAATACCACTGAAAAAACATCTCATAAGATCGCACTAACAAATCAACAGGTAGGTGTGAAGCAATGAGAAAGGAGATAAACAGTATCGAAAGCCAAAGAAATAAAGAAGCATCCATAAAATAAAATAAGATAAAATCAGGTCCAAATATGATCTATGAGAATCCAGAAAATAAAGGCAAAGAATAGCCAAGAAAAGACAACCCGGCAAAGAAGAAATATAAAGACAAAATAAGACAAACAAAGAAAAGAACATAATAATATATGAGAAAACATGTCGCATAACAGCAAAACAAACATAGACAACATAATGGACGCATACAATAAAACCCATAATCATATGAAGCATATGAACCAAGACAAACAAAGTAACCTCATGTAATCGTGATTAAAAAACAACCAATGAAAGGTAAATGCAAAGTCCCGCCTTGCTACCACAAAATTATAGGATTAAAGTACAAAAGATATTAAGAGATAAGATAATGGCCCAACAGAGACAAATTGACGAAAATCAAAAGCTACCACATAAGGAACATTCATAAAGAGCAACAATATCCCAATTCAGCCTATAATTCTTGTAGAAATACCCAGCTTGCCATAACAATCTTGAGTATACAAACCATAGGTTAAGATCAAATAACATTAGTACAAGGATCACAATACTAAGAAGACTAAAAAGGGACTACAAAGAAGTAAGAAATTCGAGACAACTAATCGAGCAAAACCAAATCCACAAACATCCAAAACCTTAAAAATAAATAAATGTAAATATCGACTATAGTACCTATCATATAAAATGACACTCCAATCCAAGAAAATAACACAAACCCAATAGATGGATTACAATATAAATAATGACCAGAATATGATTCAGAAAAATTAAACCCAATCCATTCCAAGAAAGGCTGAAAATAAATAGTGCAAAAGATACACCATAATCCAAGAAGTAAATGCAACAAGACAACTGCAAGAAAAGAAAAAAAAAGAAAAATGAGATTCCAATGACATACACCACAAACTAATCCAATAAGTGATAAGAAGTTAATGTAACAATAAAATAGGTAGAGACAATAAGAATCAATAATAAAGTCAAGAAAAGTCCAGACCCAAGCAAGACAAGAAGAAAAAATACAACAAAGCGTGAAGAAAAAAATTGGAAATGGAATCAAGAAAAAGACCAAACCCATAGAAAATAATTAACCAACAATAAACAACCATGGCAAGAAACCTTCAAAACCAAAATTTAATTAATTCCAAACCATCCAACATAGAAGGATTTCGCACAAAAAATCCAATTAAAAGAAAGGCCAACAACTTTATCCATTATCACAAACTAGTAAGATAATCAAAAGAGAAGGCATATGAGCAAGGATCTAGTAGCAGCCATAATATAAAAGCAAACACCAATCATGCATAAAGTCAAAGAAAGCAACAAAATAAATAAGCAAATAAACTAAAGTAAAGTTCATCAAGGAACATCAAAAGTTGATATTGATCCCAAAGAGCCCAAAACTGAACGCATGCAAAGTAGTAATCCACTAGTTTAGCCAGTAACTAAGATAGTAATTACCAATAGTCGATCATAATTCCATCCATTCAAATAAAATAGTAGATCAAAGAAAACCCAACAAAGGTGTATAGGTTGAGAATAGCAAAAGGAAGGATTCAACAAAACCAAAATCACCACAATAAGAACATAAAAAACCCAAAAGAAATTGAAAGCCCGAAAGGACAAAACCCATCAAAGAAAAGAAAGTATCATAACCGATGAGCAAACCTAAGAGGTTGATAAAACCCATCAATCAATGCCCACCAATTAGCAAGGAGATCATGAGACAAGAGAAATAGCATATCAAATTTAAATGAGCAAAAGTTAACAACAACAAAGTGTACAACATCAAGATAGAACAAGAAGGAGAAGGCTAAAACCAAAAAAAACTAACCAACATAAGACAAAGAATGATATCTATGAGGAGTATCCATAAAGAACACAAGGAAACAAAAACCAAAAAAAAAAGGCAAAGAGGAGAATTAGATTCGAGGTAAGGAAGCCCAATTGTCCAAGTTAACAAGTATTTGGGTAATGTAAATTGATCAAAGAAGATGATACGTTTAATCTCGCACTGATTTGCAAGGTAATCAAGACAAGGGGTTACCTTCATGCCAAACATGAGTGATGGTAAAATTCTTGAGAGAGAAGAGCCCTAGTTTGCTTGAAGAGGTAGTACAAACAAGTGTTGCTCATATTGGTAGAAGTCAAAAGGTCAATCAATAGAAGAGAGTCCGCCTCTATCCAAATATTGAGCCAGTCATTTTGAAGACAAATTTCTAGAGCTTTGTGACCGCCATAAGCTCAAGATAAGGACCGGAAATAAGGGGATAAGCAAATGCACATAGACTATACCCTTAGAATCCCTGAAAATGCCTCCACAACCCGAGCCATTATGAGAGACAGAGCCATCAATATTAATTTTAATAATATGATCAAGAGGTTTTTCCAAAACCATTCTATCATTTCGATAGTAAGACTGGTCTGGAAGGTTGAGGCCCATTAGCTATAGATTTACGCCTTTAAAATGTTTTGTGATGAATTAAATTGGCTTTAAATAAGTCACAAATTTTGTTTTAGTTCTAGTAATAATCCTCATGTGATTCATACAATCCCACGATGTTTAGCTTCATTTCGTCCATCCATATGAACCAAATAAGAGTAATGGCGATTATGATTTTAATATGACCTTTAATTGCATTGTCAAAGTAAACTTCAAGAAGTTGATATAAGTAAAAGAACAATTACAATAGTGTTGAATAGATTGTCATACCAAATCCAAATTTTAGAGGCAATAGTCCCATTAACAAAAACATGGTTAACATTCTCAATATGAGAACAACATTGACATTTAGAGGGTAAATAAAACCCTTTACCCCACAACAAAGAGTCAACAGAATAAAGTTTTTAGGATACCAAGTAGAAGAGTAAGAAGAGGGGATATTGTATTCCAAATTTTGAGAACACAATAGAAGAATCGATTGTCTTTAGTGTGAAGCCACACATTTTAAGGTTGAAATCCCCATTATGAGATAGCTTAAAGATAATCTGATCATGATTGTTGGGAGTGATAGAATATTAGTAATCATATTTAAGAAAGTGGAAGGAATAGAATCAAGAATCTTACTAGTGTTCCACTTGTGGTTTTGCCGTAATGAATTAACTCTAAGAGTAACCACTCCAGCTTGTCTTGCCAAAAGAAGGAATTGCCCGAGTTTATGCCCCAAAAAAATTAAGGATTCTCGTCCCATTTGAGAACAAAGTCTTCTCCACAGGAGAATCATTTAAAGGACAAATGAGAGGATGTTTACCCGGCAATATTTAGAAGTCATGAAATTCCAAAGACTATTTTGCTCCTAAAGTTCCACCAAAGTTTGTAGGAGAAGGCATGGATAACTTCTTTGATGGATTTACATCCCAGACCTCCCTCTTCAAGAGTACCACAACTATTAGACCAGGATGACCAGTGCATTCTTTTAGAGGATGTATTGGTTCCCCAGAAGAATTTGTTTAAGAGACGCTCAATTCTGTTTATGGTAGAGTTGGTAGGCACAATGGTTTGAAGAAGGTATATGGGCATGGAATTTAGAGTGCTCTTGATCAAGGTAAGCCTACCACCGAAAGAGAGTAAATGAAATTCCCAAACTGAAATTTTGTTAGAAATTTTTTGAATTAGATCATCAAAAAGGTGTGATCTTTTATGGCCTTTGAAAAGCGGAGGTAATTAAGAGGGAGTTGATTTTGCTTAAAATTAGTAATTTGATATTTGGTTAAGTTTATTAGGAGGAATCTTAGTTGAAGGAAAAAATAGCATTTTCCTTCATTAAGAAAAGACCACTAACTTTACCAAAATCATTTAGAAGGTTCTTGATGGTTTTAACATGTTGAATGGAACCGTTGCTGAAGATAATGAAATCATCGAAAGCTAAGATGAGAAATAGGAAACCTCCATGAGTTTTAAAAGACATATTAGGCTTAGCAAAAAGATCATTGGCTCCTTGACGTATTCAATAGCGATTATAAAAGAGAAGGTGATAGTGGGTCACCTTGCCTCAAACCATGGCTAGAAGGAAAGAAACCTATGGACTCACCATTCATGATAACCGAAAACTAGACATTCGTGATACATCTTTTTATAATCTGGATAAAACTATCAGAAAAACTAAACAAATTCAGGATTTGAAAGAGAAAGTCCCATGAGAGATTATCAAAGGCTTTAACGATGTCCAGTTTGAATAAGAGGTTGCCTCCTCTAGAATTGATATCAATGTCATGAACCATTTCTTGCGAGAAGAAGAATTATCCGATATTGTTAGGTTTAACAAAACCAGTTTGATTAGGGGAGATGATTTTAGGAAGCAAAGGGCTAAGCCTATTATTGATTAATTTAATAATGAGTTTTTGAAAAAAGGTGCAAAGACTAATCGGTCTAAAATCGCCCCAAGATTCAGGGTTGTTAGTTTTGGGAATAAGGATAATAGAAGTGCTTAAAAAGTATTTGGGAATGGGATTTCCATCAAAGAAATCAATAACATTAACTAAATCGATTTTAATAAATGGCCAATTTGAAAGAAGTGGGTCGAGCCATCGTACGCAATGAGTCGGTGTTCATGTTCTTAAGAGTATTACTAATCTCCTCGAAGGACACATAGTGAGTAAATGATTATCCTCACGTTAATCATAGAAGGAATAAGATGGGTGTTTGATAAAGTATCTAGCAACTTAGAATTTAATAAAGTTTGGAAATGATGAATGACGAATCCTTAATATCATTGTTATGGTTATCCATTCACCATTAGAGTTCTTAATTTTCTTAATCAAGTTTAAGGCTTTTTATTACAAATGGCATGAAAGTACACGGTGTTTCGTCACCTTCATCAATATGTTTGCTATGGCTTTTGACGTAATAGGTTTCTTCCATATTTTGATAATTAAGCAAGTTATTCTTTGCAATGTTCAACTCCTCAAGTTTACTAGGATCGGTTGAGAAGATCTTCAAGAGAACAAACCTCTTGTTCCATAGCTTTAAGATTTGTGAAAAGATTTTTAAAAATGTGTTTGTTCCACCAATTAAGATTTTGTTTAAGTCTTTTGAGCTTAAGCCATAGGCGAGTCATACCTTTAACAGAATTATCCAAGAAAATAGGGGCCATCCAATTAGTGATAGCGACATTGGTGAAGTCACTATGTTGGGTCCACATGTTTTGAAATCTGAAAGGAGGGGAGTAGGACGGGTTTGGGGGGGGGGGATTATTGAAGGAAATCAAGAGAGGAGCATGGTCAGACAAAGTTCTGCTCAAATGCTCAACAGTGGTAGAAGACCATTGAACATTAGAATTAATCCACCACTTCTAGCTTTATTTTAGGGCAGTGCATAGTGTGATGTATGTCTTATTTTATGATGTATTATTTTAGACTGGATGTTAGAGTATATATTTTATAGATTGGATGTTAGGCCGTGATTAACCTAATCATATTTTATGCATGGATTGAGCTTAAAGGGTTCTTAAAATAAATATAAATGCTATCTTTTGCAGGTTGCTTAAATCTTTAAGCGCAATCCAAGTTAAGATAGGTGGGTGCTAAGTCCAAATTATATATATAACTGCTTGGGATTGTCTGTGTGTTTAGATAATACTTATTCTGTAGGTATAGTTAGATTTACTTTTTTCTATTTTGAATGTAATTTTACATTAGGAGTTAGGATAAGTGCTATGGGAGGATAAAGATGAACATTGACCAGAAGGCTTAGTCTTGGGGTGTCATGTGATGCCTTGAAGCTTTGTAAATAAAAGGAGAAGAGATATGAAGAAATGAAGGAGACATGAAGAATGAAGATTTGAAGGCCCCCCATAGCATTCATCATTTGTAATTTGTAATTATTCTTTCATATTCTAGGATATATAAGGGTAGAGCTTGACTACCCATTTTCTCTTTTTGGGTTGTATAGTGGTACCCAACCGTACTTTCCTTTTTTTCTTTTATGTTAGAATTATAAAATTGATTGATGTTATGTTTATATTGTGTAATAGAAATAGCATGCCTTTTATAGTTTCTTTATGAATGATGATTTAATGAGTGGTTTGGATCCGATTAGGCTCTTAGGGAAAAATAAATCGTTTACCCAACTATAACTTATAATTAAAGTTTTAAATAACTCATAACCTCACATAAAGCTTAGGCATTAAATCAAGATAATTAAAAGATTTAGCAGCCCCCTAGTTGAATGTTGTATGTTTAACATCATGCATTCATAATGTCTCACTCTTATTAAGAGAGGGTTTCCATCTTTGCACGATAGGGGAAGACTTGACCTTTAAGGGTCTCTTCTATGTTGGAAAATACCTCTTTTTCTCTGATTAAGCTCATAACTCATTTCAACATGCATTTAAGCATAGAAAAATCCAATTTCCTTGGTCAAAATGAAGTATCCAAAATCTGATAAAAATTAAAAAGTTTTGTACTAGATTAAGTCATTGCTCATACCACTCATGCTCTAGTCTCTTAGGGAGTGGGTTTAAGGACTTTAGTCTCTTTCTAAAAAATAATAAACCAACTATCTTGCAAATTCATATGACTTGCCTACATGGTTTTAATGCGTAGGAGGAGTTAGCTGGCTCTCTAGGTAGTTATAAGTTCAACAGTTGGGTGATTTACTATCTTTTGTGGAGGTAAGCCATATATCCATTTTTACTTAGATTTAGGTCATACTTTAGCTCTTGCTAAAGGTCCCTATATTTACGATATGAGGTTACTATTTCCTTTGGGCTACAAGCATAAATCCTCAACTCCTAAAAATTTTCACAACCTCATGTTGACGGATTATAATCTCTAGTAATCAAATAAAAATTCAACTCATAATATATAATTCTCTTCAATTTCAAACATATAAAACCCAATTGTAGGATAGTTTGGAGTGCTCACTAGGTTTTCTAGTATCACGAGCATTCCCTACTCATTTTCTTTGGCTTCTTAATAAGTCTCTCTCCTTTTGACCTATCTTGATTGATTTTCAAAATATAGCTAATTTATTGATAGTCTTACCCTTGAAATCTTTGGTGATAATAATTGCCTACTTTAATCAAGAGTATTCTTAAGAAATTCACCTTCTTTAGAATGTAATTAACTATGGGGGCTTTCCCCCATAGGGAACTTTAGAATTCAGTTTAGTATAAACCCTGCTTTATTCTTCCATGTAAAGCAAGGGAAAAATCTCTCATACATTCGAAGACCCATCATGCCTTAGGAGTCCTCATTAGGTGATTAGGTCCATTGAAGGGTGATGTCTCTATCCTTTGAGATAGTATAGCATACCTCAACGTCATTCCTAATCACTTCAATGAGTACCACCTCAGATTTGTGTGGTGTCCCCCATACATTCAAAAATAAACACCACATGTGTTTGTGTGTAGTTTGTGTTGTGTTAATGAAGGATAGGATGTCACTCAGGTTATTTATACCTACCTTAAACACATCGTGGCAGATACTTAGACAAAAATGCTTTCAATTGAAAGATATGGAATTCAAAAATAAGATTTTCATTGATAATTATTTTTAAACATGAATTTATGGATAATACTTCTTTAAGTAGAGCTCGTTGATCAAAAGTATCAGATGCTCTCCCTTATAATTGATGAGTTGATATGATCCTCCTTGGAAGGCTTTCTCTGTGGTAAAAGGGCCTTCCCATGTGGGTTCAAACTTACCTCCCATCTTGCGATGGTAATAATTGGTCTCCTTAGAAATAAAAGAAGCTCTCCTACTTAAAAAGCTCTAGGACAGACCAACTTATTGTGAGTTTGAATCATTTTGGATTTGTACAACGCAAGATTTTGGCATGCCTGTAGGAGTCTCTCCTCCAAACCTTCGAGCTCTTCTAACCACAACTTGGCGTTCTGCTCTGTCATGATCTTGCTACCTATGACTATCATTAGTGATGGGAGTTGGGCCTCTACTGGTAGAATGGCTTCAGACCCGTACACTAATGATGAAAGGATAAACTAAGTTGGAGTTCTGTAGGTAGTGCGGTAGGCCCACAAAGGTTCAACTAACTGCTCATGCCACTATTGTTTATTATTGTTGAGTGTCTTCTTTAGTATTTGGATGAGAGTTTTGTTGAAAGCTTCTGCCAAGCCAATTTTCCTTGGGTAGTAGATGTAGAATATCTATAATCTATGCTGTGTTTCTGAGCAAAGTCATTGATCTTAGTGCTCTTAAATGTACTACCATTATCAAATATAATTCATCGAGACACTTAGAACAATATGCGATATGGTTCTTAAAAAATAAGAGCACATGCTGAGCTGTGACCTCTCTAAGTGGTATTGCCTCTACTGATTTGGAAAATTAGTCGGTGGCAGCTTATCGTATTTATTTTTAGATGTGGGGGACATTACACAGATCATAGGGTGTACTTATTGAAGTTATCAGGTACAACATTGAGATATAATATACTATCTCGAAAAATAGAGACATCACCCTTCAATGGACCTAATCACCTAATGAAGACTCCTAAGGCATAATGGGTCTTCAAATGTACCAGAGAATTTTCCCCTGCTTTGCATGAATGAATAAAGTTGGGTTTATATTAAATCAAGTTCTAAGGTTCCCTATGGAGGATAGCCCACATAGTGAATTACATCTTAGGAAACAAAATTCCCTAAGATTATTCTCAATTAAAGTAGCAATTATCATACCCAAAGATTTTAAGGCTAGACTATCAATGGACTGGTTATATTTAAAAAATCAGATAGGAAAGTTCAAGGTGAATACTTATTCTTGGAATCCAAAGGGAGGAAGTAGAAAATGCTAATGATACTAGGAAGCCTAGTGAGCATTCCAATCTATCATATAATTGAGCTTTATATATTTGAAAGTGAAGAGATTTATTCATTTGAGTTGAACTTTATTAGATTGCTAGGGCTTATAATGCATCAACAGAAGGTTATAAAAATGTCTAAGAGGTGAAAATTTATGCTTGTAGCCCAATGAAAACAACTATGTCAGAACCTAAATCTAGGGAACTTTAGTAAGATCTAAAGTACGACATATATGTAAGTGATTGGTGGACATAATGGTTCACCTCCATAATAGAGGATGAACTATCCGACTTCTCAACTTAAAACTGCCCAGAGTAGCCACCAACTACAAAAATTCATAAGAGTGAAATTAAATAGGTATGTGCCATTGTTAAACCAGAGAAGTGAGGTAATCAAATGACCTTCTTGGGGCTACTTAAAGTCACATATTCCTATTATGTCCAGACTATAAACCCATTGCATTCAAATTTATGTAAATTGGAATACATGAACATGAGAAAGAGAATTCCAAATCACATAATTAGATAATCCAATCATTTAAGTTACTATGAATGCATGTATTTTTAAATAGAAAAGAAGATTATCATTTTCAAATTAAATATACACATGCATGTATAAAATACATAAACAAGTACATGCCTTTGTTAACCAAGGAAGTGAGGTAATCAAATGACCTCCTTTGGGATACTTAAAGCCTCGTATTTCCAAGATGTCCATATCATATACCCATTTTTTTAAATACATACACATATATTCATAATTAAGAGGATGAGAATTAGGCAAAGATTGTATTATCCATAATTGGATCATTTATATATATTATTTAAAGCTCTATCCAAATTATAATGTTATAATATATAAGAATGAAATCAAATGGGTACATATCATTATTAAACTAGGGAAGCGAGGTAATCAAATGACCTCCTTCGGGCTTCTTAAAGTCTCGTATTCCCGTGATGTCCAAACTATATACCCATTACCATTCAAACCTATGTAAACCAACATATGAATAAAGGAAAGGAAAGCTTTACTTCACATACCTAAGCTATAAGCACATGCAAAGCCTATATGTACTCATAACTATTATCACTCTTAATCAATGTAATTGATTTATATACTTTGGAAAAATAATATGAATTTATTAGTGATAATAGCCACTCATATTATAAATTAATCCAACACATGCAAGCTTACATAAAAGAAAATCATTTGATTTGATTAATTTTGAAAAGATGAACATCTGATTTCAAATGACATACAATATTTAACATGATTGGAAAGGAATGAATAAGCATAAACAAATGATTTCATTTAATCTAATTAATTCATAAGGAAAATCATATTAAATAAAACCACTTAACGTAAACCAATGCTTTCTTAATATCATTTTTTAATTTCATGTTTTGATTTGATTTAAGGATGTGAGAAGAAGGTACTAATCCTAACTCATTCCCATGCTTTTTAATTAATTTGGTTTAATGAAATGTAATTAAGTTGATTTTATGAGTTAATTAGGTTGCAATATGAGTTGAATACATTAATTAACCCTTTCCTATGTTACCTTAATATAATTTCTCAAATAATTATGAGCTAATATGATATGCACATGAATTGAAAATTAAATTAGCAATGATTCTATGAAATAAAAGGGCCTAATGCAAATGGATCATAATTAATGGTTAATTAAGTTAAGAAACTGAAGTAAGTACTCTTATGGCCTACCCGCACATGTGAGTTGACCATAATTTCCTTAAGATATCTTTAGGTTATTGAACACCTAAAGGTCTACCCAAGAATTGATTAATTAAGCTTTAATGTGATTATGATTTCAATTTAATTAATTAAGTAATTTAATTGATTAATTAAGCCTTAATTAATTTTTTCTTGAAAAATGAAGTGGACGTAGGGAAAGAGGCTAGGAAAGCGGTCCTAACCCCATTCCATTAGTCCATTCACTGTTGGATAATGATTAATAAACTTAATTAACCAATTTCTCACTGTTCATAGGATTACTTAATCTTTAATTAACTTGAAAAAGTAATTAGGGTTTAATTAGTCAATTTTCCTAATTAAGTGAGCAATAAATCCCAAGAAAGTCATGGGAGGCATAGGTCATCACATCAAATTAACCCATAAAATTTGGGATTATTTGCTTAAGTAATTAAGGAGTAATTAAGCTAATTATAATTTTAATTAAATTCTAATCAAGTCTTAATTACTGTTCAAAAATAGTTAAGATCATTTTAAATTAATTCTTCTCTGAAATACTTTTAAAATGAATATTTATTGGTATTTTTTATATTTCTATGATTTAGTATGAATTATAAAAGTTTCACCCATTAAAAATAATTAATTAAGCCTAATTAAAGCCTAATCCCATGGTTATGTGGCTTACGCGGTGCTTTCCACGCGTGGTAGTGGCTATTACTTATCCAACTTAGAGCCTACATGGCAGTGGTAGATGCGCTTTCTCGTCCAGCATCTGATCTAAGATTGGATGGCTATGATTAATCCTGTGGCTTAATAAGATTAAATTAAATGATTATATCAGATCTAATCACGACCATCCATTTCGATCACATGGAACGGATGGTGCATGATTTATCATCATGCAGGTAAGGGAGAGCAATTCGTGCCATTGCTGAACGAGCTTATCTCGATCAACTCCAAAAGGATTCCACACCTTCATGATGTTGATCTGAGGGGATTCAACGGTAAAGATCACACGAGGTGCACATTTCCTTCAAAAATCTCAAACAAATTTGTACCAAAAGCCCAATTTTAATGGAATACCTCACCGGAGCTCAAGACCGATGGCATAAATGATTGAGGGAGCTTCGACTAGTGGAGATGAAGCCTTGCTGAGCAGTAATTAGATCAATTTCCCTTTATTCATTTGGAAGGCCAAGATCTATCGCTCGAACTATACCCTTTGGTGGTTGGGAAGCTTGGGAAGCAATTTATTCTTGCTCAACGGAGTGTGGGGATGGTGTAAACAAAGATAACTTGGTTTTTATGGATGTTTGAGCAAGTTAGGATCAAAGGAGGGATGCCCTATTTCTGTTTGTTTGAAATCGACATTGGGGAGATATGGGGTCTCGGGGAAGGCTTTAAGAAACTCTCCTGAGGATGCTAGGGCACTCACTGAGGTCTCTTTAAGCTCTTTTTATTTGGATTGAAATGGTATACCCCATATTTCAAAGATTGGATGGCTCATCTTGATTTGAACTTTTGTGGATGTTCGGCCGTTGGTGGGGATGAGTTTGGCAGGGAATCATCCTAGGTGGCTCAGTTTGGTTGCCCAATGCTTGGGAGGTGGTTGCCAAGAGGGACTAGTGGATGTCCTTGGTGACCAAGTGTGCCAATGGGGAGGTAAGGTGATTTCACCTCCCCTTGGGTCAGGTTGCGAAGTGTCCTAGGTGCCTAGGTAGACCATTGGAAGAGTGCCAAGTGGCCAAGGAATGGAAATGATCACTTACATGGGTGATTTGTCTCTATGATACCCTTGACCCAAGGGCATAATGGTCATTTAGCATTGGATTTGATTTGGATGGATTTTAAATGAATCAAAAGTGGGTTAGCTCAAATTTCTAGTCAATTGGAGTTAATTTTGATTGATTAAGCTCAATTTGACTCGTTTAGGTCTAATTGGGTTAGGTTGGGTCAAGTTGATCAATTGGTGAAATTGGGTCAAACTAAGGGCTGGGTCAAGTTCATATGATCATTTGGGATATTTTGGCTCATTGGTTTAGTTTAGTTTGGCTTAGATTTATTTTTGGTTCATTTAAGTTCATTTGGGTCAATGGGTTAAGTTGACCAATTTTACAAAATTGGCTAAATTAGCTTGGGTTAGGTATTGGTTTGGGTTTAGTTGACCAATTGAAGATGATTTTAGGCTTTGGTTTCAATTAATTTGGATTTGGTTTTGATTTAGTATAATTTGACCCTTTAGGTCAATTTAGGCTAAGTGGGTCAATTGGGTCCAATCATGGCTTTGGTCACTTACAATAATCAATATAGAATGAACTTGAGCCATTGCTTACAATCAATTTGGTTCATATTTTGATTGACCCAATTTGGTATTTTAGGTCAATTTGGATCAGGAGGGCAAATTGGGTTTTGTTTGGCTCAATTGAAGGTCAAGTCATGTTCAAATATTGATTTTAAGTTAGTAGGAATCATTAGTTTCAATGGATTTGGCTTACGTTGCAATTTGGCTAGTTTGGGTTCATATGGATTAAGAGAGTTGGCTTGGTCAAAGGACCAAGTTGACTTGGTTTGACCCAACTTATGATAATTGATCAACCTAGGGTGATCAACAATCATGATTGGAGGTCTTCATGGGATTGGTTCAATCCAATTTGGGTAGGATTGGAACTTGGCTCAAATAAGTCAAATTGCCACTTTGGGTCAAGTGGACCAATTGAGTTTATTTGGCTTGATTTTTGGTTGAGTTGAACTTAGTTGAGTTTATATATGGATTTGAGCTTGATATATAAATTCAGTTGCAATTAATTTTGGTTTGGATGAGTTTTGGTTCTTTTGAATATTTCAAGTCAAATGGGTTAAGTTGGGTTTGACTTGGGTTGATTTGGTTTTGATCATGATGATTGTAGATTTTATTTATATTTGTGAACATGGCTAAAGGTATGATTGATTCATGATAAAATTAATTTAATTTGGGTTTTGGAAGGAAGGAATTTGGCTAAGTCTGAGGAGTTGGGCCATATGGCTTAGGTTTGGATTTTGATTTAGTTTGATTTAGTTTTGATGATTTAAATGTATATTTTATTTATATTTGTGAAGATGGTTGGAGATATGATTTATTTGTGCGAAAATCAATTGAGTTTTAAGTGATTTGAAGGAAAATTTGGCTAAGCTCATGAAGGTAGGTCATAGGGCTTAGATTTAGTTTTGGTCATGTGATTGTAAATTTGATTTATATTTATAGAGATGATTGAAGATATTATTGATTTATGAGAAAATTAATTGAATTTTGCTTGATTTGGATGAGATTTTAGATAAGTTCATGAAACTGATTCAAAGGACTTAGGAAGGATTTCGATTTTGGATTTGATCATGGGTTTGAATAATTTGGTTTTGAAATTTGGGTTTGGATTTGGATTTAAATTTAATGTTTGAATTAAACTTGAGGTTTGGTTTGAGAAGGTGAACATGGATTGAATTTGGGTTATAGGGTAGGTGAATCTCCCTAATCCCTGAGGCATAGCCTAATCATATGATTAACCCTTTTAAGTCTCTAGGCTTAGGTTAAGGGTTTACCTAATTACTAGAAGTGTCTTATGACTAGGGAAGTCTTAGTGTTTAGAAGACTCCTGTGTCTAAGATGCAAAGATTGAATCCTCACTCTAAAAGTGTTGTCAACAAAAGGACCCACAATAGTTATGGTGTAATTGACAATGCACACCGCACATATTTGTGTTGACCGAGATGATCAACAATGTCCAAAGGATTGCAAGTGCTAACAAAAATGATCTATACCTAAATCTGAAAGGTAGATAGAATCATGATCTTAGTGCAATGCAACTCAACTCATGCCAAAAGGATAAGATAAGAAAATCCACTAGGGATTAAGATTGAACTTGCTTGATTTGATTACCTGATTTTTGGGAAGAAGATCCACCGAGAATAAGTATTTATAATCCACCGGGGATCAAAATTGAATTAATTTTAATTTGTTTTATCTTAATTGATGGGGAGGCATATTCGCTAGGGATATGAGCTGGAATCCACTAGGGTTTGGGTATATGAACCGTCCACTAGGGAAGCTGGTTTGGGCTATCTGCCGAGAATATGGACTTGAGTTTGATTTCAAATATGATTTATTTGGGGGTGTATCCGCTAGGGAATACAATGGCTTTAATTTGATTGTTTATTTTAACATGGGCTTCACTAAGGGAGGAACGTGATTTGGCTCCACTAGGGAGATTGAAATTGGATCTAATTTAATTTTTTTAGAAGGAGTATCTGCTAGGGATAAGAGTTTGGTTGGATTTCTATGGTTTGTTTGATTAGTTTCACTAGGGAGAGATGGGTTTGGGTTGTTTCAATTTAGACTCCACTGGGGGAGTTAATTTAATTTGGCTCCACTGGGGAGGTTGGTTTTGAATTTGATTTGTTTATTTGAGTTGGGACTTCATTAGGGAGAAGGGTGTGATTTGACTCCACTAGGGAAAATCCGATTGGGTTTAATTTATGGACCCTATCGGTGTGTGATAGATCCACTGAGAAGGGGCTATATCAACCTTAACCTACGTCAGAGTTACAAATCTAAAGGGATAGTCTACTAGGTATAGGGTAGAGCTAGCCAACCTAAGGGTTGCCTTTCAGTGTGCAATGGCTATGTTAGGAAGAAAGCGTAGCAGACTTACATCTTCCAATGTGAGGAACAACTTCTAGGGTGATCTGTTGGATGCACAATAAATCAAACCTAACCTAGGGCAATTACTGAGAGAGTGCCACTGGGAATCTTACCTCAACTCAAGAGTAGTCAAGATTAATTTCATTTTAGTTTCATGTGATTTGATATGGTTTATTTGAATTTATTTAATTTGATTTAATTGATTCGATTTGTTTAGTTTAATTTGATTTTTAATTGAGGGCATATCCACTAGGGATCTGAACTCAGTCAAATTTGATAAATTTAATTTATGGACTCTATCAATGTGCGATGGACCTACTGAGAAGGGGCTATATTAGCCTTGACATATCTCAGATTTACAAATCCAAAGGGGTAGTCTATGAGCTACGGGGTAGAGCTAGCCAACCTAAGGGGTTGCCTTTCAGTGTGCAACGGTTATGCAAGAAAGAAGGCATGACAGACTTACATCTTCTAAAGCAAATAATAGTCCTTGGGGTGACCTGTTGGTAGCACAACAAATCGAACCTGACATAGGGAGACTACTGAGTGAATGCCGCTAAGGACTTATGCCAACTCAAGAGTACTCAAAGTTAATTACATTGTAATTTCATTTGATTTAAAGATCATTTATGTGAATTTACTTAACTTGATTTAATTGATGGACCCTATTAGTGTGCGATGGATCCACTGAGAAGGGGCGATATCAGCCTTGACCTATCTCAGATTTATAAATCCAAAGGGATAGCCTACTGGCCGCGAGGTAGAGCTAACTAGCCTAAGGGTTTCCTTTTAGTGTGCAACGATTATGCTAGAAAGAAGAAATAACAATATTATATCTTTCAAAGCAAAGAATATCTATTCGGGTGACCTATTGGTAGCACAACAAATCAACCCAACCTAGGGGACTACTTAGAGAGTGCCACTGGGGACTTATCTCAACCCAAGAGTAGTTAAGCGATTCCTACAGGGAGAGTTTTGTTGACACTGCCCTAAAGATATGATGCCTACTTGGGAAAAGGTACCACTGGGGGTGTCCTCTTAATCCACAAGTGAATATATAATTCGTTAGTTTTATGTTTGCGTGGACCCTGTTGGTGTGCGAAGGACCACACTGAGAAGGGGCTATATCAGTCTTGTCCTATCTCAGATTTACTAGACCAAGGGAGAATCTACGCATCCGTAGAACATAATCTTCAACCATAGGGGTGGTTAGAAGGAAAGGGGAACTATCCAATCCGGTAGTAACACAGTGTTGACATCACTTTTGGAGTGAGCTTTCAACTTCTTCATCCTAGACATAGGACTCCTCTTAAACATTAAGATTTCCTTAGTCTTAAGAGACTTCTAGTGATTAGGTGAACACTTAACCTAACCCTAGAGACTTAGCTATAAGAATATGTCACGCCTTTGGGGTGTTAGGAAAACTTGCCTACCCTTTTAGCTTGAACCAAATCCTTACTTCCTTCTTTCAAGTCAAACATGAAATTCAAACCAACTTTAAATTCAAATTAACCTCAAATTTAAACCAACCTCAAATTCAAATCAACTTCAAATTCAAATGAATTTAAAATCAAACCTTAAATAAATTCCAACCCAATTGATTTTCTCAAATCATCAAATCAATTCTAAGATCCAAATCATGAATCAATTCCAAATCAAATGATTGAAACCCATGAGTGAATTCCAAATCCAAAATCTTTCTTAAGCCCTTTTGATTTCATCTTAAGGACTTAGCTCAAACCAAATTGAAATCACTCCAAATTCAAAAGATTTTCTCATAACCCATTTATATTATCATTTATAGTCACAAATATAAATGAAATATAAATTTAAATAATCAAAACTAAATCCAAAACTCAAATCCAAATCCAACCAAAATCCAACCTAAACTCTTTCAAGTCAAATCCTTGAACTCCCTCAAATGAAATTCAAATCACTTCAAACTCATAGGGTATTCTTATAACCCATTTACATTCTAATTTATATTCACAAATTTAAATAAATTATAAATTCAAATGACCCAAACTAAATTCAAAAATCAAGCCCAAGTCTAACCTAAATCAAACCTATACCCTTTCAACTCAAATTCTTGAACCTAGCCAAATCATTCTCAAATCAATCCAAACATTTGGATTTTCTCTTCAAACAATCAATCTTTCAATCATAAGCCCAAATATAAACATAAACTTCAATCATCAAACCAAGATCAAATCAATCCAACTCAAACCCATGTTCATTCTTTGAACTTGAAATTATCAAATGAATCAAAACTCATTTGATTCTAAATCACTTGCAATTGGATTTATATTTCAATCATAAGTCCATATGCGAGTTTAACCAAACTTGAATCAAGCCTTGATCAAGCCAATTGGCCAACTTAAGTTCACTTGACCTAAAGTGACCTAAAGCACCTTTTTTAGCCAAATTCTAATCCTACCCAAATTAGATTGAGCCAAGCCCATCTAAGCCTCACATTGTGAGCAACAATCATCCTAGGTTGATTAATCACTCAAATTGGGTCAAACCAAGTCAAACTTAGCTTTTGACCAAGTCAACACTTAGCCTAAATGAATCCTAAACTAGCCAAAACCCATCACAGGCCAAATTTATTGAAACCATTGATCTAAACCAAATCATGATCAATGATTGAACTTGACCAAGTCATCATTTGAGCCAAACCAAGCCCAATTGGCCACTTGACCCAAGTTGATCCAAATTGACCTAAAAAGTCAAAATTTGTCAAATTTTGCTCTAAGCCAAATTGATTACAACCAATGGGTCAAAGTCATTCTAAATCACTTATTGAGCTTGACCAAAGCCTCAATTGGCCAACTATACCCAAACTAGCCCAATTGATCATGAACCCAACTTGATCTAAAAGGTCAAATCAACTTGAAATCAAACTAAACCAAAATTGATTAAAACTAAAGCTTGCAATATATTTTAAATGATCAACGAAGCCTAAACCAACCCATGACTTAACCCAATTTGGTCAAATGGGTCAAATTGGTCAACTTGACCCATTTGACCTAAGTGAACTCAAATGAACAAAAACCAAATATAAATCAAATTGAACCAAACCAATGACACTCATAGGCTACAAATGATTATTTGAACTTGACCTAACCCATGGTTTGACCCAATTTAATCAATTGGTCAACTTGACCCAAGTTGACCCATTTTGACTTAAATGGGTCAACTTGAGCCAAATCATATCAAATCAACTCCAAATTCCTTGAAATTTTGCCCAACCTATTTTTCAATCATTTGAAATCTAGCCAAATCAAAATCTAGGCCAAATCAAAATCATGGTCAAAGGGTAACTTATGGCCAAATTCACTTGAAATTTGGCCAATTCTTTTTCATAGCCGTTTGGCATCCTCCTAGTGGATCACATGGACACTAAGGAGGGTGGTGCACATGACCCAATGGGTTTGGATCAGCCATTACCCAACCCAAGGCCAAACCAACCCCTCTAATTGAAATCCTCCACTTAGATCATCATCTACACTGACCTAGCACATATTAACCTCCTCCATTCCACTCCTCTACCAAAATAGAAGCACAAGGAGCTCCTAACAACGAAAATAACCCTTTCAATCTCCTCAATTTGATAAAAATGGCAAGATGTCTCTCGGTCATCTGTCCAAGGAGGGGGAGATATACTCAAGGAAATTCAGAGGATCTAAGGCTAGCTTCTCCAACTTTCCCAAGCATTCCCAAGCTCTTTTGAATTTCCCTCTCTCAGTTTTCTTCATAGCTAAAATAAGGGAGGTTTAAGGAATTTCCAAGTCAATCAATCTTAACCAAATCCCATTTCACTTTGCAAGCACCATCAATGAAGCAAGTCGAGCTCGCCCAAAAAAAATCCCAAGTCTCTAAGCCAGGGGAAGGGGAATTTTGATCAAAGCCACAAGCCATTAGAGTGGAGCTTGGTAAATTGGAAGATCCACTTCAAATCAAGGCTTGAAACTTTTAATAGATCTTCATCTCCACTAGATGAAGCTACCTCTTCCATTGGAAACGTTGGTGATAGCCTTCAGTGAGGTATTGTTCAAAATCGATCCTCCATTGAAAACTTCTTGGTCATTTGTGAAGGGAATAATCATCCTATTAAAATCTAGCCATTGGATGTTCTTCCCTACACCTCTTGATAGCGTGGGGTGAATCATTGCCTAAGCTAAGCTTAGGTGAGCTCAGATCAAGCCATGGAGGATGGACGACCTCCCTCTCCCGTAGCTTAGGCAGGGATGAATCATGGGCCATCCATCCTACGTGTTTTGGATGGATGACCCTGATTAAAATGAGTAGATCCACTGATTTATATCCTTTAAAACCACATGTTTAATCTTAGCCATTCGAACCTTGATCAGATGGCCCAGGGGAAAGTGCCTTACACAACCGGTTGATGCGACATGCGATGTGATAACTTAAATAATGAATCCCATAGTGTCACGTGGAAAGCGTATGCCGCCTCAGCAGTCCACATGGTACCAATGGGATTAGTTAATTAATTAGTTCATTTAATTGCCTATTAATCACTGAGACTTCATAAATTCATAACTAAATGTAGAAAAATTTAAAAAATATAAATGAGGGCTCATTTTAAAGATAGTTTAGAGGCGAATCAAATAAAATTATTTCTAATTGATTTTGTACTGTGAATTGTCCTTAATTAGGATTTAATTAAAAAATTGAATTACCCTAATTATAACCTAATTGCTTCATTAATTAATTCCAAATTTCTCAGACATGTTTAGTGGGATGACTTCTGCCCCTCTAATTTTCTTGAGATTTATTAATGAGTTAATTAGAGAAATTAATTAATGAACCCCTAATCAGTCTCTTAATGTAATTAAGAGTAATTAAGCACATGAAGAGTGATTTAATCCATTAATTGAGATAATTAGACATTACTTAAGTGAGGAGGAGGTTTATGGAATGAGTTTGGGATATTTTCCCTAAGTTTTTCCCTAAACCCCCTTTCTTCCTTAATCCAAACATAATTAAGAGTTAATCCACTAATGATCTATTTAATTAGTCTAATCAAACTCTCAAAATCAATTTGAAATTAATCAACCTCTTACTGGGTAGATCCTTAGGTGTTCAAGAGCTTAAAGTAAGTTTAAGGAAATCATATCCAACTCACATGTGTGGGAGGGTTATGAAAGTACTTAATTAAACCCTTTAGCTTAATTAATCAATAATTGTGAGCCAATTGCATTAGGCCCCTTTCTTCCTTAGGTGCTTTACTGATTTAAATTCCATGTGGTTGCATAGCATATATTGGCCCACAATTATTTGTTTAGTTATGTTAAAGTGGTGTAGGTAAGGGGTAATTAATGGAATTAATTCACACCTTAACCTAAATGAAACATAAAATCAATCTAATTATTCTAAAATTAAACTAAACTAACTCACACATGGGGGAAATGGGTTAGGGCCAACAAACTCTTTTCACATTTCCTAAGTCAAAACAAAAATAAAAAATAAAAGTCTCTTTAAGAAATTTTGATTCACTTTGAATAATCTTATCTTATAGGATTGTCCTTAGGAATTAATTAGGGTGAATGAAGTTACATGCTTACATCACTTTATTTCTTTCCAAGCATGCTAGATGTTATTTTCCATATGAAATCATGCATTCATGTATTTTAAAAAATCAATTTAAATAAAAATGTTTTCTTTATGTCAAATTGCATGTTTTGTCTAAAGTAAGAATATGTGTGGCTATTATCAATATTAAATGAAAAACTATTTTTAAAATTTATAAATAAAAAATTATAAATGAAGGTATGCTTCTTATAAGTACTTATAAGCTTGCATGTGATTATAGCATAAAAATGTGTATTATGTGATTTTCTTCTCTCCTCTTAACATCGATTTGAATAGGATTTGCAAAGTGTATAGTTCATTTGAAAAGAACATAGCACTTGCTTAAATCCATTCCTATCCACTTCTATGTTATGACTTAAGAAGGATCTTCAAATTTACACATGTAAATTGCATAGCAAAATCAAACACAAAAAATCTTTTTGCATGACTCTTCTTCCATTAATTTCTTTTTGTACATGCACATGTATTTAAGAAAAATGGTATATTAATCTGGACATCCTAGGGTGACAAAGCTTTAAGTAGCCCTGAGAAGGTCTTGTACCTTATACCCCTGGTGTAGAAAATAATGGCATCGTACTCACTTATATCATTTATATATGTGAATGTGCATTTGTTTAAAGGAAAAAAGAGTCTTCTCTTTTCTACTTAATAAAACTTGCCTTCATAAGAATATGCAAATTTTCTTAAGCAACATCTCTTATCATTTGTCATCAAGGCTTGCTAAAATATTCATATGCATGTATATGTATGCTTAGGATTATTCATATGCATGGTATACATGTTGGAAAGAAATAAATGGTTGTGTGTTATGTGATAGTAATTCACCTTAATTAATCCTAAGATGCCTTTATTATTGAATAGGTTTATTTAAAGAAAATATAAAATTATGGTTAATTAAAACACATAATAAAACCTTCACTAAAGAAAAATTAGTAATGAATCTACCTTAGAAATAACTTAAGGTAGGGAGGAAAGAGAAGTTCTCTTCTCTTTTCCTATCTTTATAATATTTAATAATTAAATGTAAGTTCATTCAAACCAAATCAAATTAATAAATAAAATTGAAAAATCAACTAAACCACTTAAACTAAAACCACCCTTAAAATTGAACCTTTAACACTTTGAAAACTCCAACCTCAAAGCCTAGCTAAGATAAACCACACAAGCCTTAAATGGTACACACATTAGGCTAAGTCATCATTTCTAGCTCTATGTTAGGGCGGTGCATGGTTTGATGCCTAATTTTATTTTGTGGTGTAATATTTTTAGACTGGATATTAGGGTGTATGTGCATAGACTGGATGGTAGGATGACCTTTGTTTAATCATTGTCTTCTATAGGGGATTGTGCTTAAGGGGTGCTATTATAAAATATAAATGCTTTTGCTATGCAGGGTGCTTCTACCCCTAAGCATATTCCAAACTAAGACAGGTGGGATTGATTACCCATGTGTGGGGTGCTAAGTCTAACTTATTCATATACATGCTTGGGTTTTGTGGTATGTTTAGCTAATCTCTATTTTACAGGTTTAGTTAGATTTACTTTTTCCTATTTTCATATAATTTTGCAACTAAGATTTGAAATGAATGTTATGGGGGATTAAGATGAACATTGGGCATAAGACTAAGTCTTATGCACCATGTGAAGCCTTGGAGCAAACTACATCCCAACCAACCAAAAGGAAGAAAGAAGTAAAGAGAAGAAAGAAATGAAGCAAGAAAGAAAATGAAGAAAGAAGAAAGAATAATGAAGAATTAAGACCCCCCATAACATGAATTCATTTTAATTGTAATTATTCATTTGTAATCTAGGTTATATAAGGGTAGAGCTCAGCTACCCATTGTGTCTTTGTGTAGTGGAGCCCAACCACATCGCCCTCTTATTCATTTATGCTAGCTTTATAAAATTGTTTGATGTTTGTTTAGCTTGTGCATTAAGATGACATGATTTTTTTAGTTCATTGATTAATGAATGGCCTGGATGCGATTAGGCTCTTAAAAAAATAAATTTTTTATTCAATTAATCAACTCAAAATTAAAATTAATAACTCATAACCTCACCTAAAGCCTAGGACATAAATCAAGATAATAAAAGATTTAACAACCCCTTAGCTGGATGTTATATGTCTCACATCATGCATAAAAGCATCTTGCTTCACTCTTGCTAATAGAGGGATTCCACCTTTGCCAGAGTACATAGCTTGACCTTTGAGAGCCATGGTGGAAACACACATCCTTCTTTTTGATTTTGGCCCATAACCAATTTCTCATGCATTAGGCATATGAATCCCATAGCCCGTGTCAAATTAATTATCCAAAATTTAAAATAAATCTTAATAAAATTTGTATTAGATTTAAGTCATTACTTATGCTCTACATGATCTACTCACTTAGGGAGTGTGTTTAAGGACTTAGTCTCTTTTCTAAATGAACAACAGGCTAGCTATCTTGCAAAGCATAAGACTTGCCTACATGTATTTAAAATCGTAGGAGGAGTAAATTGATAGTCTCCCCTAAGCAGTTGTAAGTTTAACAATCGGGTGGTTTATCCTCTATTATGGAGGTATACCATATACCCATTTTTTACCTTAGATTGAGGTCGTGCCTTGGCCCTCGTAAAAGCTCGCTAGATTTTAGATCCGAGGTTACTGTTATCATTTGTGGGCTACAAGCATAAATCCTCACCTCTTAGGCATTTCCATGATCTTGTATTATGGAATTGTAAGCTCTAGACTTCTAATAAAAATTTAACTCAAACATATAATTCCTCTCAAATTTCAAAAATATAAAGCCCAAACATAGGATAGTTTGGGATGCTTACTAGGCTTCCTAGTATCATAACCATCCCCTACTTATCTCCTTTTGGTTTTGATAATAACTCCCTCTTCTTGATCAATCCCACTTGATCTTCCATAAATAACCAATTTATTAATAGTCCTACGTTCAAAATCTTTTGAGACAATGATCATTTACCTTAATCAGGAGTATTCTTAAGGAATCTCATTCCTTAAGATGCAATTAACTATGGTGGCTTACCTCCATAGGTAACTTAACAAACCTGGTTTAAAATAAACCTTACTTTACTTTTCCATATAAAGTAGAGGAAGAATCTCTAGTACATTCGAAGACCCATTGTCCTTAGGATCCCTTATTAGGTGATTAGGTCCATTGTAAGATGGTGACTTCTATCTCTTGAGATAGTACATCATTCTTCAATGTCATACCCGATCACCCTAATAAGAACATCTGTGGATCTACGTGGTGTCCAACTAGCATATTTTTATTTTCATTTATTTTCAAGATAGATGAAGATAAAAAAATAATTCACCACAAATTTTTCTAGCGACTCTGTTGGGGCAGGTTCCTCTCTCCATCTTTGGTAAATGATCGTTGTCTCCAAGTACCGATAGTTGATTTGTATTTCCTATGAGTCCGAGACTATCTTTCTTTTATGTTGGCACTTAGTTTATTTCATTCTTAAGCTAAGCTAGCCAACATCATTTAGGTTTTAGGACCTCACTCTGTGTAGGTCTTAAAACCTCTGTTGGGTCCCCTAATAAGTGAAAATAAAAACAAATTCATAAAAGAGATTATTAAAGACCTTCCTCCTTACCATGGTAAGGAAAGGTCCATTCCAAAAATAAAGAAAAAAAAATCCTTTATAAAAATATCAATTTTCAAAAGCACCATTTTCAAAATGCACATAATAAAATCTTTTCAAAAAAGTTTCATAACTTAACCTCTTCTAACAATCTCCAAGATTGTTACATGTAAGATCTTTTCAAAAATCAAAGCTAAGAATCATCTTTCAAAAAGCACAAATGAACATCCTCATCCAAATTTATTGAATGAAGATTTCATTTCTAAACAAAATAAAAAGAAATCATCTTTTCAAAAAGCATAAATGAACACCCTCATTCAATTTATTGAGTAAAGATTCCATCTCCAAATAAAAGCAAAGTCATCTTTCAAAAAGCACAAATGAACATCCTCATTCAATATACCCAAATTTATTGAATGAAGATTTCATTTCTAAACAAAATCAAAAATCATCTTTTCAAAATGCACAAATGAACATCCTTTTTCAATTTATTAAATGAAGATTCTATCTCTAAATAAAAGCAAAATCATCTTTTGAAAAGCACAAATGAACATCCTCATTCAATATATCCAAATTTATTGAATGAAGATTTCATTTTCAAATAAAATCAAAATCATCTTTCAAAAAGCACAAATGAACATCCTCATTCAATATACCCAAATTTATTGAATGAAGATTTCAATTCTAAACAAAATGAAAAATCATCTTTTCAAAAAGAACAAATGAACATCCTCATTCAATTTATTGAAAGAAGGCCCCATTTTCAAATAAAATGAAAATCATCTTTCAAAAAAGCACATATGGAATATCCTCATTCAATATGGCCAAATTTATTGAATGAAGATTTCATTTAAAAATGAAATCAAAATCACCTTTTCAAAAAGCACATATTTGAAAATGAATATCCTCCTTCAATATACCTAAATTTATTGAATGAATATTTTATTTCCAAATAAAATTACATCATAAAATTGAAACTCCATTTCAATATATCTTACATATGTTGAAGCTGGAATTTCTTCCCTTTTCAAAGATTACAAATTTGAAGATAAGCCTCTTCATTCCATATGTCCAAACTTGTTGGATGGGGGCTTTATCTCCAAACTAAATCACACCATTTGAAATTCCACTCAACACATCCCACATGTGTTAAGTTGGAATTCCCTTCTTTTCAAAAGCAATAATCACACACAAAAATTTCATCTTTGGAAAATGAAGCATGATTAAGAACTCCATTTTGACATACTCAAATTTGTTAAATAAGAGTTTATTACTTGAAAAGAAAATTGAAAATTGGATTCTATTTAACACACCATTTTTGTTGAATAGAAGGCCCCTCTTTTCAAAAAAAAATCAAAACATTTGAACTTTATTTAACATACCCAAATTTGTTAAGTAAAGTTACCATTTTCAAAATCAAAATCAAAATTCAAACACAGTTGAACTTTATTTAGCATACCCAAATTTGCTAAGTGAAGTTCCCATTTTTCAAAATAAAAAAAAATTCAAACACATTTGAGCTTTATTTAACTTACCCAAATTTGTTAAGTAAAGTTCCCATTTTTAAACTCAAAATCAAAATTCAAACATATTTTGAACTTTATTTAACATACCCAAATTTGTTAAGTAAAGTTCCCACAAATCAAAATCAACAATTCAAACACATTTGAACTTTATTTAGCATTCCCAAATTTTCTAAGTAAAGTTCCCATTTTTCAAAATAAAAAAATTTCAAACACATTTGAACTTTATTTAGCATACCCAAATTTGCTAAGTAAAGTTCCCATTTTTCAAAATAGAAAATTCAAACACATTTGAACTTTATTTAGCATACCCAAATTTTCTAAGTGAAATTCCCATTTTTCAAAATCTAAAAAATTCAAACACAATTGAACTTTATTTAACATACCCAAATTTGTTAAGTAAAGTTCCCATTTTCAAAATCAAAAATCAGAATCAAACGCATTTGAACTTTATTTAGCATACCCAAATTTTCTAAGTGAAGTTTCCACCTTTTCAAAGTCATAAAAAAATCAAACACATTTGGATTCCTTATTTAGCATACCTAAATTTTCTAAGTAAAGATCCTCTTTTCAAAATCACAAAAATCAAACACATTTGGATTTTCATTTAGCACACCTAAATTTGCTAAGTGAAGATCCTCTTTTCAAATCAAAACATAAAAATCAAAACACATTTGGATTCTTTATTTAGCATACCCAAATTTTGTAAGTAATGATTCTCTTCTCAAAATCACAAAAATAAGAAACATTTGGATTTTTATTTAGCACACCCAAATTTGCTAAGTGAAGATCCTCTTTTCAAATAAAAACATAAAAATCAAAACACATTTGGATTATTTATTTAGTATACCCAAATTTTCCAAGTAAAGATCTTCTTTTCAAAATCACAAACATCAAACACATTTGGATTTTCATTTAGCACAACCAAATTTGCCAAGTAAAGATCCTCTTTTCAAAAATATAAAAATCAAACACATTTGGATCCTTTATTTAGCATAGCCAAATTTGCTAAGTAAAGATCCTATTTTCAAAATCACAAAAATCAAACACATTTTGACTTTGCCTTAGGATACCCAAATTTTATAAGTAAAGATCCCCTTTTCAAAAAAATCAAAACAAAAAATATTTGGACTTTACTTAGCATACCCAGATTTGCTAAGTGAAGATTCTCTTTCTGAAAATCAAAACACAAACATTTGGACTTTATTTAGCATACAAAAATTTGCTAAGTAAAGATTCTATTTCCAAATTCACACATGATTCACATCATGAGCAAACTAACGAAAGAAGAAAATTATTTTCAAAGAACTCATTTAGCATACCCAAATTTGGTAAGTAAGTAATCCCCAAACAAAATCAATTGACCCTCTATTTAACATACTCAAATATGTTAAATAAAGGGTCAGCGAACATTAAAAAGAAAATCAAATTCAAATATGAACCAATGGAAGCACCAAAAATCTCTTCAAAATATTTGAACCCATTTTCAACATACACAAATTTGTTGAAAATGGATTCTAAATTCAAAAATCCCTTCTCCAATTCATTCAAAATCTCTCCTAAAATCAATAAGCCCCACTTAACATATTCAAAATTTTGAGTGTGGATTCAAATTCTAAATCAAAATTCAAAAGTTAGCAAAATATCGAAGCAAAAATTTGATTTTAGTTTGTTTTCAAAAATTGCCAAATTTCAACTCTGTTTCAATCAGCTTTCAGTTTAGTTCAGTGCTAATGGATGCCCAAAAGTATGTCTTCACTTTTTTTTGGGATGGATTTGTCCTTGGATCGGGCTAGCCTCCCACAGACTAACTTTGCCCATCTCATTCACTTTGGTTGAGGGCTCGAAAGGGCCAGGATCCCTTATGAGGGGGCAACCCTCACAACTGTCAGTAGGAGTGTGATGATTGGGAAGAAGCCAGTCATCTATGCTAAGTTGCCATCAGATTTAGAGTTTCCCTCACTAAAGAGGAAGGCTGTGGTAGTTCTCACAATAGTTGCAATTTTAGCGCCAGTGCGTTCAGTGGTTCCCATTACTGCTTCAGTACGGGCTAGCACCCACTCGTTGGCTTTTTTCAAGGGGAAGGCTCCCCTATCTTTAGGGATAGTCTCCCCTACCTATGAGGTAGGGTCTAGTTCCCGTACTGGTCCACATAGTAGGACTCAGTGCTGCAATAGGCACCACAAGATCAAGCAGCATCATGTGCGCATAGCCAAGGAGATGGAGGCAATTTCTTAGGTTGCAGTAGAGGAGTTACCCAGGATAGTTTCTCCTCTGATTAGACAGAACAAGTTTCATTCTCTCTCTGGATCAGATGTAGAGGAAGATGTTAGGAGGTTTACAGTGTCACCTCAACCTACAATACAGTATGAGGCTCCTACTAGAGATATGAGGAGGTCGTATGTCAGCCTCAGACCAGTTCTGCATCGAGTTGGCGGGGCTTATGGGCCATCAAAGTATGGGGCCAAATTTGACTTACGATCGGTTATCTCTCACAATGTGGGCGAGCATATCTGATAGAAGAGGGTCAGAGAGGCCTGTGTATTAGTACATGTTACCAGTAGGGAGAGGAAAATGTATGCCAGATAGTCAGCTGCCTCCACACTCATTGATTTTCCCGATCAGCGTGCTACCTGTGCCGGTCATATTGACATTATTCTATTGACCGGTACTACTCACCATGGGAGGAGGACTTCCGCATAGAGAGAGTCGGTGATGCCTCTACCACACCGCTCTACTCCACCTCCACCATCTCCAATGCAAGTTCCATCTTCCACAGTTCCATCAAAAGCCATGAGGACAACATCTGGGGAAAAGAAAGCCCCATTAGTGATCTAGCTACGGCCAAGAGATTCTAATCCATCTACACCACCGACTGAGGTGAGGCCGAGCTCTCCCGCTCGACCTCCTACTTTAGTTGTGGTGAAAGGGAGTGGCGACTTCGTAGCATCGTAGTCATGCCATCTCCACCACCACTATATCAGATCACAGAGATAGTAGTAGCAGAGGGAGAAGGAGACTATTCAGTTATCCACATGGCGATAGATCGTCCTAGGAGTAGTACTCCACCCATGACAGATGATAGCCAGAAGCATGTATTCTCTCATGAGCATAACCCTCACAAGATCAGTGTTCCAGTAGTAGGGGAGGTTAGATGTATCTTTGTTCATGAGCATGGTCCTAGAACAGGTCAGCCATAATCATTTGTGCCTACATAGTTGGATTGCTCCCTAGATGGTATCATAGCATAGTATCTCAGTGAGAAGAAGGAAATCCTAGGGTATGATTGGTCTAACCTAGAGGAAGAAAAGGTTAGTTTTGATCCTAATGAAGATGATTGTTGGAAGATTTAGTAGAGGTGCATACGGTTGACACAAGGGGTTCCCTCTTCAACAACTTAAATAGCAGGATGAAGATATTGACAAAATGGGAAAGAGGCTTGAAGATTTACTAATAACAATTTTGACACTTCAAAATCAAGCCCCAGTAGTGCATCCTACTGTTATGGAGACTCCTCAGCTTGAGTTGTTGCATGTCTTGGATCAACCCAATACTTCATCTCCATAGGCGACTAGCTTGTATAGGAAGGTAGTGGACTACTCTCCATACAAGAAAAGGATATTAAACTCATGGTTGAGCGCAAGTGAGAGCAAGTGCAAGCAGAGGATCATCGATTCTAAAGGGTAGACCCTACCCAGAGAAATTTGATGTTATCCAGTATCCTAAAGGTTTTGTGCCACCTTCTTTCAAGAGCTTTGATGGCAGGGAGAACCCACGTCAGCAGATAGTGCACTTTAGGGCCAGGTGTTATAACACTGGTGGCAACGATGCACTACTATTCCATCTTTTTATCAGCAGTTCAGTAGGCATAGCCTTTGGTTGGTAAGCTGAACTCCCTAATAGTTCAATGAAGACTTTTACTGAGTTAAAGCAACTCTTCATTAAAAGGTTTGCTAGAGCTCACCAAAGGGTGATTATGGGTGATCTCGTTGTAGCACAACAACACCCCGGTGAGTCCCTTGTTGACTATATTCTTAGATGACATAATTTGAGTATGAAATGCGAACCATAGCTATCTGAACAACATGATATTAAAATTCTACTAAAGAATATTCATGGTCCAATCACCTTCATGCTTAAACGTTTTACCATCAAGATATTTGAGAAGCTAATCAACAATATGGCTGGTCTACAAGGAGAGGCCAAACAGTTGCCTTTTCAAAATCAATCAACAAAGCCAAAGCTACAAAAAATTATGGAAAGAAGCTAGTAGCAGTAGCAGTATTGGACAAGAGGAAGCAGCCAGCCAGAGAGTAGTATGAGAGACCTTGTGCTCCACAGTCATCACTTCTACCTCCTCTACCACTGCCCAGGCCATCCTATCAGCTGCCAAAGTAGCCTCCATAGCCTTTGTTGGCTCCTCCTCAGTCATATTCATAGTACAGGTACACACACCCACCACCAGGTAGCTACCATCCACCTACTATTTTGGATAAACTAAACAAAGCTTATTCATTTAAGAGGGAGGTAGACATGAAAATCTTGAAGAAATGCTTAAAGAAACCTAATTTTCAGCTAGCTGAGCCTAGGAAGCTAGAAAAAGTGAGCAGGAGCAATGATCCTAACTTTTGTCCCTACCACCGAATGTTAGGCCATGTTTTGGAGGACTTCTTTACATTCAAGGGCTGGCTTGAGCATAGCTATAAGTCCGGCGCTATAGTTATCCTAAAGGAATACCTGGTTGAATAACCATCCAGTTATGTTATGATAATTCTTGGGGATACATGCGATCCTATCAAAACTATAGAAGGTTGGGATATTTTTCTATCTTGAACCTCTAAAAATATCGTTTCAAAAATCAAGAAACTTTCCTTCTAGGTGCCTGAGGCAGCTCAAATGATCAACATCAAGGAAGGTTCGTAAGTTTCCAAAGACAACTTGGAGAAAGTGGGAGCTCAGTAGCAACAATAATAACCCATACTTGCCCGAGATAGCCAAGTAGCTTAACTGCTGGCCTAGCCCATCCTCTACCATTGCAGCTACTACTTCAGCTAGCTCTTCTTCTAGTAAAAATCTTGTATCAGTGGATGAGGGCATCAAATCTCTCACCCCACTTACTTTACTAGATTTCTACTATCTACCTCCTTCTAAATCCAAGAAATCGAGGAATAAAGTTAGTTTGAATTACATCTGTGTCACCTCTGATGGGTTATCTAATTCTACTCTTATAGAAAACTCTCCAAGTCTAAATAATAATTATAACAACTCCAATCATCCTCTTTCTGATTTAGAGATGGACTTTCCTTCTCTGAATAATACGGGTTCACCTCTTAAGATAGACTTGGAATCATATGATTCCGAGGGTCCTATAGGAGAAGCTGTAGGTGAGCCTGACGAGCAGGTAGAATCATTCACTAAATTTCTACAAGAGATCACCAAAGTTATCCACCATAGTGGCAAGGGTCTACCTCCTAGGGCAGCACCTCAAGAAAATGGGAAACAAGTTATTGGTATCAGCGAGCAAGAAGCCCCTCCACAGGATGCTCCACCAATTAGAAATACTTGTGGAGGATCAGCCTAGAGTTGATTACAATGTCCTCGCTCACCTAAGAAAGTTGTTAGCTAAACTAAGCATATATGATTCCCTTATCTTATCCAAAGAGATGAAGGAGTCATTAATCAAGGCTCTTCCTGATCTAAAAATATGCTTAGCTCAACTGACCACTATTAGAGAGGAGGCACATTATTGAAGAGAAACCCAGGGAGTCACATTCACAGACGAAGACCTTCTTCTGGGGGATATGAAGCACAACCGTCCCCTTTACGTTACAGTAGATATGGGCTGTTGACCTCACTTTTGGAGTGAGCTCTCAACTTCTCCATCTCAGGCATAGGACTCCTCTAGACATTAAGAGTTCTTTAGTCTTAAGAAACTTCTAGTGATTAGGTGAACACTTAACCTAACCCTAAAGACCTAGAAGAGTTAGCTTTAAGGAATAGGTTATGCCTTAGGGGCATTAGGAAAACTTGCCTACCCTATAGATTGAACCAAACTCTTACTTCCTTCTTTCAAGTCAAACTTCAAATCCAAATTAACTTCAAATTCAAATCAAATTCAAATTCAAATCAACATCAATCTCAAATCAATTTCAACTTAAATGATTTTTCTCAATTCATTTAAATCAATTCCAATATCCAAATCATGAATTAATGCCAAAATGATTGAAATCCATGATCAATCCTAAATCTAAAAATATTTCCTAAGCCTTTGATTTCATCTTACGGACTTAGCCAAATCACTTCAAACTCAAAAGATTTTCTCATAACCCATTTATATTCTCATTTATATTCACAAATATAAATGAAATATAAGTTCAAATAATTAAAACTAAATCCAAAATTCAATTCCAAATCCAAAAATATTTCCTAAGTCACTTTGATTTTATCATATGGACTTAGCTCAAATCAATTCCAAATCACTTAAAATTCAAAATATTTTCTCATAACCCATTTATATTCTCATATATATTCACAAATATAAATTAAATATAAGTTCAAATAACCAAAACTAAATTCAAAACTCAAGTCCAAATATAACCTAAATCCAACCTATACCCTTTCAAGACAAATTCTTGAACTTAGCCAAATCATTCTCAAACCAATCCAAACCTTTGGAATTTCTCTTTAAACAATCATTCCTTCAATCATAAACCCAAATATAAACATAAACTTCAATTATCAAACCAAAATCAAACTAATCCAAGTCAAACTCATATTCATTTTTTTGACTTGAAATTGTCTATTGAATTAAAACCTATTTGACTCCAAATCACTTGCAATTGGATTAATATATTGATCATAAGTCCATATGTGAGTTCCACCAAACTTGAATCAAGCCTTGATCAAGTCAATTGACCCATTTAGGCTCACTTGACCCAAAGTGACCTAAAGCACCTTTTTGAGCCAAATTCTAATATAACCCAAATTGGATTGAACTAAGCCCATCTAAGCCTCTCATTGTGAGCAACAATCATCTTAGGATGATCAATCCTCTAAATTGGGTCAAACCAAGTCAAACTAAGCCTTTGACCAACTTAACACTTAACCCAAATGAAACTTGAACTAGCCAAAATCTACCATAGGCCAAATTAATTGAAACCATTGATCTAGACCAATCCAAAATCAATGATTGAACATGACCAAGTCATCATTTGAGCCAAACCTAGCCTAATTGGCCACTTGACCCAAGTTGACCCAAGTTGACCAAAAAAGTCAAAATGTGTCAAATCTTGATCTAAGCTAAAGTGATTGCAACGAATGGGTCAAATTCATTCTAAATAACTTGTTGAACTTGACCAAAACCTCAATTGGCCAACTAGACCCAACCTAGCCCAATTGATCATGAACTCAACTTGACCTAAAAGTTCAAATCAACTTGAAATCAAACCAAACTGAAAATTGATTAAAACTAGAGCTTGCAATACATTTCAAATGATCAACCAAGCCTAAACCAACCCATGACCTAACCCAATTGGGTCTAATGGGTCAAATTGGTCAACTTGACCCATTTGACCTAAGTGAACCCAAATGAACCAAAACCAAATATAAATCAAATTGAACCAAACCAATGACACCCATAGGCTAAAAATGATCATCTGAACTTGACCTAACCCATGGTTTGACCCAATTTGACCAATTGGTCAACTTGACCCAAGTTTACACATTTTGACCTAAATGGGTCAACATGAGCCAAATCATATCAAATTAACTCCAAATTCTTTAAAATTTGGCCCAAGATATTTTTAAAACATCTCAAATATGCCCAAATTAAAATGAAAGCCAAATGATCATTTTAACCCTATGTCAAAGGGTAACCCTTGTCCAAATTTACTTGGAATTTGGTCAATGCTTTTTATGGCCACTTGGCATCTTTCTAGTAGACCATTTGGACACCAATGGCGGTGGTGTACATGACCCAATGTGTTTGGGTCAGCCATGACCCAACCCAAGGCTAAACTGACCACTCCAATCAGAATTCTCTAGTTGGATCACCTTCCACACTCACCTAGCACATGTGCACCTCATCCATTCCACTCATCTACCAAAATTGAACCACATGGAGCTTCTAATAGCCTATACAACCCATTCAATAAGAGCATTTGATCAAAAATGGAAGAACAAGCTTTGACCATCTGATCTAAATTAGGTGGAGATATACTCACCCTCATTTCCACTCAAACCATGACTCTTACATTCGATTGAGCTCAGACGATCGAAAGCAAGCATTCACAAAGTTCCCTAAGCATTTCCAAGCTCTCTCCAATTTCCCTTTCTCAATTTACTCTATAGCTGAAACATGGGAGGTTAGTGGAATTGCCAACTTGCTCAACTCTCAACCAAATCCCAATTCACTTTGCAAACACAATCAAGGAGGAAAGTCTAGCTCACCCAAAGTATTTCCCAAGCATCCAAGCCATGGGAAGGGAGACTTAGACCAAATCCACAAGCCATTGGAGGGAGCCTTGGTTAATTGAGAGATCTACTTCAAATTGAAGCTTGAAACCTTCGATAGAGCTTTGTCTCCACTAGACGAAGCTACCTCACCGTTGGAAGTTCCGGTGATAGCCTCCGGCGAGGTATGACTTAAAATCGAGCTTAATTTGAAAATTTCTTGGTCTTTTGTGAAGGAAATTATAATCCCATTAAAAATCAACCATTGGATGTTCTTCCCTATGCTTCTAGATGGTGTGGGTTGAATCCCAGCCTAATCCGAGCTCAAGTGAGTTCGGATCAAGCCATGGAGGATGGATGGCCTCTGTCTCCTACAGGAAAAGGAAGGGATGAATCATGGGCCGTCCATCCCGTGGATGGATGACCCTAATTAAAACATGCTAGATCTCTGATTTAACCCCTTTATAATTGCAAGTTTGATCCTGACTGTCCGATCCTTGATCGGATGGCCTAGGGGAAAGAGCATCGTGCCACCAGCTGATGCGGCACGTGATGTGATAGTTTAAATAACCAATCCCATCATGCCACATGGAAAGCATGCGCCATATCAGTAGCCCACGTGGCACCGACAGGATTAGTTATATAATTAGCCTATTTGATTACCTATTAATAATAGAAACTTCATAAATTCATAACTAAATGTAGAAAAATCTAAAAAAAATGCAAACTCAAGTTCATTTTAAAGATAATTCAGAAGGGAATCCAATAAAATTATTTATAATTGATTTTAAATAGTGAATTCTCCTTAATTAAGGTTTAATTAAATATTTAATAACCCTAATTATTCCTTAATTACTTCATCAATTAATTTCAAACTACTTAGACATGTTTAGTTGGATGACTTCAGCCTCCCTAATTTTCTTGGAATTTATTATTGAGTTAATTGGGAAAATTAATTAATGAACCCCTAATCACCCTCTAAAAATAATTAAGAGTAATTAAACATGTGAACACTAATTTAATCCCTTAATTGAAATAATTAAACATTATTTAAGTGAAGAGGAGGTTTATGGAATCGACTTGGGATATTTTCCTTAAGTTATTCCCTTAACCCGTTTTCTTCCTTGATCCAAAACTAATTAAGGATTAATCTACTAATGTTCTACTTAATTAATCTAATCACATTTTTTTAAACCAATCTGAACTTAATCAATCTCTTTTTGGGTAGATCCTAGCATTACAAAAGTCTAAGGTAAGTTTAAGAAAAGCATAGTCCATTTCACATGTGTAGGATGGTTATGAAAATACTTAATTAAAACCCTTTAATTTAATTAATCAATAATTGTGAGTCAATTGCATTAAGCCCCTTTCTTTCTTAAGGTGCATTGCTGATTTAAATTCTATGTGGTTGTATATCATATGTTGGCTCACAATTGCTTGAATAATTATGTTAAAGTGGTGTAGGTAAGGGGTAATTAATGGATTTAATTCACACCTTAACCTAAATAAAACTTAAAATCAATCTAATCATCCTAAAATTAAACTAAACTAACTCACAAATGGGAGAAATGGGATAGAACTAGCAAATTCGTTTCATGCCTCTTAAGTCAAATCAAATTCAAAAATAAAAATCTCTTTAAAGAATTTTGATTCACTTTGAATAATCTCATCTTATAGGATTTTCCTTAGGAATTAATTAGGGTGAATGAAGTTACATGCTTACATCACTTTATTTCTTTCCAAGCATGCTAAATGTTGTTTGCCATATGAAATCATGCATTCATGTCTTTTGAAAAATTAATTAATAAAATATTTTCTTTATGTAAAATTGCATGTTTTGGTTAAAGTAAGAATATGAGTGGCTATTCTCATTATTAAATCAAAAAATATTTTCAAAACTCATAAATCAAAGATTACAAATGAGGAAATGCTACTTATAAATTCTTATAAGCTTGCATGTGATTATAAGTACAAGATGTGTATTTGGTGTGGCTTTTCTTCTCTTCTCTTAACATGGACTTGTATAGGATTTCCAAAGTGTATAATTCATTTGAAAAGAACATAACACTTGCTTAAATCTATTCCTATGCATTTCCATGTTCTGACTTAGGAAGGATCTTCACATTTACACATGTAAATTGCATAACCAGATCAAACAAAGATCTTTTGCATGATTATTCATCCATTTGTTTCCTTTTTGTACATGCACATGTATTTAAGAAAAGTGGTATGTTAGTCTGGACATCTCGAGGTTGCGAGGCTTTAAGTAGCTCCAAGTAGGTTTTATACCTTACACCCCTAGTGTATAAAAAAAGGTGAAGTACTCACTTATGTCTTTTATACATGTAAATGTGCATTTGATTAATGGATAAAAGAGTCCCTCTTTTCTAATTAATAAAATCATGCATTCATGAAACATCCAAATTTTCTTAAACAACATCTCTTTGCATTTGTCATTAAGGTGTGCTAAGATTTTGCATTACATGTATAGATATGCTTAGGATTTATGCATATGCATGGTATACATATTGGAAAGAAGTAAATGATTGTGTGTTATGTGATAATAATTTACCTTAATTAGTCCTAAGATGCCTTTCTTATTGAATAGGCTTATTTAGAGTAAATCTAAACTTAGGGTTAATAGAAAGACATAATAAAACATTCACTAAAAAAATCATTAATAAATCTACCTTAGAAATTACTTAAGGTAGGGATGAAAGAGAAGTTCTCTTCTCTTTTCTTCTCTTTACAACACTCAGTAATAAAATGTAGGGTCATTCAAACTAATTAAATCATCAAATAAAGTTGACCAAATTAACTAAATAACTTAAAATGAACCCTCTAAATTGAATCCTTTCACACTTAGAAAAATTCCAACCTTAAAGCCTAGCTAAGACATGCCACACAAGCCTTAAATTACACACACATTAGTTTAAGTCACCAGTTCTAGCTTTATGTTAGGGCGATGCATAGTTTGATGCCTGATTTTTTTTTGATGTAATGTTTTTAGACTAGATGTTAGGGTGTATATGCGTAGACTGGATGGTAGGGCGATCTTAGTCTAATCATGTCTTCTGCAGGGGATTATTTTAAGGGGCGCTGTAATAAAAATATAAATGCTTTTGCTTCACAGGTTGCTTATACCCCTAAGCTTAATCCAAAATAGGCTAGGTAGACTTTTTTACCCATGTGTGGGGTGCTAAGTCCAATTTATTAATACAACTGTTTGGGATATGTGGTGTGTTTAGCTAATCTATATTTTGCAGATTTTAGTTTGATTTACTTTTTCCATTTTCATGTAATTTTTGGAATTAGGAATTATAATAAATATTATGGGGAAGTGGAGATGAACATTGGTCATAAGACTATGTCTTATGTACAATGTGAAGCCTTTGAAGCAATCACAATCCAACCAAGCCAGAAGGAAGAAAAGAAGGAAGCAAATCAAAACATGAAGAAATGAAAAATGAAGACCCCCATAACATAAATTCCTTCTAAATTGTAATTATTCATTTGTAATCCAGGTTGTATAATGGTAGTGCTCGACTACCCACATTTCTTTTCAGGTTTGTGTGGTGTAGCCCGATCACAAAGGCCTTTTATTCTTTTGCACTAGCTTTATAAAATTATTTGATGTTTTTTTAGCTTGTGCATTAATTTTTCTAGTTTCTTCATTATTTGATGAATGGCTTGGATGCGATTAGGCACCTCGGGAAAAATAAATTTTCTATCTAATTAATCAATTCAAAATTAAAAGGCTCATAATCGCACCTAAAGCCTAGGCTATAAAGTAGGATAATAAAAGATTTAGCAACCCCTTAGCTGGATGTTGTATGTTTCACATCATGCATAAGATCACCTTGCTTCACTCTTGCTTATGGAGGGCTTCCACCTTTACTAGAGAACATGGCTTAACTTTTGAGAGCCATGGTGAAAACACACCTCCTTCTTGCTGATTTTGGCCCATAACCAATTTCTCATGCATTAGGCATATGAATCACATAGCCTGTGTCAAACTAATTATCTAAAAATGAAAATAAACTTAACAAAATTTGTATTAAATTAAGTCTTGAGTTCATGCCCTACATGATCTAGTCTCTTAGAGAATGAGTTTATGGACTTAGTCTTCTTTCTAAATAAATAACAACCTAGCTATCTTTCAAAAAGCATAAGACTTGCCTATATGTATTTAAAATCATAGGAGGAGTTAGTTGGCAGCCACCCTTAGATGGTTGTAAGCCTAACAGTCGGGTGGTTTATCCTCTCTTATGGAGGTAAACCATATGCCCATTTTCATCTTAGATTTAGGTCATGCTTTGGCCCTTGCCAAAGCTCCCAAGATTTAAGATCCAAAGTTGTTATTTCCCTCTATGGGCTAAAATCATAAATCCTCAACTCTTAGGCCATTCCATGATCGTGTATCATGGAATTGTAAGTCCTAGATTTATAACTAAAATTCAACTCAGACATATAATTCCTCTTAAATTTAAAAATATAAATCCCAACCATAGGATAGTTTGGGATGCTCGTTAGGTTTCCTAGCATCGTGAGCATCCCCTGCTTATCTCCCTTTAGTTTTGATAATAACTCCCTCCTTTTGATCAATCCTATTTGATCTTCCAAAAATAACCAATTGATTGATAGTCCTATCTTTGAAATCTTTGGAGATAATGATTATTTACCTTAATCGAGAGTATTCTTAAGAAATCTCATTTCTTAAGATATAATTAACTATGGGGGCTTGCCTCCACCGAAAACTTAACGAACCCAGTTTAAAATAAACCTTACTTTACTTTTCCATGTAAAGTAGGAGAAGAATCTCTAGTACATTCGAAGACCCATTGCCCTTAGGAGTCCTTATTAGGTGATTAGGTCCATTGTAGGATGATGACTTCTGTCTCTCGAGATATTTCATAATTCCTCAATATTATACCTGATCATCCAAATAAGAACATCTGCGGATTTGCGTGGTGTACAACATTAGCATATATTTTTGTTTTCATTTACTCATTAGATGAAGATAAAAAATAACACCACATAATTTTTTGGTGACTCCATTGGGGCAGTTCCTCTCTCCATCTTTGGTAAATGATCGTTGTCTCCAAGTATCGATAATGGATTTGTATTTTATATAAGTTCGAGACTATCCTTCTTTTCCATTGGTACTTAGCTAGCCAACATCCTTTAGGTTTTAGGACCTCACACCATGTAAGGTCTTAAAGCCCCTGTTAGGTCCCCCAATAGGTGAAAATAAAATTTAATAAAAGATAACTAAAGACCTTTTTCTTATCATCTTTTTGGTAAGGTAAAAGCTCATTAAAAAAAAGAATAAATACTTTTATCATTATTCCAAAGCACTTTCAAAAAAATTTACATAATAAAATATTTGCACTTCATATAACAATCTTCATGATTGTTACATATAGGATCATTTCAAAAACAAAAAAAAAAAATTCAAAAATCATCTTTTCAAAAAGCATAAATAAACATCCTCATTCAATATACCCAAATTTATTGAATGAAGATTTCATTTAAAAAAAAAAAAAAAAATCAAAAATCATCTTTTCAAAAAACACAAATGAACATACTCACTCAATATACCCAAATTTATTGAATGAAGATTTCATTTCAAAACAAAATCAAAAATCATCTTTTCAAAAAGAACAAATGAACACCCTCATTCAATATACCCAAATTTATTGAATAAAGATTTCATGACAAAATAGAATCAAAAATCATCT
Organism: Cymbidium sinense; assembly: GCA_021442155.1. NCBI lineage: Eukaryota > Viridiplantae > Streptophyta > Magnoliopsida > Asparagales > Orchidaceae > Cymbidium > Cymbidium sinense. The sequence continues at coordinate 102,041,135 of CM038222.1, forward strand.
TTTCAAAAAGCACAAATGAACATCCTCATTCCATATACCCAAATTTATTGAATGAAGATGTCATTTCCAAGAAAAATCAAAAATCATATTTTCAAAAAGCACATATGAACATCCTCATTCAATATACCCAAATTTATTGAATGAAGATTTTATTTCCAAGAAAAATCAAAAATCATCCTTTCAAAAAGCACATATGAACGTCCTCATTAAATATACCCAAATTTATTGATTGAAGATTTCATTTCCAAGGAAAATTGAAAATCATATTCCCAAAAAATCACATATTTGAATATGAACATCCTCATTCAATATACTAAAATTTATTGAATGAAGATTTTATTTCCAAATAGAATCATATCATAAAATTGGAATTCAATTTCAACATATCTCACATATATTGGAATTAGAATTTCTTTCTTTTCAAAAAGTGCAAATTTGAGGATGAGCCTTTCCATTCAATACACCCAAATGTGTTGGATGGAGGTTCCATTTTCAAAGGAAAATCACACCACTGGAAATTCTACTCAACACATCCCACATGTGTTAAGTTAGAATTTTCTTCTTTTCAAAAAGCAATAATCACACACAAAAAATTCATCTTTGAAAAATAAAATTGAAAATTGACTTCCATTTTTACATACCCAAAATTGTTAAATGGAAATCTAATTAAATTATAAAATCACTCACATTTGGATTCTTTATTTAGTATACCCAAATTTGCTAAGTAAAGGTTCCCTTTTCAAAAATTAAAACAAAAAATAAAATATCCTTTATTTAGCATACACAAATTTTCTAAGTAAAGATCCTCTTTTCAAAAATCAAAATAAAAAACAAAACACATTTGGATTCTTTATTTAGCATACCCAAATTCGCTAAGGGTCCTCTTTTCAAAAATAAAAAAATCAATAAGATCAAACACATTTGGATTCTTCATTTAGCATAGACAAATTTGCTAAGTGACGATCCTCTTTTCAAAAAAAATCAAAATCAAACAGATCAAACACATTTGGATTCTTCATTTAGTATACACAAATTTTCTAAGTGAAGATTCTATTTTCAAAAATAAAAAATCAAAAGATTAAACACATTTGGATTCTTTCATTTAGCATACACAAATTTGCTAAGTAAAGATCCTCTTTTGAAAAATCAAAATCAAATGATCAAACACATTTGCATATTTAATTTAGCATATACAAATTTGCTAAGTAAAGATCCTCTTTTCAAAAATAAAAATAAAAAACAAAACACATTTGGATTCTTTCATTTAGCATACACAAATCTGCTAAGTAAAGATCCTCTTTTTCAAAAACAAAACAAAATGCAAAACACATTTGGGATTTATCTTAGCATACCCAAATTTGCTAAGTAAAGACCCCATCTTTTAAGATCAAAACAAAAGATTTGATTTAGACTTTATTTAGCATACACAAATTTGCTAAATAAAAATTCCATTTCTAAATTCACACATGATTCACATCATGAGCAAACAAGCAAAAGAAAAAAATTTATTTTCAAACACTTCATTTAGCATACCCAAATTTGTTAAATGAGTAATCCCACACAAAATCAATTGACCCTCTATTTAACATGCTCAAATTTGTTAAATGAAGGGTCCCCAAATATGAAAAATCAAACTGAAATATAAACCAATGGAAGTATCAAAAATTTCTCAAAAATATTAGAACCCATTTTCAACATACATAAATTTGTTGAAAATGGATTCTAAATTCAAAAATCTTTTTTCCAATCCATTCAAAAAAAATCTTTCCAAAATTCAAAGAGCCCCACTTAACATATTCAAATTGTTGAGTGTGGGTTCAAATTATAAATCAAAATTCAAAAGATAGCAAAATACCAAAGTAGAAATTTGATGTGTGTTTATTTTCAAAAATTGCAGAATTTTAACTCACTTTTAATCAGTTTCTCTCAAGTTCAGTTTAGTTCTAATGGATGCCCAGAAGTATGTCTTCTCTTTTTCTTTTGGAATGGATTTGGCCTTGGATTGGGCCAGCCTCCCATAGATTGACTTTGCCCATCTGATTCACTTCAGCTGAGGATTCTAAGGGTCTAGGATCACTTGTGAGGAGGCAGTAGCCCTCACAACCTTTAACAGGAGTGTGGTGACTAGGAAGGAACCAGTCACCCATGTTGAGATGTCATCTGACGTTGAGTTTCCCTCATTGAAGAGGAAGGCTGTGGTAGTTCTGACAGTAGTTGCAGTTTCAATGCCAGTGCATTTAGTAGTTCCCATTATTACCCCAGTGCGGGCTAGCACCCACTCATTGACTTCTTCCAAGGGGAAGGCTCTCTTCGGGGATCTCCCACCTTCAAGGTGAGATAGTTCCGTCTGCTCCTCCCCGGGACTAATCACACCAAGATCAAGCAGCATCACATACGCATAGCCATGGAGCTTGAGGCAGTTTCTCAGTCTGCAGTTGAGGAGTTACTCAAGATAGTTTCTCTTATGATCACACAAAACAAGTTTCACCCTCTTTCTAGATCTGATGGAGAGGAAGATGTTAGGAGGATCTCAGTTTCACCTCCACATGCAATATAGTATGAGGCTCCTATCAGAGATAGGAGGAGGTCATATGTTGGCCTTAGATCAGTTCTGTGTCGAGTTGGCGGGGCTTACGGATGATTAGAGTTTGGAGCTCAATTTGATTTACGATTTGTCATCCTTCACAGCATAGGTGAGCATATCCAATAGAAGAGAGAGCTAGGGAGGCCTATGTATCTGTATAGGTTACTAGCCGAGAGAGGCGGAGGTAGAGTAACCAGTTAGTAGCCTCATCCCTCATCAATTTTTTTGATCGGCACTCTACCCGCATCGATCATACTGATAGTATTGTGTTGACTAGTACTACTCACCATGGGATGAGAGCTCCCGCATAGAGAGAATTGGTGGTGCTTCCATCACATCACTCCACTCCATGTCCACCATCTCCAATACAAGTTCCATCATCCAGCATTCCAGCAAAAATCATGAAGGCAGCATTCAGGGAAAAGAATGCCTCAATGGTGATCCGGCTATGGACAAGGAAAGGCCGAACTCTCCTGCTCGACCTCCTGCTGTAGTTTCGATGAAGAGGGAATGGTGACCTTGGAGCATTGTGGTCGTGCCATCACCACCACCACCACAATAGATCATGGAAGTAATAGAAGCTAAGGGAGAAGGAGATAGTACCATTGTCCCCATGGACATAGATCATCTTAAGAGTACCACTCCAGCCAGCTAAAGTGACAGTCATGAGAATCTATCATCCAGTGAGCATAGTCCTCAAAAATTAGCTTTCTAGCAGCAGGGGAGGTTAGATGTCTCTCTGTTCATGATAGTGATCTTGCCACCGATCAGCCGCAATCATTTGTCCCTGGATAGTTAGACCGCTCCCTAGATAATATTGTAGCACAATATCTTGTTAAGAAAAAGGAAATTCTAGGGTATAACAGGTCTGTCTTAGAGAGGAGGAGTAGGTTAGTTTTGATCCCAACGAAGATGCTTTATTGGAAGATTTAGCAAGTGTGCATATGGTTGATACCAAAGGTTCCCTCCTTCAGGATCAGCAGAGTTTGGAAGGTGCTACGGCTAAGCAAGATGATATTGCCACTCGACCTAACACCTCCTTCAACAACTAAACAGAAGGTTGAAAAAATTGACAAGATGGGAAAGAGGCTTGAAGATTTTCTAGCAGCAGTTTTGGCACTTCAGAATCAATCCCCATTAATACATCCTACTATTATAGAAATAGGCCAGCCTGAGTTGTTGCATGTCTTGAATCAAGCCTAAAGTTTACCTCCAGTAGAGCAAGGTAGAACTAGCCTGTATAGGAAGGTAGTGGACAGTACCTCTGCACAAAAAAAGGACATTAAACTCATGGTTGAGTAGATGGTGAGAGAAGCAATGGCGTAAGCTAATGGAGGATCATCAATTCCAAAGGGTAGAGCCTACCCAGCAGAATTAGATGCCATCCAATATCCTAAAGGTTTTGTGCCACCTTTTTTCAAGAGCTTTGATGGCGGCGAAACGTGCACATAGCGCGCAGCTTTGTATCTTTGGTGCGATGCATTACTATTCCATCTTTTTGTTAGCAGTTTAACAGGCATATCCTTCGATTGGTATGCTGAACTCCCCAATAGTTCAGTGAAGAATTTTGCTGAGTTGGTACAACTCTTTATTAAGAGGTTTGCTGGAGGTTAGCAAAGGGTGATTGTGTGCGATCTCATTGTAGCACAATAATACCCCGTTGAGTCCCTCATTGATTATATTCTCAGATGACATAATTTGAGTATGAAATGTGAATTATAGCTATTTGAATAGCATGCCATTGAAATTATACTAAAGGATATTCATGGCCCGGTCGCCTTCATGCTCAAAGGTTTTACCATAAAGACATTTGAGAAGCCAATCAACAAGGCGCCTAGCCTATACAGAGAGGCCAAATAGTTGCCTTTTCAAGATTAGTCAACAAAGCTAAAACCCCCATAAAGCTTATGAGAAGAAGCCAGGGGTAGTAATAATAGTGGATAAGGGGAAGCAACCGGACAAAGAGAAGTATCAGAGACCTCAAGCTCCACAGCAGTCACTTCCACCTCATCAACCACTGCCTCGGCCATCCTATCGGCTGCCATAGCAACCGCCACGGCCTTTGTTTCCTCCTCCTCATCCATACTCACAGCAGTGGTACACATATCTGCCCCAAGGTAGTTACCATCCACCTACTCTTTTAGATAAACTAAGCAAACCTTATTCATTTAAGAGGGAGGTAGTTAGGGAAATCTTTAAAAAACTCTTAAAGAAACATGATTTTTAACTACCCGAGCCTAGAAAGCTGGAGAAAGTGGGCAGGAGTAATGATCCTAACTTTTTCCCCTACCACCACATGCTAAGCCATGTTTTGGAGGATTGCTTTACATTCAAGGACTGGCTTGAGCATAGCTACAAGTCAGGTGCCATAGTTATCCCAAAGGAATACCTAGTGGAATAACCATCCAGTTCTGTTAGGGTAATCCTTGGGGATACTTGTGATCCACTCAAAACTAAAGAAGGTTGGGATATCTTTTTATCCTGAACCTCTAAAAAGATTATTTCAAAAATTAGGAAACTTTCCTTGCAGGTGCCTGAGGTAGCTCAAACTTCCAAGATTAAGGAAGGTTAACAAGTTTCCAAAAACAACTTGGGGAAAGTGGAGCTCATGGCTGTACCACCCAGATAGCCAAGTAGCAACCACCACAGGTCCAACCTCTCCACGTTGCCTACTTGACACTTCCACTTCAACTAGCTCTTCTTCTAGTAGACATCATGTATCGATGGATGAGGGCATCAAATCCCTCACTCCACTTACTTTACTAGGTTTCTACTATGTATCGCCTTCTAAATCCAAGAAATTGAGGAAAAAAGCTAGTTTGAATTTCATCTATGTCACTTCTGATGGGTTTTCAAATTTTACTCTTATAAAAAACTCTTCAAATCTAAATAATAATTATAAAAGCTCTGATCTTACTCTTTCTGATTCAGAGATGGACTTTCCTTCTCAAAATAATATGGGTTCACCACTTAAGATAGACTTGGAATCATCTGATTCTGAGGGTCCTATAGGAGAAGTTGTAGGTGAGCACGATGGCGGTAGAATCTTAAACCATAAGTGATCACCGTTAACCTCTGTAGTGGCAAGGTTACCTCTAGCACCTCAAGGGAAAATAAGTCATTTGTACTAATGAGCAAGAAGCCCCTCCACAGGATGCTCCACCCATGAATATGCTTGTGGAGGATCAGCCCAAAGTGGATTACAATGTCCTTGCTCACTTAAGAAAGTTTCCAGCTAAGTTAAGCATATATAATTCCCTTGTATTATCCAAAGAGATGAGGGAATCATTAATCAAGGTTCTTCTTTATCTAGAGATATGCTTAGCTCGGTGACCCATTGAGGCACATTATTCAAGAGAAACCTAGGGAGTCACATTCACAGATGAAGACCTTCTTTTGAGGGACATGGAGCACAACCATCCCCTCTACATTACAGTGGATATGGGAAGATTCAGACTTTCTAGGTTTTTGGTTGATCCAGTGCATTGATGAATATTATGAGTCTAAAGACCCTTGTCTATTTGAAATTAACATTTCTACACTCCGAGGAGATCGACTGATGTTGAGAAGATTTAATGAACAAGGTGAGAGGGCTTTAGGCTCCATAATGTTACCTTTGGAAATAGGTGACTGGAAGACTGAAGCCAAGTTCTACATAATTGATTTAAATACTTCATTCACTGCTTTGCTCGGTAGGCCTTGGATGATTCCATCCTCCCTCCATCATTACATCAAGTTATGAAAGGATGGAATTGAATATTGTATCAAAGGTGATGAAAAGCCATTTTTAGTTAGAGAGGTTGAGATATATGAAGATGCAACCTACTAACTTCCTCAAAACACCTTTTCTTGTGAACTTGGTCAAAATTCAAATGCAAAAGAAAAAGAAAAAGAAGAAAAATAAAAAGAGAAAGAAAAAAGAAAAGAAGAAAGAAAATACAAGTGAACGAGAAAAGGACATCAAGGAAGAAGTAGAGCTGCATGTCACATTCCACCCACAGTCATATGGACATATGGGTAGGATGACTCGACCTCCTCCAGGTAGAGGCAGAGGTAGACACAGAGGTAGTTCTAGAGGTGGAGGACCCCCTAGTTAGCCACTAGCCAATAGGGGTTATGTTCCAGCTCATAGGAGTACCCCTGCTATTCACATAGATCTGGAATCTAACTCAGAGAACATGTCTCATGTGATTAGCATACTAGCCAGCCCCTCTCAGTGGATCTCATTGGAGGTTACACTTGAGCCAGATAGAGATGAAGGCTAGGCCTCCAAGAAAAGCATGAATGTGTTTGAATCAAGTTTATATTAAACCATCAAGCAACACTTGGGAAATTTAGCTCTAACCTCACTTTCTTCCCAAAAAGTTGAAGGTTTAGAAGTTAAGGAAGCCCCTAGGTCTTCCATGGATACCAAGTCAAAGAGATTCCTATTGAGATCATCATCCTCAGGTCAAGAAGCTGATGTAGAACTTGAGAGTAATTCATAAAAATATTTTAATGAAATTGCCTTTTGATTGGTACTTGCCTTGTGTTCTTCTGATTGGGTCCTTATTGGCGATGGATTTGCTTAGTTGTCACCAATCATCTGGATTCTGATAGGATCTTCTAAAACCACACTAACTATTATAAAAAAGTGTGTTTAGAAACTTTAGATGATCCAAATGATCTCCAAATCAAAGATGCGCCTCCAGAATTCAAAGAAGAAATCCATTCAACAATCAATAATCTTAAAGAAATCAACCTCGGGATGGAAGAAGATCCGCGCCCGATGTACATCAGTTTTCTATTGAACAAAGAAGAAACCAATGACTTAGTTAGGCTATTGACTGAGTTTAAGGATTGCTTTGTATAGAGTTATAAAAGAGGTTCCCAAATTATCTCCTAACGTAGTATTCCACAAACTAGCAATAGACCCTAATGCCAATCCTATCAAGCAAGCTCCTAGACGCCTGCAATTAGAAATCGAACAACAGGTCATTTCTGAAGTCAAGAAATTGATCAATGCTAGTTTCATCAGGGAAGAAAAATATCCTACCTGGTTAGCCAGTGTCATCCTAATTAAGAAAAAGAATAGCTAAATTTGCATATCTATCGATTTCAGGGACTTAAATAAGGCATGTCCTAAGGATGAATTTCCACTTTCTATACTAGAATTAATGGTGGACATCACTTCATCTCACGCAGTATTCTCCTTTATGGATGGGTCATCTGGCTACAACCATATCAAGATGGCCCCTGAAGATGAAAGAAATACTACTTTTTGAACCGCGGTCAGAATCTATTATTATAAGGTCATGCCTTTTGGCCTTAAAATGTTAGTGCTACATACCAATGAAACATGACTCAGATCTTCAATGAACTCATTCATCATCAAGTTGAATGCTATGTTGATGAGCTAGTAGTTAAAAGGAAAGGGAAGGAAGACCATCTCTTTGACTTGAGAGTAGTTTTCAAACTGTTAAGATAATTTAACCTCAAAATGAGCCCCCTGAAGTGTGCATTTGGAGTAGCTTCAAGGAAGTTCCTTGGGTTTGTTGTCTGACACCAGGGAATAGAAATAGACCCAGAAAAGATTAAAGCTATCTTAAAAATGACACCCCCTAAAAGTCTAACTTAACTCAAATCTTTCTAAGGGTGATTAGCGTATCTAAGATGCTTTATCTCCAATCTATCAGGGATATGCAAGACATTTTTAGCATAAGTAAAAAAGGATGCCAAGTTTAAGTGAGATGATAAGTACTAGCATGCCTTTGAAGATATTAAACAATATTTTGTGAAGTTTCCAATTTTAGTAGCTCTTATCCCAGATAGGCCACTTATCCTCTACACTGCTGCATTGGACAACTCCCTTGGTGCTTTGTTGGCTCAAACTAATGACAAAGGGAGGAGAATGCTCTCTACTACTTAAGTTGTCATCTGGTCCCTACTAAAGCAAACTACCCACCTATTGAGAAACATTGCCTGGATTTAATCTTTGCATCCCAAAAGCTATGGCACTATATGCTTTCTCATAATGTGGACTTGATTTCAAGAATCTATCCACTATAGTATCTCATGAACGACCAACATTATCTAGACGGTTGGTCCATGATTCTCTCCGCGTTTGATATCACATTCCTCCTCGGTGAAAGGACACTAATATTTCTTAGCAACACACCCACTTCCTGCTGACTCTTCGCTTAGTGAAAATATCCCCAATGAACAAATTATGCACTTAGGGGAGGTTAACAATCACCATTGGGAGATGTATTTTGATGGTGCCACTTCCTGTCATAAAGGAGAAGAACTACGATCTACTCTTCCAGAAAAGGTAGGGGTAGGAATAGTTCTCTTAACTCAACCATGTGATGAGATTCTCATACTATCTCTCCAATCCATGCACCAACAATGAAGGCGAGTATGAGGCTTTGATTGCTCAGTTAGCCATTACGGTGTGTCAAAGCATCAACATCTATGAGATTCTCAGTGGTCATCAAGGTGTCGGGTCCTATAAGGTTCTAAAACTAAGCTTCATCATTACCATGAGTACACCATGAACTCTTGGCCCAAATCCAGGTCACCATCTACAAGGTCCTCGAGAGAGAATGCGAGTAGATGCTTTGGCCAAACTTACCAAGGAATTGCATGTCGAAGATGAGTCCATTCAATAAGGGTCCAAAATAGACAAGTCTATCTCTTATTGATGCTTGAACTCATCGAGACTTTCTCTTGAAGGGGAGGTTGCCATTGCTGAAAAGAACAAGGAGTTGGATTGGAGGCAACCATTCATGGATTACTTGACTAGAGGCAAACTACCTCAAGATAAGTCACAAGCCCATCATGAAAGAGCTCTCTCCATGCTCGTGGATGGCACATCGGTCTTCGATCAAATGTGGTTACGTTGTTTAGACAACATGAAGCCCATAGTATTGTAACCAAGGGTACATTCAAGTCTATGCAGAGCGCACCAATCCAGTCTGAAGATGAAAGCAAAGATCAAGAGACTAGGATACTATTGAATTTTGATGATTACATATTGCATGGATGTAGCTAGGAGATGCCATTAGTGTCAGGTACATGGTGTGGTCTTACATCAACCACCCAACATTCTACATCCTACATTGGCCTCATGGCCATTTGAGTGTTGGGGTACCGACATTGTGGGTCTTATCGATCCTCCTTCTTCCAAGGGACATACGTTCATTTTAGCACCTACTTTTCCAAGTGGTGGCAATCCCACTTAAGAGGTCACCTTCGGCATGTGCTAGAACCATATCGAATATAGGTTCGGGGTGCCTCAACAAATTATATCCAATAATGGTAGTGCATTCAAAAGCACCAAGATCAACAGCTTCGCCAGAAGACACGTTATAGATTGGAGATACTCCACCATCTACTACCCTAGGGCGAATGGCTTAGCAGAAGCATTCAACAAAACTCTCATCCAGATAATAAAAAAGACTCTTGATGACAACATGTGATAGTGGCATGAGAAGTTAGTTGAAGCATTATGGGCATTCTGCACCACATATAGAACTCCAACTAGATCTACCCCGTTCTCCTTAGTGTATGGTTGCATTCTACCATTAGAAGTTTAGCTCTCACTAAGGATAACAATGGGTAGTAAAATCACTACTGAGAGAATGCCAAGTTGTGGTTAGAAGAGCTTAAGGTTTGGAGGAGATGCCTACTAGTATGCGAACCTCAAGTTATACAAAGCCAAAATGATTCAAGCTCACAACAATGGTTACCCTAGAGCTTTTCAAGTAGGAGAGCTTGTTTTAGTTCTAAGGAGACCAATTGTTGCGTCAAAGATGGGAGGCAAGTTTGAACCCACTTGGGAAGGCCTTTTTATCATAGAGAAGGCCTACCAAGGAGGATCTTATCAGCTTATTGATTATAAAGGGGAACACCTAATGCTTCCAATTAATGGGCTCTATTTGAAGAAATATTACCCATAAAATCATGTTTAGAAATAATTATCATAAAAAATTTTGTTCCAATTTATCAAAATATTCTCTTCTTTCGAAACATTGTTTTCTTTTTTGCAAATCCGCCATGACATGTTTAGGATAGGTGTAAGAGAACTCAAGTGGCATCTTATCCTTCCTTCATAACAAAAACATAAGTTGAACATAATTCTCTAGTGCTACTAGAGTAAGTGGGAGAGAACCCAAGAGGCATCCTATTTCGAATAACACAACTAAGTTAAGTATAAGAGAACCCAAATGGCATCCTTGCTTGGTGGAATTGCAATTGCCATCCATGGCACCATTTCATCAAAATCCCCTAACATGTTTAAAGTAGGTTTGAGATAACCCAGGCAATGTCTTTTTCCCTTTAACACCAGCACAAAAAAAAAAAACAAAAACACATATCTTTTATCTCAGGCTATTTTGATGTGGGGCAAGCCCTCTGTGGCACTCACTCATTAGATACTCTAAGTCGGGCTTACATGCTACCTTGTAAGTACATCACCACATTGGCCACTTGTTTGGTGGATTTGAGTCCACACACTTTCTTCCTGACTTGACCATTACAAATCGACAAGCACTTTATTAGTTTGGTAGACCTCACTGTGCAGCTAGTAAGCTACCTCATGTTGACTTCGTTTAAGAAGATGTAAGCCTACACACTTTCCTCATGAACTATCCATCATGCACTAACTAGGTTGAGTATATTTGAGGTTTAGGATAAATCCCATAGTGGCTTCTTCCCTCTTGACTACTTTTGAGTTGATGTACGTCCCCTAGTGGCATTCACTCAGTAGTTGCCCTAGGTTGGATACTGTCGAAGAAGACTATCGATAATATTTTTATAGAGGATGTGAGTCCCGATGCTTTCTTCTAGGCTAATTGTTATAAACCAAAGCACCTTAGGTTGGTTGATGTTCTATCGGCAAGACTCACCCATGGATACACACTCTTGGCGGTGAGTCCTCATTCTCTCCTTAAGCTGGCCACCAAATACTTATAGAAATTATCATCTCCTTAGTTTTTGATAAAGCCCTTAGTGGCCCCTTCCTCTGTGGTCACTCTATTTGGATCATGACCTTTGCAACCCCATTTAGACACTATCTAGGTTACTCTTTGATTGGATAGCCCCTTTCCTAGTAGCCACCCCTATGGTTGGAGAATTTATTCAGCTGATGTACAGATTCTCCCTTGGTTCAGTAAATTTGAGATATGTCTAGGCTAATATAAGCTCCTTCTCAATTTGATCCCTCGCAAACCAATAGGGTCCATGATAAACAAACAAACAAATAAAATAAACAAATTAATTTGCTTGTGGATTAGGATTTCATTCCCCTAGTAGCCCCTTTCCTAAGAAGGCATCCTATCTTCAGGGCAGTGTCAACAAAACTCCCTATAAGAATTGCCTGAATACTCTTGAGTAGAGATAAGTCCCCAGGTCAGCACTCTATCAGTAGTCACCCATAGGTTGGGTTCAATCTATTTTTTGATAAATAGGTTACCCTAGCGATCATTTCGCTTTGGAAGATATAAGTCTACTACTCAATCTTTCTAGCATGACTGTCGCAAACTAACAGACAGCCCTAGGTGGGGTTGACATGTTACCTTGCTAATGTGTTGCCCCAGTGGTCTTTTACTCAGGAAAGATATGAGCCCCCATGCTTTCTTCACAAAATCAACCATTACAAACTGAAAGACACCCTTTTGGTTGGATAATTCTACCTTTAACCGAGAAACTACTCCCTTTGGATTGGTAAACCTGAGTTAGATCAAGAAACATGGCCCTATTCGTCATCCATTGATGGGATCCATCAAATAATTAAAATGAAATTAATTTTGACTATCTTTGAGTAATTTAAGTCCCCAGAGGCATTCACTCAATAAGCCTTAGGTTGGGTTGATCATTGCTTCTGATCACCCAATGTGATCCCTACTTTGGAAGATGTAAGTCTACTATGCTTTTTTCTTACTATAGTTGCTGCACACCGAAAGGCAACCCCTTTAGTTGGATAGTCTAACTATGTGGTTGGTAGACTACCCCTTCAGATTGGTAAATTTGAGCTAGATCAAGGCCAACATGGCCCCTACTCAGTGCAATCCATCACAAACTAACATGATCCATCTCAAAAATTCAAAATTTAAAATCTGAAATAGATTTAACCTCCCTACCTAGTGGAGTCAAATTAAACAAACAAATCAATCAGCTTCTCCTCAGTGAGATGTAAGTCTTTTCGTTTCTCCAACGGATCCCAAATTTTAATTCCCTAGCAAATTTCACAACCTCTTTTCCACAGTGGATGACTTGAACTTGCTCCCCTAGTGGAGAGTTCATATTTTCATCCCTAGTGGAACATTAAATCATAAATAAAATCAAATTTCTTTCCAGCGATACGCAATTCGAATTAAACCTCTCATCCCCAGCATATGACTTAAACCATTTCCCTTAGCGGAAGGTTTACATACTCAATCCTTAGTGGATTCTTCCTTCACTCTCTTATGCATAGGCATAGGTAGAGTTGCATTGCACTAAGCTCTTGATTCCTTCTACCTCTCTTGATTTGTGAATATATCTTTTCTGTTAGTGCTTGTGATCGTTCGAGCGTTGTTGACCATCTCGGTCAACACTAATATGTGTGGTATGTCTTGTTAGTCACACCACACCTATTGTTGACCTCACTTTTGGAGTGAGCTCTCAACTTATCCATCTTAGACATAGGAATCCTCTAGACATTAAGAGTTCCTTAGTCAAGACACTTCTAGGTTATGCCTAGAGACTTAGAAGAGTTAGCCATAAGGAATAGGTTATGCCTTAGGGGCATTAGGAAAACTTGCCTACCCTATAGCTATAACCAAATCCTTACTTCCTTCTTTAAAGTCAAACTTCAAATTCAAACTAACTTTAAATTGAAATCAACTTCAAATTCAAACCAACTCCAAATTCAGATCAAATTCAAATTCAAAACAACTTCAATCTCAAATCAATTTCAACTTAAATGATTTTTCTCAAACCATTCAAATCAATTCCAACTCAAATGATTCTTCTCAAATCATTCAAATCAATTCCAAAATCAATCATGAATCAATTCAAATGATTGAAATGATCAATAAATCCAAAATCTTTCTAAGCCTTTGATTTCATCTTGGACAAATCAATTCAAATGATTTTCTCATATAACTCATTTATATTCTCATTTATATTCACAAATATAAATGAAATATAAGATCAAATAATCAAAACTAATTCCAAATTCAATTCCAAATCTAAATATCTTTCCTAAGTCACTTTAATTTCATCTTGTGGACTTATCTCAAATAAAATCCAAATCACTTTAAATTCAAAAGATTTTCACATAACCCATTTATATTCTCATTTATATTCACAAATATAAATGAAATATAAGTTCAAATAACCAAAACTAAATTCAAAACCCAATTCCAATTCTAAACTAAATCCAACCTATTTCATTTCAAGTCAAATACTTGAACTTAGCCAAATCATTATCAAACCAATCCAAACCTTTGAATTTTCTCTTCAAACAATCAATCCTTCAATCATAAACCCAACTATAAACATAAAATTCAATCATCAAACCAAAATCAAACTAACCTAAGTCAAACCCACATTCATCCATTTGACTTGAAATTGCCAAATGAATCAAAACCCATCTAACTCCAAATCACTTGCAATTGGATTTATATTTCAATCATAAGTCCATATGTAAGTTCAACCAAGCTTGAATCAATCCTTGATCAAGTTAATTGACCCATTTAGGCTCACTTGACCCAAAGTGACCTAAAGCACCTTTTTAGCCAAATTATAATCCAACCCAAATTGGATTGAACTAAGCCCATCTATGCCACACATTATGAGCCACAATCATCTTAGGATGATCAATCATCCAAATTGGGCAGACCAAGTCAAACCAAGCCTTTGACCAAGTCAACACTTAACCCAAATGAAACCTAAACTAGCCAAAATCCATCATAGGATAAATTGATTGAAACCATTGATCTAGACCAATCCAAAATTAATGATTGAACATGACCAAGTCACCATTTGAGCCAAACCTAGCCTAATTGGCCACTTGACCCAAGTTGACCTAAAAATTCAAAATGTGTCAAATCTTGATCTAAGCTAAATGATTGTAAACAATGGGTCAAATTCATTCTAAATCACTTATTGAACTTGACCAAAGCCTCAATTGGCAAACTAGACCCAACCTAGCCCAATTGACCATGAACCCAACTTGACCTAAAATCAAATCAACTTGAAATCAAATCAAACCAAAATTGATTGAAACCAAAGCTTGCAAAACATTTCAAATATAATCCAAGCCTAAACCAACCCATGACCTAATCCAATTGGGTCAAATGGTCAAATTGGTCAACTTGACCCATTTGACCTAAGTGAACTCAAATGAACCAAAACCAAATATAAATCAAATTGAACCAAACCAATGACACCCATAGGCTACAAATGATCATTTGAACTTGACCTAACCCATGGTTTGACCCAATTTGACCAATTGGTCAACTTGACTCAAGTTGACCCATTTTGACCTAAATGGGTCAACTTGAACCAAATCATATCAAATCAACTTCAAATTCTTTGAAATTTGGCTCAACCTATTTTTGAAACATCTCAAATATGCCAAAATTTAAATCAAAGCAAAATAACTATTTTAGCCCTATGTCAAAGGATAATCTATGGCCAAATTCACTTGGAATTTGGTCAATTCCTTTTCATGGCCACTTGGCATCTTCTTAGTGGACCATTTGGACACCACGGGAGGTGGTGCACATGACCCAACCCAAGGCCAAACCGACCACTCCAATCAAAATTCTCCACATGGATCACCTCCCATACTCACCTAGCACATGTTCATCTCCTCCATTCCACTCCTCTGCCAAAATCGAACCACATGGAGCTCCTAATAACCTAAACAATCCATTCAATCAGAGCAATTGTTCAAAAATGGTAGAACAAGCTTCGACCATCTGATCCAAGTAGGGGAGATATACTCCCTCTCATTTCCACTCAAACCATGACTCTTGCATTCGATTGAGCTCAGAAGATTGAAATCAAGCATTCACAAAGTTCCCTAGGCATTTCTACGCTCTCTCCAATTTCCCTCTGTCGATTTTCTTCATAGCAAAATAGGGAGGTGAGAATTCCAACTTTCAACTCTCAACCAAACCAAAATTCACTTTGCAAGCACCACCAAGGAGGCAAGTTGAGCTCACCCAAAGCATTTCCTAAGCATCCATGCCACAGGAAGGGAGACCTAGACCAAAGTCGCAAGCCATTAGAGGGAGCATTGGTCAATTGAGAGATCTACTTCAAATTGAAGCTTGAAACCTTCAATAGAGCTTCGTCTCTATTAGACGAAGCTACCTCCACTGTTGGAAGCTCCAATGATATCCTCCGATGAGGTATGACTCAAAACAGAGCTTAAGTTGAAAATTGCTTGGTATTTTGTGAAGGGAATTGTAATCCCATTAAAATTCAACCATTAGATGTTCTTCCCTATGCTTCTAGATGGTGTGAGTTGAATCTCAGCATAATCCATGCTCAAGTGAGCTCGGATCAAGCCATGGAGGATGTATGACCTCCGTCTCCAAAGGCAAGGATGAATCATGGGTCGTCCATCCATGTTTTGGATGGATGATCGATTAAAACATAGATCTCGATTTAATCCTTTGACCATTGGTTTATTCACGATCGATCCTTGATCGGATGGCGGTGCATCATGTGCCGGTGATGTGGTGTCGTGACAACTTAAATAATAACAATCCACGCATCATGAAAGTGCACGCGTCGGCCAGTGGCACGATGGATTAGTATATAATTAGCTATTTAATTACCTATTCACAAAACTTCATAAATTCATAACTAAATAGAAAAATCCAAAAAAATGCAAACTCAAGTTCATTTTAAAGATAATTCAAAGGGGGGATCAAATAAAATTATTTCTAATTGATTTTGAATAGTGAATTCTCCTTAATTTTGGTTTAGCTAAAAACTTAATAACTAATTATTCTCTAATTACTTCATTAATTAATTCTAAATTTCCCAGGCATGTTTAGTAGGATGACTTCTGCCACCCCTAATTTTTTTGGAATTTATTATTGATTTAATAGGGGAAATTAATTAATGAACCCCTAATCACCCTCTTAATGTAATTAAAAGTAATTAAATATATGATTAGTGATTTAATTCCTTAATTGAAATAATTAAACATTATTTAAGTGAAGATGAGGTTTATGGAATGGGTTTGGGATATTTTCCTTAAGTTACTCTCTAAACCTCCTTTCTTCCTTGATCAAACCTAATTAAGGATTAATCCACTAATGATCTACTTAATTAATCTACTCAAATTTTCTAAACCAATCTGAACTTAATCAATCTCTTTTTGGGTAGATCCTAGGTGTTCAAAAGCCTAAAGTAAGTTTAAGGAAATCATAGTCCATCTCACATGTGTAGGATGGTTATGAAAGTACTTAATTAAAATTCTTTAGTTTAATTAATCAATAATTATGAGCCAAGTGCATTAGGCCCCTTTCTTTCTTAAGGTGCATTGTTGATTTAAATTCGATGTGGTTGCATATCATATGTTGGCTCACAATTTTTTGAATAATTATGTTAAGGTGGTGTAGGTAAGGGGTAATTAATGGATTTAATTCACCCCTTAACCTAAATAAAACACAAAATCCAATCATCCTAAAATTTAACTAAACTAACTCACACATGGGGGAAATGATTTAGGACCAACAAACTCTTTTCACACCTCTTAAGTCAAATGAAATTCAAAAATAAAAATCTCTTTAAAGAATTTTGATTCACTTGGAATAATCTTATCTTGTAGGATTATCCTTGCAGGAATTTTAGGGAATGAAGTTACATGCTTACATCACTTTATTTCTTTCCAAGCATGCTAAATGTTGTTTGCCATATGAAATCATGCATTCATGTCTTTTGAAAAATCAATTAATAAAATATTTTCCTTATGTCAAATTGCATGTTTTGGTTAAAGTAAGAATATGATTGGCTATTATCATTATTAAATCAAAAACTATTTTCAAAACTCATAAATCAAAGATTATAAATGAGGCAATTCTACTTATAAATACTTATAAGCTTGCATGTAATTATAAGTACAAGATGTGTATTTGGGGTGGTTTTCTTTTTCTTCTCTTAAGATGGACTTATATAGGATTTGCAAAGTTTATAGTTCATTTGAAAAGAACATAACACTTGCTTAAATCTATTCCTAAGTCAGAACACATGTTATGACTTAGGAAGGATCTTTACATTTACACATGTAAATTGCATAACCAAATCAAACAAAGATCTTTTGCATGATTCTTCATCCATTTGTTTTCTTTTTGTACATGAACATGTATTTAAGAAAAGTGGTATATTAGTCTGGACATCCTAGGGTTGTGAGGGTTTAAGTAGCCCCAAGTAGATCTTGTACCTTACACCCCTAGTGTAGAAATTAATGGTCTCATACTCACTTATGTCTTTTATACATGTAAATGTGCATTTGAATGATGGATAAAAGAGTCCCTCTTTTTTAATTAATAAAAACATGCATTCATGAAACTTCCAAATTTCCTTAAACAACATCTCTTTATATCATCATTAAGGTGTGCTAATATTTTGCATTACATGTATAGATATGCTTAGGATTTATGCATATGCATGGTATACATGTTGGAAAGAAATAAATGGTTGTGTGATATGTGATATTAGTTCATCTTAATTATTCCTAAGATGTCTTTCTTATTGAATAGGCTTATTTAGAGTAAATATAAACTTAGGATTAATTAAAACACATAATAAAACATTCACTAATGAAAAATCATTAATGAATCTACCTTAGAAATTACTTAAGGTAGGGATGAAAGAGAAGCTCTGTTCTCTTTTCTTCTCTTTACAACACTTAGTAACTAAATGTAGGTTCATTCAAACTAAATCAAATCATCAAATAAAATTGGCCAAATTAACTAAATTACTTAAATTGAAACCACCCTCTAAATTGAATCCTTTCACACTTATAAAAATTCCAACCTTAAAGCCTAGCTAAGACATGACACACAAGCCTTAAATGACACACATTAAGCTAAGTCACTATTTCTAGCTCTATGTTAGGGCGATGCATTGTTTGATGCTTGATTTTATTTTGTGATGTAATATTTTTAGACGGGATGTTAGGGTGTATGTGCGTAGACTGGATCGTAAGGCGATCTTAGTCTAACCATGTCTTCTGTAGGGGATTATGCTTAAGGGGCGCTGTGATAAAAATATAAATGCTTTTACTGTGTAGGTTTTTTATGCCCCTAAGCATAATCCAAAATAGGCTAGGTGGACTTGGTTACCCATGTATGAGGTGATAAGTCCAATTTATTCATATAACTTCTTGGGATGTATTGTGTGTTTAGCTAATCTCTATTTTGTAAATTTTAGTTAGATTTACTTTTCCCATTTTCATGTAATTTTTGCAATTAGTATTTGGAATGAATGTTATGAGTAAGTGGAGGTGAACATTGGTCATAAGACTATGTACCATGTACCATGTGAAAACCTTTGAACAATCATCCCAAAGAAAGGAAGAAAAGATGGAAGCAAATCAAAACTTGAAGAAATGAAGAATGAAGACCCCCATAACATAAATTCCTTCTAAATTGTAATTATTCATTTATAATCCGGGTTGTATAAGGTAGAGCTTCATTTACTCACCTTTCTTTTCGGGTTTGTGTGGTGAGCACCACCAAAACCTTTTATTCTTTTATGCTAGCTTTATAAAATTGTTTGATATTTGTTTAGCTTGTGCATTAAGATGGCATGATTTTCCTAGTTTCTTCATTGTTTAATGAATGGCTTGGATGCAATTAGGCTCCTATAGAAAATTAAATTTTCTATCCAATTAATCAATTCAAAATTAAAATTAAATAACTCATAACCTCACCTAAATCCTAGGACATAAATCAAGATAATAAAAGATTTAACAACCCCTCAGCTGGATGTTGTATGTTTCACATCATGCATAAAATCACCTTGCTTCACTCTTGTTTATGGAGGGCTTCCACCTTTGCCAGAGAACATGGCTTAACCTTTGAGAGCCATGGTGGAAACACACCTCATTCTTGCTGATTTTGGCCTATAATGAATTTCTCATGCATTAGGCATATGAATCTTATAGCCTATGTCAAACTTATTGTCCAAAAATGAAAATAAACTTAACAAAACTTCTCTTACGGGCTACAAGCATTAATCCTCACCTTTTAAGCATTTTCAAGATCTTGTATCATGTAATTGTAAGTCCTGGATTTTTAACAAAAATTCAACTTAAACATATAATTCCTCTTAAATTCAAAAATATAAAGCCCAACCATAGGATAGTTTGGAATGCACGCTAGGTTTCCTTGTATCGTGAGCATCCCCTACTTATCTTCCTTTGGTTTCGATAATAACTCCCTCTTTTTGATCAATCCCATTTGATCTTCCAAATATAACCAATTGATTGATATTCCTATCTTTGAAATCTTTGGAGATAATGATCATTTACTTTAATCGAGAGTATTCTTAAGGAATCTCATTACTTAAGATGTAATAAACTATAGGAGCTTGCCTCTATAGAGAACTTAACGAACTCAGTTTAAAATAAGCCTTACTTTAATTTTCCATGTGAAGTAGGGGAAGAATCTCTGGTACATTTGAAGACCCATTGTCCTTAGGAGTCCTTATTAAGTGATTAGGTCCATTGTAGGATGATGAATTCTGTCTCTTGAGATAGTACATCATTCCTCATTGTCATACCCGATCACCCTAATAAGAACATCTACAGATCTACGTGGTGTCCAACATTAGCATATATTTTTATTTTCATTTATTCATTAGATGAAGATAAAAATAACATCATATGGGCAGATTGAGACTTTATAGGGTTTTGGTTTATCCAGGTGCATTGGTGAACATTATGAGTCTAAGGACCCTTACCTATTTGAAGATTGACATCTCCGCACTTCGAGGAGATCATATGATGTTGAAAGGATTCAATAAATAGGGCGATAGGGCTTTAGACTCCATAGTGTTACCTTTGGAAATAGGCGGCGGGAAGATTGAAGCGAAGTTCTATATAATTGACTCAAATACATCATTCACCGCTTTACTCGGTAGGCCTTGGATACACCAGAATAAGATGATTCTATCATCCCTTCATCAGTGCATCAAGTTCAAAAGGGATGAAATCAAATACCGTGTCAAAGGAGATGAAAAGTTATTTTCAGTTAAAGAGGTTGAGATATATGAAGATGCGCCTACTATCTTTCTCAAAATTAAAATGTCTATTCTCATGAACTTGGTCAAAATTAAAATGCAAAAGAAAAGTAAAAAGAAAAAAATAAAAAGAAAAAGAAAAAGAAAAGAAGGAAGAAAGTACAAGTGAGCGAGAAAAGGACATCAAGGAAGAAGTAGAGCTGCATGTTACCTTCCACCCACAATTCGTTCCACCATACGGACATATGGATTGGATGATTCGACCTCCACCAAGAAAAGGTAGAGGCAGACATAGAGATAGTTCCAGAGGTGGAAGGCCCCATGGTTGCCCACCAGCCAACAGGGGCTATGTTCCAGTTCACAGGAGTACTCCTGCTATTTACATAGACTTGGAATCTAGCTCAGAGGATGAATCTCACATGATTAGCATACTAGCCAAC
This sequence comes from Cymbidium sinense, assembly GCA_021442155.1. Taxonomy (NCBI): domain Eukaryota; kingdom Viridiplantae; phylum Streptophyta; class Magnoliopsida; order Asparagales; family Orchidaceae; genus Cymbidium; species Cymbidium sinense. The sequence goes on from CM038222.1 coordinate 102,062,393, forward strand.
CCGTCTCAGTGAGTTTCATTATAGGTGGCACTAGAGCCAGATAGTAATGAAGAGTAGGCCTCCAAGCAAAGCATGAATGTATTTGAATCAGGTTTATGTGAAACTGTTAGGCAACAGTTTGAAACTTTAGCTCTAACCTCACTTTCTCCTCAAAAAGTTGAAGGTTTAGTAGTTAAGGAAGCCCCTAGGTCTTCCATGGATGCCAAGCCAAAAAGATTCCTATTGGGATCATCATCCTCAAGTTCAGAAGCTAATCTAGAACTTGAGGATAATTCATATAAAGATTTAATGAAATTACCTTTTGATTGGTACTCACCTTATGTTCAAAATCTTGCAATAAAATGTTTGATTCCTTATACATTGTCCAAGCACATGTAAGAATATTTTAAGAAGCTGTGGAATAATAAAGGCAGGGATCCATAATTAAGACTAGGATTAGGATTTAGTACAGTGGGTCTAGTCAATGATGACGATTACTATTTAGTTATCACCAATCATTTGGAGTCTGATAGGTTCTTCTCAAACCACATTAAATCTTATGAGGAAGTGTGCTTAGAAACTTCAAATGATCCAAATGATCTATAAATCAAAGATGCACCTCAAATATTTGAAGAGGAAATCCATTCAACCATTGACAAGCTCAAAGAAATCAACCTCAGGATAGAAGAAGATCCACGCCCAACATACATCAGTTCAATTCTGAATAAAAAAGAAACCAATGACTCAGTTAGGCTATTGATTGAGTTTAAGGATTGCTTTGCATGGAGCTATGAAGAGATGACTGGATTATCTCCTGATGTAGCAGTCCACAAACTAGCAATAGACCCTAACCCTAACCCTATTAAGCAAGCTCCTAGATGCATGCGATTAGAAATTGAATAATAGGTCATTTCTGAAGTCAAGAAATGGATCAATGCTGGTTTCATCAGGGAAGAAAAATACCTTACCTGGTTAGCCAGTGTCGTGTCAGTTAAGAAAAAGAATGCTCAAATTCACATATGCGTCGATTTTAGGGACTTGAATAAGACATGTCTTAAGGATGGATTTCCACTTCCTATACCAAAATAAATGGTGGACATCGCCTCATCTCATGTAGTATTCTCCTTCATGGATGGGTCATCTAGCTACAACAAATCAAGATGGCCCCCGAGGATGAAAAAAATACTACTTTTTGAACCTCGATCAGAATCTATTATTATAAGGTCATGCCTTTTGGCCTTCAAAATGTTGGTACTACATACCAACGGGCCATGATTTAGATCTTTAATGAACTTATCCATCATCAAGTTGAATGCTATGTTGATGATCTACTAGTTAAAAGAAAAGAAAAGGAAGACCATCTCTTTAACTTGAGAGTAGTTTTTGAACGGTTTAGGCAATTCAACCTCAAAATAAACCCCCTGAAGTGTGCATTCAGAGTAACTTTGGGCAAGTTCCTTGGGTTTGTTCTCCAAAATTAGGGAATAGAAATATACCAAGAAAAGATCAAAGCTATCTTAGAAATGACACCCCCTAAAAGTTTAACCCAACTCAGAATATTCTAAGGGTGGTTGGCATGTCTAAGATGCTTTATCTCCAACCAATTGGGGAGATGCAAGCCATTTTCAGTACTTGTCAAAAAGGATGCCAAGTTCAAGTGGGATGATAAGTGATAGCATGTCTTTAAAGACATCAAGCAGTATTTGGTGAAGCCGCCAGTTCTAGCAGCCCCTATCCTAGGCAGACCACTTATCCTCTACACTGATGCATTGGATGAGTCCCTTCATGTGTAGTTAGCTCAAGCCAATGACAAAGGGAAGGAGAATGCTCTCTACCACCTAAGCCATCATCTGATCCTCGCTGAAGCGAACTACCTACCTATTGACATTGCCTAGCTTTAATCTTTGCATCCCAAAAGCTACGGCACTATATGCTTTCTCATAAAGTAAACTTGATTTCAAGAATCAATTCACTGCAGTATCTCATGATAGGCCAATATTATCTGAATAATTGGCACGTTGGTCCATGATTCTCTCATAGTTTGATATTACATTTGTACTCCTCTGTGAGGTAAAATGGAAGACACTAACAGATTTGTCAGCAACACACCCACTTCATGCTGACTCTCTGCTTAGTGATGATCTCCCCAATGAACAAATCTTGAACTTAGGGGATGTTGACAACTGCCATTGGGAGATGTATTTGATGGTGCGGCTTCCTTTCACAGAGGAGAAGAACCACGATCTACTCTTCTAGGAAAGACAGGGGTAGGAATAGTTCTCTTAACTACAGACCGTGATATGATGAGATTCTCATATTATCTCTCCAATCCATGCACCAACAATAAAGTTGAGAATGAAGCTTTGATTGCCAGTCTAGAGTTAACAATTATAGTGTGTGTCAAAAGCATCAATATCACGGGGATTCTCAGCTGGCCATCAACCAGATTGTCGAGTCCTATAAGGTTCTAAAACCTAAACTTCGTCACTTCCATGAGTACACCATGAAGCAATTGGCCCAGATCCCTGAGGTTACCATCTATAAGGTTCCTCGAGGAGAGAATGTAGTAGCAGATGCTTTAGCCAAACTTTCCAAGGAATTGGCATGTCCAGAAGATAAGTTTGTTCTAAGAAGGGTCCAAAACAGACAAGTTCTATCCCTTATTGACATTGAGCTCATCGAGAGACTTTCTCTTGAAGGGAGGTTGCTGTTGCCAATAAAGACGAGGAGCTAGATTGGAGGCAACCATTCATGGATTACTTGAACATAACCAAACTACCTCAAGAGAAATCATAAGCCCATCAGATGAAATAGAGAGCTCTCTCTTATGCTCTCGTGGATGGCACCTCGATCCTTCGATCAAATGTGGTTACGCTATTTGGACAAACATGAAGCCCATAGGATCATGACCGAGGTACATTCAGGTCTATGCAGAGCGCACCAATTCAGTCCGAAGATGAAAGCAAAGATCAAAAGACTAGGATACTACTGACCTTTGATGATTATATACTGAATAAATGTGGTTAAGAGATGCCATCAGTGTCAAGTACATGATGTGGTCCTACATCAACCACCCAACATTCTACATCTTATATTGGCCTCATGGCCATTTAAGTGTTGGCGTACCGACATACTGGGTCCTATCGATCCTCCTTCTTCCAAGGGTCATCGATTCATCTTAGCTGCCACCGACTACTTTTCCAAGTGGGCAGAGGCAATTCCACTAAAAGAGGTCACAACTCAGCATGTGCTCCAGTTTTTTAGGAACCATATCGTATATAAGTTTAGGGTGCCTCGATAAATTATATTCGATAATGGTACTGCATTTAAGAGCACCAAGATCAATAGCTTTGCTAGGAGATATAATATAGATTGGAGATACTCCACCATCTACTATCCCAGGGTAAATATCTTGGCAGAAGAATTCAACAAAACTCTCATCCAGATACTAAAGAAGGCACTCGATGATAATAAGCGACAGTGGCATGAGTAGTTGGTTGAAGCCTTGTGGGCATACCACACCACATAAATAACTCCAACTCAATCTGCCCCATTCTCTTTAGTGTATGGGTCCAAAGCCGTTCTACCCTTAGAAGTGCAACTCCCATCACTAAGGATAGTAATGGGTAGTAAGATCACTACAAAACATAATGCAAAGTTGCGATTAGAAGAGCTCAAAAGTTTGGAGGAGAGATGCCTATGGGCGTGCCAGAACCTCGAGTTGTACAAGACCAAGATGATTCAAGCTCACAATAAGTTCATCCACCCTAGAGCTTTTTAAGTAGTAGATCTTGTTCTAGTCCTAAGGAGACTAATTGCTGTCTGTTGAAAGATGGGAAGCAAGTTTGAACCCACTTAAGAAGGCCCTTTTATCTTAGAAAAGGCCTACCAAGGAGGATCTTATCAGCTTATTGATTGTAAATGGGAACACCTGATGCTTCTAATTAATGGGCTATATTTGAAGAAATATTGCCCATAAAACCATGCTTGAAAACAATTATAATTAAAAAAATTCTATTCCAATTCATCAAAATATTCTCATCTTTCAAAGCATTATTTGCTTGTTTGCGAATCCACCACGACGTGTTTAGGCTAGGTGTAAGAGAACCCAAGAGGCATCCTATCCCTCTTTCACAACACAAACTAAAATTAAACACAATTCCCTAATGCTACTAGAGTAGGTGTGAGAGAACCCAAGAGGTATCCTATTTTGACTAGCACAACTAAGTTAAGTGTAAGAGAACCCAAGTGGCATCCTTTCTTGGTGGAATGTTAACTGCCATTCATGACACCATTTCATCAATTCCCCAGCGTGTTTTAGGATAGGTGTAAGAGAACCTGAGAGATATCCCATTCCTTCTAACATAAACACAAATAAAAATAACTCATATCTTTTATTTTGGGCTATTATGATATGAGAGCAAGCCCCCTGTGGCACTCACTCATTAGCTGCTCTAGGTCGGGCTGACATGCTACCTTGCTAGTCTGTCACCCCAGGGGTCACTTGTTGGGGAGATGTGAGTCCCCGTGCTTTCTTCCTGACTTGACCATTGCAAACTGACTAGCACCTTGTTAGTTTGGTAGGCTTCATTGCGTAGCCAATAAGCTACCTCATGTTGACTTCGTTTAAGAAGATGTGAGTCCCCATGATTTCTTTTTGAACTGACCATCATGCACTGACTAGGTCGAATATATTTAAGGTTTAGGGTAAGCCCCTTAGTGGCTCCTTTTCTCTTGACTACTATTGAGTTGATATAAGTCCCCCAGTGGCATTTACTTAGTATTTTCCCTAGGTCGGATAACACCTATCGAGCCAAAGATAGACTATCCCCACAATCAGTTCCACTATAAGAGGATGTGAGTCCCCAATTCTTTCTTCCTAGACTGATTATTGCAAACTGACAGTCACTTTAGGTTGGTTGATGTTCTCTATACTGACAGCGACTCACCCGATGGATACACCACTCTACTTGGATCACGTCCTTTGCGACGCCATTTAGACACTACCCGTGTTACTCTTGGATTAAATAGTCTCCCTTTCCTAATAGCCACCCATGTGTTCAGAGAATTTATTTAGCGGATGCACAGATTCTCCCTTAGTTCAATAAATCTGAGATAGATCTAGGCTAATATAAGCTCCTTCTCAGTATGATCCCTCCCAAACTAACAGGATCCACAATAAACAAATAAACAAACAAACAAACAAATAATTTTATTCACTTGTGGATTAGGAATTCAATCCCCCAGCGGCCCCTTCTCCCAAGCAAGCATCCTATCTTTAGGGCAGTGTGAGCAGAACTCCCTATAGGAATTGCTTGACTACTCTTGAGTTGATATAGGTCCCTAGGTTGACACTCTCTCAGTAGTCACCCTTAGGTCGAGTTCAATCTGTTTTACCACAAATAAATTAGCCTGGTGGTCATTTCACTTTGGAATAAGTCTACCACATATTCTTTCTAGCATGAATTTCACAAACTGACAGGCAGCCTTAGGTCAGGTTGACATGTTACCTTGATAATTTGTCACTCCAGTAGTCTTTTATAGTGGAAGATGTGAGTCCCTGTGCTTTCTTCCCTGAATTAACCATTGTAAATTGAAAAGAACCCCGTTGGTTGGGTAGTTCTCCCCTTGGCTGGGAAATTACTTCCTTTGGATTAGTAAATCTGAGTTAGGCCAAAGCCAACATGGCCCCTACTTAGTGCAGTCCTTCATACTACTCTTATACCAAAACCAAAGCACATGGAGCTCCTAACGACTAAAATAACCCATTCAATCTCCTTAATTTGATCAAAATATAAAGATGGCTCTTGACCATCTAATCCAAGGAGGGGGAAATATACTCACCCTCATTTCCACTCAAACGAACTTCCTTGCATTCGATTGAGCTCTGAGGATCAAAGGCAAGCTTCTCCAAGTTTTTGAAGCATTCCCAAGCTCCTTTGAATTTCCCTCTCTCGGTTTTCTTCATAGCCAAAATAAGGGAGGCTTAAGGAATTTCCAAGTCACTCAATTCTTAACGAAATCCAAATTCACTTTGAAAGCACCTTCAATGAAGCAAGTTGAGCTCACCCAAAGAAAATCCCAAGTCTCCAAGCCACGGGAAGGGGGGTTTCGATTAAAGCTGCAAGCCATTAGAGGGGAGCTTGGTCAATTGAAAGATCAACTTCAAATCAAGGCTTGAAACTTTCAACATAGCTTCGTCTCCACTAGACGAAGCTACTTCCTCCATTGGAAGCACTAGTGGTAGCCTCTAGCGAGGTATTGCTTAAAACTGATGCTCCATTGAAAAATGTTTTGTCCTTTGTGAAGGGAATTGTCATACCTTTAAAATCTAGCCGTTGGATGTTCTTCCCTACATCTCTTGATGGTGTGGGGTGAATCATAGCCTAATCTGAGCTTAGGTGAGCTCAAATCAAGCCATGGAGGATGGACGACCTCCGTCTCCCATAGCTTAGGCAGGGATGAATCATGGACCATACATTCCGCATGTTTTGGATGGACAGCCTTGATTAAAATGAGTAGATCCATTGATTTAAATCCTTTAAAACCACGAGTTTGACTGGACGACCTAGGGGAAAGTGCATTGCACTGTCGGCTGATGCGATATGCGATGTGATAACTTAAATAAGTAATCCTATCATGCCCTGTTGAAAGCACGTGCCATGTCAGCAGTTCACATGGCACTGATGGGGTTAGTTATTTAATTAGGTCATTTAATTGCCTATTAATCATTGAAATTACATAAATTCATAACTAAATGTAGATAAATCCAAAAATATAAACGAGGGCTCATTTTAAAGATAATTCAGAGGGGAATCCAATAAAATTTTTTTCTAATTGATTTTGAACAGTAAAGTTTCCTTAATTAGGGTTTAATTAAAAAATTGAATTACCCTAATTACTCCCTAATTACTTCATTAATTAATTCCAAATTTCTCAGACATATTTAGTGGGATGACTTCTGCCTTCCAAATTTTCTTGGGATTTATTAATGAGTTAATTTAGGAAATTAATTAATGAACCCCTAATAACCCCCTTAATGTAATTAAGAGTAGTTAAGCATGTGAATAGTGGTTTAATCCATTAATTGAGATGATTAAATATTACTTAAGTGAGGAGGAGGTTTATGGAATGTGTTTGGGATATTTTCTCCAAGTTATTCCCTAAACCCCTTTTCTTACTTGATCCAAAATATAATTAAGGGTTAATCCACTAATGATCTACTTAATTAGTCTAATCAAACTCTCAAAATCAATTTGAACTTAATCAATCTCTTATTGGGTAGATCCTTAGGTGTTCAAGAGCCTAAGGTAAGTTTAACGAAATAATATCCAACTCACATGTGTGGGAGGGTTATGAAAGTACTTAATTAAACCCTTTAGCTTAAATAATCATTAATTGTGATGCAATTGCATTAGGCCCCTTTCTTTCTCAAGTGGATTACTAATTTAAATTCCATGTGGTTGCATATCCTATGTTGGCTCATAATTATTTGTTTAGTTATGTTAAAGTAGTGTAGGAAAGGGGTAATTAATGGATTTAATTCAGACCTTAACCTAAATAAAATATAAAATAAATCTAATTGTTCTAAAATTAAACTAAACCAACTCACACATGAGGGAAATGTGTTAGGACCAGCAAACTCTTTCCATATTTTCTAAGTCAAATAAAAAATAAAAGTCTCTTTAAGGAATTTTGATTCACTTTGAATAATCTTATCATATAGGATTGTCCTTAGGAATTGATTAGGGTGAATGAAGTTACATGCTTACATCACTTTATTTCTTTCCAAGCATGCTAGATGTTTTTTTCCATATAAAATCATGCATTCATGTCTTTTGAAAAATCAATTTAAATTAAAATGTTTTCTTTATGTCAAATTGCATGTTTTGGCTAAAGTAAGAATACGAGTGGCTATTATCACTATTAAATAAAAAACTATTTTCAAAATCTATAAATAAAAAATTATAAATGAATGTATGCTACTTATAAGTACTTATAAGTTTGCATGTGATTATTGCATAAAAAAGTGTATTATGTGAATTTCTTCTCTCCTCTTAACATAGATTTGAGAATAGGATTTGAAAAATGTACAATTCATTTGAAAAGAACATAACACTTGCTTAAATCCATTCTTTTCCATTTATATGTTATGCTTAAGAAGGATCTTCACATTTACACATGTAAAATGTATAGCCAAATTAAACACAAAAAGTCTTTTTGCATGACTCTTCTTCCATTCATTTCTTTTTGTACATGCACATGTATTTAAGAAAAGTGATATATTAATCTGGAGATTCTGGGGTTGCAAGGATTTAAGTAGCCCTAAGAAGGTCTTGTTCCTTATACCCATAGTGTAGATAACAATGGCGCTGTACTCACTTATGTCTTTTATACATGTGAATGTGCATTTGATTAATGGATAAAATAGTCTCCTCTTTTCTACTTAATAAAACTTGCATGCATAAGAATATCAAAATTTTCTTAAACAACATCTCTTAGCATTCATCATCAAGGTGTGCTAAAATATTCATATGCATGTATAAGTATGCTTAGGATTATTCATATGCATGATATACATGTTGGAAAGAAATAAATGGTTGTGTTATGTAATAATAATTCACCTTAATTAATCCTAAGATGCCTTTCTTATTGAATATTTTTTTAGAGCAAATCTAAACTTAGGGTTAATTAAAACACATAATAAAACATTCACTAAAGAAAAATTAGAAATGAATCTACCTTAGAAATTACTTAAGGTAGGGAGGAAAGAGAAGTTCTCTTCTCTTATTCTCTCTTTAAAATATTTAGTAATTAAATGTAGGTTCATTCAAACCAAATCAAATCAACAAATAAAATTGACAAATCAACTAAACCACTTAAACTGAAACCACCCTTAAAATTGAATCTCTAACACTTAGAAAACTCCAACATTAAATCCTAGCTAAGATATACCACACAAGCCTTAAATGGCACACACATTAGATTAAGTCACCATTTCTTGCTCTATGTTTGGGCAGTGCATGGTTTGATGCCTGATTTTATTTTCTGGTGCAATGTTTTTAGACTGGATGTTAGGGTGCATGTGCGTAGATTGGATGGTAGGATGACCTTAGTTTAATCATTATCTTTTGGAGGGGATTATGCTTAAGGGGAACTATAATAAAAATACAAATGCTTTTACTGTGCAGGATACCTCTACCCCTAAGAATAATCGAAACTAGGACAAGTGGGCTTGGTTACCCATGTGTGGGGTGCTAAGTCTAACTTATTCATATACATGCTTGGGTTGTGTGGTATGTTTAGCTAATCTCTATTTTGAAGGTTTAGTTTGATTTACTTTTTCCCATTTTCATGTAATTATGCAATTAAGATTTGGAATGAATGTTATGGGGGATTAGGATGAACATTAGTCATAAGACTAAGTCGTATGCACCATGTGAAGCCTTGGAGAAAACTACATCCCAACCAACCAAAAGGAAGAAAGAAGCAAAGAGAAGAAAGAAATGAAGAAAGAAAGAAAATGAAGAAAGATGAAAGAAGAATGAAGACCCCCATAACATGAATTCATTTTAATTGTAATTATTCATTTATAATCCGGGTTATATAAGGGTAGAGCTCGGCTACCCACATTTTTTTTGGGTTCGTGAGGTGGAGCCTGACCACATCGGCCTCTTATTCTTTTACACTAGCTTTATAAAATTATTTGATGTTTGTTTAACTTGTGTATTAAGATGTCATGATTTTCCTAGTTTCTTCATTGATTGATGAATGGCCTCGATACGATTAAGTTCTTAGAAAAAAATAATTTTTCTATCCAATTAATCAACTCAAAATTAAAATTAATAACTCATACCCTCACTTAAAGCCTAGAATATAAATCAAGATAATAAAAGATTTAGCAACCCCTTAGCTAGATGTTGTATGTCTCACATCATGCATAAAAGCATCTTGCTTCACTCTTGATAATGGAGGGATTCCACCTTTGCCAGAGAACATGGCTTGATCTTTGAGCCATAGTGGAAACACTCCTCCTTCTTGCTGATCTTTGAGAGCCTGTGTCAAATAAATTGTTCAAAAATCAAAATAAATCTTAATAAAATTTGCATTAGATTTAAGTCATTACAGAAAATAGAAGTAGCCCGAGATAAGATATATGTGCTTATTTTGTATGTTTGTGTGTATTTTTTGTTTGTGTTGTTTTAATGAAGGATAGGACATAGTTCAAGTTCCTTATGCCTACCCTAAACACATCCTGGTAGATTCGCAAACAAAGATGTTTTTAATATGGAAGAGATTGAATTTGAAATGGAATTTTTATTGATGATTATTTTCAAATATGATTTATGGATAATGTTTCTTTTGGTAGAGTTGGTTGATTGGAAGCATTGAGCACTCTCCCCTATGATTAATAAGCTGATAAGATCCTCCTTGGTAGGCATTCTCTATGGTAAAAGGGCCTTCCCAAGTGGATTCAAACTTGCCTCCCATCTTGTGACGGGCCTCCTTAAAACTAAAATAAGCTCTCTTACTTGAAAAGTTATAGGATGGACCAACTTGTTGGGAGCTTGAATCATTTTAGCTTTGTATCACTCGAGGTTTTGGCATGCTCGTAGGCTTTTCTCTTCCAAACTTTTGAGCTCTTCTAACTGTAACTTGGCATTCTGCTCTATTGTGATCTTGTTATCCACAACTATCCTTTGTGATGGGAGTTGGACTTCTAATAGTAGAATGGCTTCGGACCAATACAATAAAGAGAAAGGGGTAGATTGAGTTGGAGTTTTGTATGTGGTACTGTAGGCCCACAAGGCTTTAACAAACTGCTCATGTGACTTTTACTAATTATCATCGAGTGTTTTCTTTAGTATTTGGATGAGAGTTTTGTTGAAGGCTTCATCCAAGCCATTTTCCTTTGGATAGCAGATGGTAGAGTATCTCTAATCTATGCTATGTCTCCAAAAAAAGTTATTGGTGCTCTTTAATGCGCATTGTCATATAATTTTATATATATATATATATATAGAGAATATCAGCTATGACCTCTCTAAGTGAAATTGCCTCCGCCCACTTGGAAAAGTAGTTGGTAGCTAGCTAGGATGAATCATTGACCTTTGGAAGAACGAAGATCAATCGGACCCACTATGTTGGTACCCCAACACTCAAATGGCCATGAGGCCAATGTAAAATGTAGAATATTGGGTGGTTGGTGTAGGACCACACCATGTACCTAACATTAGTGGCATCGCCTAGCTACATCCATGCAATATACGATCATCGATGGCTAGTAGCAACCTAGTCTCTTGATATTGGATTTCATCTTCAGATTGGATTGGTAAGCTCCATATAATCCTGAATGTACCTCAGTCATGATCTTATGGGCTTCATGTTTATCTATAAAACATAGCCATGTATGATCGAAGGATTGCCAGGACAAGGTGCCATCTACGAGAGCGTAGGAAACTGCTCTCTACTTCATCTAATGGGCTTTGGACTTCTCGTGAGGTAGTTTTCCTCTATTTAGGTAATCAATGAATGATTTCCTCCATTCTAACTCATCTTCCTTTTTGGCAATGACAACCTCCACTTCAAGAGAATACTTTTTGATGAGTTTAATATCAACAAAAGATAAGACTTTTCTATTTTGGACCATTATTGATATGGACTCATCTTCCAGAAATACCAACTCCTTAGCAAGTTTGGTTAAAGTATCTAATACATCATTTTCTCCTTGAGGAATATTATAAATGGTAACTTCTGGGATTTGGGCCAACAACTACATAGTGTACTTGTGCTAGTGATGGAGCTTAGGCTTTAGAACCTTGTAGGACCTAGTAATTTGATTGATGACTAACTAAGAATCCCCATAGATATTGATGTTCTGGATGCTTAAAGTAACGACTGACTCCAGACTAGCAATTAAAGTCTCATATTTGGTTCATTGTTGGAGTAAGGATTAGACAGATGATATGAGAATCTCATCACATCATGGTCTAAAGTTAGGAGAACTACTCCTACCCCTGCCTTTCTTGGACTCTAGCTGACTGTTTCCCTATGCCCACTGACACAACTATCCTTGGCTTCTTCTCGAACACCTTCTGCAGCTTGGGATGAGATGATTGGTCCGAGAAGGGAAACTGTTTGGCTTCATCTTGTAGGCTATCCCTTATTGATTAATTTATCAAAGGATTCAATGGTAAAGCTCTTAAGCAAGAAGGTGATAGGACCATGGATATTCTTGAGCATATCATAGCATGTTGTTACACTTGAGAATGTAATCAACACGGGACTCATTGAGTTTCTATTTCTGTACAATGAGGTCGCCTATAGTCACACTCTACTGAGCTCCAACAAACCTCTTGGTGAATAGGTGCTCCAACTCAGCAAAAGTCTTCACCGAACTATTAGACAGTTTGACATACCAATCAAATGCAACCCCTGCTAAGCTGTAGATGAAAAGTCTGAACAAAAGTATATCGGTACCATCGGTATTATAGTAACTGGCTCTAAAATATGCAATATGCTACTGTGGGTTCTCACTATCATCAAGTATCTTGAAGGATGGTGGAACAAAACCCTTGGGGTATTGAACTACATCGAATTCCTCAGGGTATTGATACCATAGGAGAAGGCTACGAGACTGGGGCTTGGTTCTGGAATGCCAAGACTATTTCCATCAACTCCTATACCTTCTTCTCCATCCTGTCTATGTGATCATTCTTTTGCTTGAGCTGGTGGAGGAGGTGCTGAGTCGAGTGAGAAATGTCACCTTCCTCGACCACAACACCTTCTTGAATATGTTGATCCCATTGCAAGGATCCTCGAGTGTCGACCATATAGACCTTGACAGTGTCTTCCAACATATCATCTTCATTAGGATCAAAGTGGACTCTACCCTCCTCTTGATCTGAGTGATTACTGCCAATAATCTGCTTGGCTGTAGTGCAGTAGTCCTCTATGATGTCATCTAATGATCAGTCATCTACCTTGCCTAGCTCAACTAGAATGTAGACTGGCTATTGACTGGCCATAAGACTATGCTCCATAGACTGTATATACTGAATGCTTTATGCTGGTAGGGTGTACACCCTAACTGGCTCAGTTTCCATGGGAACTATATCTATCTGTGTCCCCTCCCCTCTCTCCCTCTGATTGCTTTAGAGGTGGTGTGACCATGACACTCTTGGGTTGCCACTCTCTCCAAACCACGATTGAGGTGGAAGGTTGAGCAGGGGGCATGATCTCACCACAATGGGTGGAATGGATGGAGCGAGATCCTTAGACCATAGCAGAATCACTAAGGGATATGGTCTTTCCCTAGATGGGGGCTCCTGAAAATTGGCAAGGATGATAGATGCTATAAGCTGGGTGGGTGATTGTGGATGGTGAGTGGAGTGATGCGATAGTAAAGACACCAACAGCCTCTCGGCTGGAGATCTCCTCCTATGTTGAATAGTGCCCGTGAGAACTATGTTGTCTGAATGATCAGCCCTAACGGGGCGTTGATCAGGAAGTGTATTAAAGCAAAGGCTGACGACTGTCTAGCATTCCTCCTCCTCTTAAGCTTTACCGATTGAGCAGTGACTCTAGCCTCCATGACTCTCTCTCTCTCTCTCTCTCTCTCTCTCTCTCTCTCTCTTTATGAATTTGACCCATAATGCTCTTAGGGATCAAACTCCTCAGATCATGTGAAAAGCCAACCTCTGAGCGATTGTGGTGTCTGCTGACCCGGTGAAGAAATGATCTTAGACCAACATAGGGCTTCCCACTCTCCTTAGTTGGTGTCTCAAACTATGCTAGTGGTGGACGCAATGCAGTAATCCTCCTGTCTGTCTGAAGTTGAGAAGGAGTGAAACCTACTACCACTCAAGAGTGGAGAGGTCTCATGAGGGGAACCCCTCAAAAGGCATCATTAATCTACCCTCATGCTTGTGCAGGTTCTTGTCATGTTCATCGAAGGTAAGGAACTATCACACTTGTCAAAGTAAAACATCCCGCTGAAAGTAAAATGGTGCCCATGGCGACATAGCGAGGTGGAAAACATGGAGTGGGTAGGAAAGTGATGGCCTAATCTATGGAAAATCACACACACACATGGGTGGGAAAGAGAAGATCATCTTGTTGGAAGACATGGTGGAAGACTGATCAAATAAAGGACTAAGAAACTGATTGATATCTTTGCATTTGAAAAAGAACTGAATCAGACCCTCACCTTGATAATTGCCTTTAATTATTCATTTCTATATTTAAAATTGGAATTTGAATCCGTACTTAATAAATTTAGGTATGCTAAGTGGAGTTCATTCAAATTTGGAGAGATTTAGGAATTTGAGGAGAGACTTTTCCTTACGATTTTAATTTAGAACCCTCACTCAACAAATTTAAGTATGTTGAGTGGGGTTCAAATATTTAGGAGAGAACTATATATATATATATATATATATATATATATATATATATATATATATATATATATATATGTTTATATTTTGTTTTGAAATTTGTTTTGGAAAACCATTATTTAGCAAATTCAGGTAAGTTAAAAGGCTTTAATTATATGTTTGGAAATTTTTGAAAGCATCTTGTTTGTGATGATTGTTTGTTATGTGTGTGATATGTGTTGATTTGAAAATGGGACCCTTACTTAACAAATTTAGGTATCTCAAGTAGGAGCCAAATGTGTTTGATATGTTTGTTGTTTGTTGGTAATTATTAATTTTATATGATTTGGAGAACTCTCATTTAATAAATATAAGTATATTAAATGGAATTCAATATATGTGTTTGATATTTGTTGATGATTTGATTTGAAGAAGGGGAACTCTTATTTGAAAATTTTGGGTATATCAAATAGAGTTCAAATATGTGTATGTTTGATGTTTGGTAATGAGACCCACACTTAACAAATTTTGGTATGTCAAGTGGAGCTCACTTATAAGTTTGTTTGTTTGTTGATATATGAGTTTGTTCTGATTTTGAAGATTGAATTCTCATCTAACAAATATGGGTATGTTAAATGGAATTCAAAAATGTGTGTTGGATATTTTGGTTTTAATTTGATTTTTGAAAGTGGAATTCTCATTTAACAAATATGGGTATGTTAAATGGAATTCAGTTATATTTTGCTTATCTTTATTTTGTTTTAGTTTTGAAAAGGGAACCTTCACTTAATAAATTTTGGTATGTTAAGTGAAGTTTATATGTTGATTGTTTAGATTTTAGTTTGAAGAAGGGAACTTCTATTTAACAAAATATGAATTAAATGGAGTTCAATTATATTTTGATTTTAGTTTTAGGAAACTCTCATTTAATAAATATGGGTATGTTAATTGGAGTTAATTGTTTGATTTTACTTTGAAAAATGTGCTTTTGAAGAATAAATTTTGAAAAGGGTTTTGATGATGTATATTTGATTTTGATTTTAAAGAGCTCATTTAACAAATTTAAATATGTTAGATAAGGGTTAATTATTATTTTTATTTTTGAAAAGAGGTTTGAAGATTTTCTTTTTATATTTTGCAAATTTTGTTATGTGAAGTTTAATTTCAAAATGATTTTGTTTTGGAAAAGTGCTTTTGAAAATTTTTACAAAAGACTTGTTTTACTTTAGATTTTATTTAAATTTTCTTAAATATGGGATGGACCTTGCCTTGCCAAGCTAGTGGTAAAGAGGTTGTAAATTTAGTTATCTCCTTCCTTGAGTTAATTTATTTTTTTCCTATTGGGGGCCCCAATAGGGGTTTTAAGACCTGTATGGAATGAGGTCCTAAAACTTAAAGGATGTTGGCTAACTTTGCTTAAGAATGAAATAAGCTAAGTACCAATGGAAAGAAAGATAGTCTTGGGCTTACATAAAGTATTAGTCCACTATCGATGCTTGAAAATGATAATTATCTACTAAAGATGGAGAGAGGAACTATTCCCTAGTGAAGTCACCAGAAAAATCTATAGTGTTTATTTTTGGATGTATATGGAAGACACCACGCAGATTGTAGGGAGTTCTTATTGAAGTGATCGGGTATGATATTGAGGTATGATGTACTATCTTAAAAGGTAGATACATAACCCATCAATCGACCTAATCAACTAATAAGAACTTTTAAGGCATGATGAGTCTTCGAATGTACTAGAGATTTTTCTTCTGCTTTACATGGATGAATAAAGCAGGGCTATATTAAACTGGGTTCTAAAGTTCCCTATGGAGGCAAGCCTACATAGTTAATTACATCCTAGAAATTGAAATTCCCTAAGAATACCCTCAATTAAAGTAGACAATTATCATATCCAAAGATTTCAAGGCTAGATTATCAAAGGATTGGTCATATTTGGAAAACCAAATGGGAAAGTACAAGGAGAAGACTTAATTTTGAATCCAACATGAGGAAGTAGGAAATGCTCAATATACTAGGAAGTCTAGTGAGCTTTCCAATCTATCTTATTATTAAGCTTTATAAATTTGATGTTGAAGAGATTTATTTATTTAAGTTGATATTTATTAGATTGTTAAAGCTTATAATCACCCAACATAAGGTTGTGGAAAAGCCTAAGAGGTGAGAATTTATGCTTGTAGCCTGAAGGAAGCAACTACATCAGATCCTAAATCTAGGGAGCTTAACTATGAACCAAAGCATGACCTAAATCTAAGCGACAGGTGGACAATAAGGTTTACCTTCACAAGAAAGGATGAATTATCTGACTGCTGAACTTATAACTGCCTAGAATTGCCACCAGCTAACTCCTCCTATGGTTTAAATTCTTGTGGTCCGATCATATAAATTTCCAAGGTAGTTTGGATATTATTTATTTAAAAAGAGACTAAAATCCTAAACCCACTCCCGAGTAGACTAGAGAATGAGTGGTATGAATAATGACTTAGTCTAATGCAAAATATTTTCAAATTTTATTTAAATTTTGACACTTTATTTTGACAAAAGCTTTAGGATTTTTATATGCCTAAATGTATGGTGAAATAAGTTACTGGCCAAATCAGGTGAAGCTCCGTTAGTACGGGTTGCTCACACAAGTCAAGTAGTCCCTATGCGTGTAAGGATGGAGGCCCTCATTTTGCAAGAGCGATTCAAGATACATGCATGATGTGAGACATACAATATTTAGCTAAGGCGTTGCAAAATCTTTTAATTACCTTGTTCAATACCTAAGCTTTATGGTGAATTTATGAGTTAGTTAAAATTTAGTTATGAGTGATTAGTTGGGTAGAAAATTTATTTTATCCTAAGAGCCTAATGCATCCAGACCACACATTAAAGCATAAATCATTAAGAAACTAAGAAAAAGATGCAATTTCTAATACAATCTAAATAAATTATCATAAAAGAATAAGAGGCTGGTGCAATCGAGTGCCACCATACAATCCAAAAAAGAAAAGATGGGTTGTAGAGCTCTACCCTTATATAACCTAATATATGAAAGAATAATTATAATTTGAATGAACACTTGTTTTGGGGGTCTTCATTCTTCACTCTTCCATTTCTCTTCTTCTTTCTTTGATTTGGATATGCTTGCTTCAAAGGCATCACTAGGTACCCCAAGATAAAGCCTTCTAGCCATTGCTCATCCTAATCCACCATAGCACTAATCCTAATTCCTATTGCAAAATTATATTAAGAATATGAAAAGCAAATCTAACTACACCTGCAAGAATAGAGGTTAGCTAAACATACATACAACCCAAGCAGTTATATCTATAATTTAGATTTAGCACCCTGCACATGGGTAACCAAGCCCACCTGTCCTAACTTGAATTATGCTTAGGGATTTAAGCAATTTGTAAAGAGAGCATTTATATTTATTTTAAGCATCCCCTTAAGCATAATCCCTTACATAAAATATGATTAGGCTAATAACGGCCTAACAACCAGACTACGAAGCCTACACTTTAACATCTAGTCTAAAATAATACATTACAAAATAAAATATACATCACATCATGCATCGTCCTAACTTAAGACTAGAAGTGGTGACTTAATTCTAATGTGTGTGTTAAAGCTTTTGTGGTGTGTCTCAACTAGGCATTAAAGTTGTAATTTCTAAGTGTAGAAGGATTCAATTTAACATAAAGGGTTGAATTCTCTTGATGTTATTTAATTGATTTGAGAATTTTAATTTATATTTTCTTTTGTTCCATTTAATTGACACTTAGCAACTAAGTGTTATAATGAGAAGAAAAAGGATTACCCTATTCCATCCCTAGTTTAAGCCACTTTCTAAAGTATATTAATTAAATTTAGTTCTCTTTAGTGAATGGCTTATTATATGATTTTTAATTAATCCTAGATTTTGGTTAACCTTAAATAATCTTATTTAATATGAACGGCTTCTTAAGATTAATCTAATTGAAATACTACCACATAATATATGTTAAATCATTACTTTCCATCACATATAACATGCACATGATTTAATATCTAGCATATCTATACATGCAACATGTTTTAGCACACTTAAATGCTAAATTTATTTGTATATTTCAAACTTATCTTTTCATTTGATTGAATTATTTAGCTTATGTGGATTTAAAGCTCTAATTAAATTCTTATATAAATGTATATAAGAGTAAAATTAAATAGGTACATGCCATTGTTAACCAAGAAAATGAGGTAACAAATGACCTCCTTGGGGCTACTTAATGCCTCATATTCTTAGGATGTCCATACTATATACCCATTGCATTCAAATTTATGTAAATTTGCATACATGAACATGAGAAAGCGAAATCCTAAATCACATAATTAGATAATTTAATCATTTAATTGACTATGAATGCATATATTTTCAATAGAAAGAGGATCATCATTCTATAATTAAATACACACATACATGTATAAAAGACATAAAAAAGTATGTGCCTTTGATAAACCAGGAAAGTGAGGTAATCAAATAACCTCCTTTGGGCTGCTTAAAGCCTCGTATTCCCGGGATATCTAGACTATATATGCATTTTTTTAAATACATACACATGTATTCATAATTAAGAGGATGAGAATAATATAAAGATTGCATTTTATTTAATTGAATTATTTATGTATATGATTTAAAGCTCCATCTTAATTAATTACTCTTATGGTTTCCCCACTTTTATTAAACTATTTTATGTTATTACACACCTAAATATGTACCAATGATTTAATTAATTAGGATTTGATGTGATTATGATTTAAATTTAGTTAATTAAATAATTTACTTTATTAATTAAACCTTTAATTGATTTGATTTCCAAAATGAAATAAACTTAGGGGGTGAGGCTAGGAAAGAGGTCCCAACCCTATTCCATTAGACCATTAATTGTTCAATAGTGATTAGCATGCTCAATTAATTAATTTGTTTGCTAATTAAGGGATAATTAATCACTTAATTGATTAAGAGAGTAATTAAAGATATTATGAGAAATTTCCATAAGTACCTAAGCAATAAATCCCAAGAAATTTGTGGGAGGTAGAGGTCATCCCATTAAACAATCTTAAAAATTTTGGAATTAATTACTTGAGTAATTAAGGAGTATTTAAGCTAATTAAATTTTTAGTTAAACTCAAATTATACCTTAATTACTATTCAAAATCAATTGGGATTAATTTTTAATGATTCTCCTTTAAAATACCTATAAAATGAGTACTCATTTGTATTTATATAATTTTTCTATGATTTGTTATAAATATTGGAAGTTTCAACCATTAAAAATAGGTAATTAGGCCTAATTATAGCCTAATCCTGTTGACGCCATGTGGCCAGTAGAAGCGGCACACTTTCCACATCACACCGTAGGATTGGATATTAACATGTGTCCGACATAGAGCCTACATGGCAGTGGCGGATGCAATTTTAATCTCTATCATTCAATGTAAGATCAAATGACCAGGATTATACCCACAGCTCTTAAGGGAGTAAATCAGATAATCTAATGAGATCTAATCATGACCATCAATTCCAATCATGCAGAATGGACGGTGCATGATCTATCATCAAGTAAGCGATGAGAGATAGAGTCATCAGCCATTGCTCACTCGATCCAAGCTCACCATGCTCAAATCAACTCCAAAAGAATCTCACACCTTTCCATGAAGGATCTGAAAGGATCCAACAGTTAAGATCGCATAGCATTCAATTTTTCTTCAAAAAGCTCAAATGAATTTTTAAAAAATCTCAATTTTAATGGAATTACCTCATCGGAGCTCAAGGCCAGTGATGAATCTGATTCAGGAAGCTTCGTCTAGTGGAGATGAAGCCCTGTTGAGTAGCATGTAAGCTAATTTCCCATCGTTAGCATGGTGAACCAATATTTGTCAATTTGGAGCTCGGTGCTGATCAAACTTCTAACTACAGTGATCGTAAGGCTTAGGGAATGATTCATTCTTATTCGACGAGGTGTGGGGAAGGTGTGGATAAGAGAAATTTAAAAATGATTGAGTATTGGTAGAGTTGGGATGAAAAAATGGATGCTCTATTTCAAAATAGTGGAATCCGAGCTTAGGATGGCTTGAGATGCTCTGGGGAAGCTCTGGAAGTTTTGAAATGTGTTATAGGAGGATTCCAAGGGTGTGTGTCATGAATTCGAATTGAAATGAGGGGGTATATTCTCCTGCTCACTCGGATCAGACAAATGGATCAAGCTCCTCGATTATGACTGGCCAATAGCCATCAGGGCGTCGAAGTGGTTGGTGTCACCTCAATGTGGCTCGATTGGATTATTGAAAAGCTTGTGGGGGTGGCTTAAGGCAGTAGCCATCTCCTTTGGGTCCATGGGTTTTGGCTAGTGAGGAAGGTAACTCACCTCCCTTTGGTTGAAGGCCAACCTAGCCCATATAGGTTGGGCTTGGTGAGTACGTAAGAACCTCATTTGGGTGTTTCATGGCTGCCAAGGGGGGAAAGGAGAGCAGACTTTGCTATTTTTGGCTAAAACCCATGTGGGAAGGAGAATTCAAGGGGGATTTGCCTTAGGTTGAGCTAAAGTTAGGTTTGGGTTGGGTTTGGGCTGACCCAAAGATGGTTTTGGGTCAAGTTGGATCAGATTCGAAGTGGTCATGGCTTGGTTCAAGGGGGTTGGCTAAATTGGTCATGGCTAGGTTAGGTTAGGTTGTCCAATTAGTCAAATTGGGTCAAACCAAAACTTGGGTCAAGTTCAAATGATGATTTGAAGTGTTTTAGTTCAATTGGTTTCAATTAATTTGGCTTAGGTTTGATTTTGGTTGATTTGGAATCAAATGGGTCTAATTATTCAAGTTGACCAATTTGATCAAATTGGTCAAATTGGCTTGGGTTATGTGTAGTGTCATGTTCAATTGGTTAATTGAAAATGATTGTAGGCTATGGTTTGAATTAATTTGGATTTAGGCCAAGTTGACCCTTTAGGTCAATTTGATGCAATTGGTCAAATTGAGTTTAATTATGGCTTTGGTTAAACTCAATAATCAATTTGGAATGAACTTAAGCCATTGGTTATAATAAATTTAGTTAGATCATGATTTGACCTATTTTGCTATTTTAGGTCAAATTGGGTCAACTTGAGTCAAAGGGCCAATTAGGTTGCATTTGGCTGAATTGATGGTCAAGTTATGTTCAATTGTTGATTTTAGGTTGGTGTGAATCAATGGTTCCAATTGATTTGGTTTAGGATGAATTTTGGCTAGTTTGAGTTCATATGGGTTAAGGGGTTGCCTTGGTCAAATGACCAAGTTGAATTGGTTTGACCCAATTTATGATAATTGATCATCCTAAGGTAATTAATAATCATGGTGTGAGGTTTTGATGGACTTGGTTCAATCCAATTTGGGTAGGATTAGAACTTGGCTCAAATAGGTCAAATTGGTCACTTTGGGTTAAGTGGACCAATTGGGTTTAGTTGGTTCGATTTTGGGTTGGTTTAGGTTTAGTTTATTTTATATGTGGATTTAAGATGGATTTATAAATTTGATGTAATTTATTTGGATTTGAGTAGGCTTTGTTTCATTTGTGAATTTCAAGTCAAATGGGTTAGGTTAGGTTTGACTTGGGTTGATTTTGGTTTGGCTTGATGATTGTAGATTTCATCAATATTTTGGATGATGTTTGAAGGAATGTTTGATTCATGAGAAAATCAATTAGTTTTGGTTTAAATTGAATGAATTTTTGGCTAAATCTTGGATTTAGTTCAAAGGGATTAAGCTTGGGTTTTAATTTAGTTTGATTTAGTTTTGATCATTTGGATGTAGATTTGATTTATATTTGGGAAGATGATTGAAGATATAAATTGATTATGAGAAAATCAATTGATCTTGGATTGATTTGCAGGAAAATCTGGCTAAGCTCATGAAGGTGGGGTCATAGGGTTTAGAGAAGAGTTTGGTTTATTTTGATTTAGTTTTGATTATTTGGATGTAGATTTGATTTATATTTGGGATGATGACTGAAGATATAATTAATTTATGAGAAAATAAATTGACTTTGGTTTGATTTACATGGGGATTTGGGTAAGTTCATGGAGTTATATCACATGGATTAAGAGGGATTTGGATTTTAGATTTAGTTTGGGTTTGATATTTAGTTTTGGTTTGATTGTAGATTTTGACAAATTGATTTAATTGTAAAATTAATCTAGAAGAAAACCAATTAAGTTTGGATTAATTTGATTATAATTTTCAATCATTTGGTTTGGATGATGAGTTGAATTTGAGGTTTGGTTATGGCTTAAGAAGGTGAACATAGGTTGGGTTTAAGCTATAGGGTAGGTAGATTATCCTAATCCCTAAGGCATAACTTAATCCTATGACTAAGTCTTTTAAGGCTTTAAACTTAGGTTAAGTGTTCATCTAATTGCTAAAAGTATCTTATGACTAAGAAATTCTTAATATTTAGAAGACTCCTAGGTCTAAGAGGAGATTGAATCCTCACTCCAAAAGTGGGGTCAACAGAAGGACCCCCAATTGGAGTGGTGTAACTGACAAAGCACACCACACGTATTGGTGTTGACCAAGATGATCAAGAACGTCCAAAGGATTGCAAGCTCTAACAAAATGATCTATACCTAAACCTGAGATGTAGATAAAATTATGATCTTAGTGCAATACAACTCTCATTTTGCCAAGTGCATAAAGGAGCCTAGAAGATTTGATGGGGACTTCATGTCGAGGACATGAAAAGAGGTCTGCTAAGGGCTCACACATGTATTGGTCATGAAATGTGAGGGGTTTATGCCAAGGGCATAGAAGAAGAAAATCTATTGGGGTTTAAGATTTGATTTGTTTGATTGACTTGATTACATGATTTATGGAAATAAGATCCGCTAGGGATTGGAATCTATAATCCATCGAGGATTAAATCAAATTAATTTTAATTTGTTTTATTTTTATTGACGTAGAGGAATATTTGCTAGGGCTATGAGCTTGAATCTACTAGGGATTGGATATATGAACCTTCCACTAGGGAAGTAGGTTTGGGTTATCTATTGGGGGATGGAGATTTGATTTAAGGAGGGGAGATCCACTAGGGATACAAGTTTGAATTTGTATTGATTTGGTTTATTTTAAATTTTGGGGCATATCCACTAGGGATATGAGCTCAAATCCATAGGGGCTCAAGGATGGATTTGGTTAATGTAATTTGTGTAAATGTGGTACATATCCGTTAGGGATATAGGCTTGGATCCACTGGGGATTGATGCTGAGCTTAATTTATTTTAATTTGTTGTGGCTCCACTAGGGAGAAGGGTGTGATTTAACTCCACTAGGGAGAATTAGGTTGAATTTAATTTTAATTTGATTTAATTTATGGATCCTGTCGGTGTGCGATGGATTCACTAAGAAGGAGCCACGGGGGCCTTGACCTATCTTAGCTTTATAAATCCAAAGAGGTAGTCTACCAACTGCAGTATAAGACTAACCAACCTAAAGGTTGCCTTTTGGTGTGCAATAGCTATGCTAGGAAGAAAGCGTAGGAGACTTACATCTTCCAAAGTGAGGAACAATCGCTAAGGTGATCTATTGGTAACACAACAAATCAAAGCTAACCTAGGGCGACTATTGAGTGAGTGCCACTAGGGACTTATGTCAACTTAGGAGTAGTCAGAATTAATTTCATTTTAATTTCATTTAATTTGATATGGTTTGTGTGAATTGATTTAATTTGATTTAATTTATGGACCCTGTCGATGTGTGATGGATCCACTGAGAAGGGGATATATTGGCCTTAACCTATCTCAAATTTAAAAATACAAAGGGGTAGTCTATCAGCCATGGGGTAGAGCTAACCAACCTAAAGGTTTCCTTTTGTATGCAATGATTGTGCTAGGAAGAAAGCATAGTAGACTTACATCTTCAAAAGCAAAGAACAACTACTGGGGTGACTTATTGATAGCACAACAAATCAAACCTAACTTAGGGAGAATACTAAGGGAGTGCCCTTGTGGACTTATCTCAACTCAAGAGTAGTCAGGCGATTCCTATAGGGAATTTTGCTGACACTGTCCTAAAGATAGGATGTTTGCTTGAGAAAAGGTACTGCTAAGGGTGTCCTCATAATCCACAAGCAAATATATTTTTTGTTTTTTTTTTATGTTTGTGTGGACCCTATTGGTGTGCATGGGACTACACTGAGAATGGGCTATATCAGCCTCGTCCTATCTCAGATTTACTAGACTAAGGGAGAATCTGTGCATCCACATAATAGAATCTCCAACCACAGGGGTGGTTACTAGAAGGGGGAACTGTCCAATCCGGTAGTAACTCGGGTAGTGTCTAAATGGAGTCACAAAGGACGTGATCCAAATAGAGTATCCATACGGGAGGTTCCACTAGGGGAGTTATCCTAGACCCTAAAAAGAAATCTTATAGGAATACGGTGGCCAACTCAAGGAGAAAGCATAACAGACTTACATCTTTCATGGTGTATCCACCGGGTGGGTCTCTATCAGCATAGCGAACACCAGCCAACCTAAGGTGCCCATTAGTCTTCGATGATCAATCTAAGAAGAAGGTATGTAGACTTACATCTTAATAGACAAAAATGATCAACAGGCAGTTTGTCATCGGTGGGACAAATGCTATCTGACCTAAGGCGACCACTAAGTGGCGAGTCCCACGGGAGGACCAAACCCAAACTTGAAGTAGTCAAAAGGAAAGGAGCCACTGGGGGACTTATCCTAAACCTTAGATATACTCGACCGAGTCAGTGCATGATGGCTAGTTCAAGAAGAAGGCATAGCAGACTTATATTTTTTTAAACAAAGTCATTGTGAGGTAGCTGACCGATCATGTAGTATGGCCTACCAAACTAACAAGGCACTCATCAGTGTGTAATAGACAAGTGAAGAAGGAAATCATAGTAGAATTACATCCTCCAAAGGAAGAAGACCATTGAGGTAACACATTAGCAGGGTAGCAGATCAGCCTGACCTAGAGCAGCTACTGAGTGAGTGCCACTAAGGGCGTTATCCCATCTCAAAGTTTCCTGAGATAAAAGATATGTGTTTATTTTGTATGTTTGTGTCTACTTTGTTTTTGTGTTAATGAAGGATAGGACACCATTCGGGTTCCTAACACCTACCTTAAACACATTGTGTCAGATTCAAAAATAAAGAAGTTTTCACTATGGAAGAGATTAAATTTGAAATGGAATTTTCATTGATGATTGTTTTCAAACATGATTTATTTACAATATTTCTTTAGGTTGATCTCATTAATTAGAAGCACTGGGCGCTCTCTCTTATGATTAATAAGTTGATAAGATCCTCCTTGGTAAGCCTTATTTTTGGCAAAAAGGCCTTTCCAAGTGGGTTCAAACTTGCCTCCCATCTTATGACGGGAAAAAAACTGGTCTCTTCAGAACTAAAACAACCTCTCCTACTTGAAACATTCTAGGACAGACCAACTTGTTGTGAGCCTGAATCATTTTGGCTTTGTACAACTGGGGATTTTGGCAAGCTTGTAGGCATCTCTTCTCTAAACCTTTGAGTTCTTGTAACCATAACTTAGCATTCTACTGCATTGTGATCTTGCTACCCACATATATCCTTAGTGATGGGAGTTGGACTTCCAATGGTAGAATGGATTTGAACCAATATAGTAAGGAGAAAGGGGTATTTTGAGTTGGAGTTTTGTATGTGGTATGGTAAGCCCAAAAGGCTTCAACTAACTGTTCATACCATTGTCACTTTTTATCATCGAGTGTCATTTTTAGTATCTGGATGAGTGCTTTGTTGAAGGCTTATTCCAAGCCATTTTCTCCTAGGTAATAGATGGTAGAGTATCTCCAATCTATGCTGTCTCTGAGAAAAGTTATTGATCTTGGTGCTCTTGAATGCGGTACTATTATCAGATATAATTTGTCAAGGCACCCTGAACCTATATACGATATGGTTCTTAAAAAATTGGAGCACATGCTAAGCTGTGACCTCTCTAAGCAGAGTCGTCTCCACCCACTTAGAAAAGTAGTCAGTAGTAGCTAGGATGAACCGATGACTTTTGGAAGGAGAATCAATCGAGCACACTATGTCAGTACCCTAACACTCGAATGGCCATGAGGCCAATGTAGGACATAGAATGTTGGGTGGTTGGTGTAGGACCATAATGTGTATTTGACACTGATGGCATCACTTAGCTACGTCCATGCAATCTGTGATCATTGACGGCTAGTAGTAATCTAGTCTCGTGATCTTGGCTTTCATCTTCATATTGGATTGGTGAGCTCCACATAATCTTGAATGTACCTCGGTCATGAGCTTACGGGCCTCATGTTTATCCAGACTGATAATCAGAGCCTCATATTTGGCTTCATTAGTGGAGCAAGGATTGGAAAAGTGATATGAGAATCTCATCACAATGTGGTTTGGAGTTAAGAGAACTACTCCTATCCCTACCTTTCCTAGAAGAGTAGATAGTCATTCTTCTCTTCTTTGAAAGGAAGATGCACCATCAAAGTATATCTCCCAATGGTGAATGCTAGTATCCCTAAGTTCATGATTTATTCATCGAGGAGGTCATCACTAAGTGGAGAGTTAACAGGAAGTGGGTGTGCTACTAAGAAATTGGCAAGTGCTTATCCTTTCACCACACGGAGGGGTATGAAAGTAATGTTAAACTATGATAAAATAATGGACCAGTGTGCCAACCATCTAGATAGCATCGGCCGTGTCATGAATATTGTAGTGGATTTGTTATAGAGATCAAGTCCACCTTATGAGAAAGCATTTAATGCCATAGCTTTTGGGATGCAAAGATTAAAGCTAGGCAATGCTTCTCGATGGGTGGATAGTTTGCTTTAGCAGGGAATAGACGATGGCTAAGATGGTAAAGCATCTTTTCCTTCCCTTCATTGTTGGATTGAGCTAACAAATCACTAAGGATGTCATCTAGTGCAGCAGTATATTGTATAAGTGGCTTGTTCGGAATAGGTGCTGTTAAAACCGACAGCATCATTAGGTAGTGCTTGATGCCTTCCAAGGCATGCTAACACTTGTCATTCCACTTGAACTTGGTGTACTTTTTGACAAGTGCTGAGAATGGCTGGCATATTTCGGATAGGCTAGATATAAATCATCTTAGATATGCCAACCACACTTGAAATGATCTGAGTTGAGTTAAATTTTTTGGGGGTGGCATTTCTAATATTGCCTTAGTCTTCTTCAGATCAATTTTGATTCCCCAATGTTGGACAAAAAAACCAAGGAATTTCTCTAAATCAACTTTGAAAGCACACTTCAGGGGGTTCATTGTGAGGTTAAATTATCTTAACCATTCAAAAACTACTCTCAAGTCAAAGAGGTGATCTTCCTTTTCTTTGCTCTTGACCATGATCATCGACATAGTATTCAACTTGATGATGAATGAGTTCATCGAAGATTCGAGTCATGGCCCACTTGTATGTAGCACTAGTATTTTTAAGGCCAAAAGGCATGACCATATAGCAATAGATTCTGATCGGGGTTCAAAAAGCAGTACTTCTTTCATCTTTAGGGGCCATCTTTTTTTGGTTATATCTAGATGAGCCATCCATGAAAGAGAAGACTGAATGAGATGAGGAAATGTCCACCATCAGTTCTGGTATTGGTAGTGGAAATTTATCTTTTGGACATGCCTTATTTAAATTCTTAAAATCAACTCATATGCAAATTTGGTCATTTTTTTTCTTAACTGTGATGACATTGGCCAACCAGGTGGGGTATTTTTCTTCCCATATGAAATCAACATCGATCAGTTTCTTGAATTTAGAAATGACTTACTGTTCGGTGTCTAATCACATGTGTCTAGGAGCTTGCTTGATAGAGTTAACATTAGGCTCTATTTCTAGTTTGCGGACTACTACATCAGGAGACAAATCGGACATCTCCTCTTAGCTCAATGTGAAGCAGTCCTTAAACTCAATCAATAGCCTAACTAAGTCATTGGTTTCAATTTCATTCAATATGAAACTGTTGTTTATTGGGCGTGGATCTTCTTCAATTCCTAAGTTGATTTGTTTGAGCTCATCGTTGATTGACTTGATCTCTTCTTTGAACTCTAGCAGAGCATCTTTAACTTCAAAATCATCTAGACCATCTAAAGTTTCTATGCACACCTCCTCATATACGTTAATGTGATTAGAAAAGAACCTATCAGTTTCCAAATGATTGGTGATGATTAAGCAGTAATCATCATCATCGACTGGATGCACTGTATCAAATCCTAGTCCCAGTCTTGATTGAAAGATTTTGCATTTGTTCTTCCATATTCTTTCAAAATAGTCTAACTTGTGCTTTGACCAAGTATATGGGATTAATCCTTTTTTGCTAAATTATGAACATAAAGAAAGTACCAATCAAAATGTAATTCTATTAGATCTTTATATGAATCATCCTCAAGTTCTACATAAACTTCTTGACTTGAGGATGATGCTCCCAGAAATAACCTTTGAATCTTCACATCTGTGGATGACTTAGGGGTTTCCTTAACTACCAAACCCTCAATTTTTTATGAGAAAAGTGGGGTTAAAGGTAAGGTTCCTATCTGATGCCTAACTGTTTTACTTATAGACTTGGATACACTTATGCTTTACTTTGGAGCCAGGTCTTCTTTGCTTTCTAACTCAAGTGTCACCTCTTAAGGAATCTTTTGCTGAGAAGTGCTGGCTAGTGTGCTAACCATATATGATTCATCCTTTGAACTAGATTCTAAGTCTATATGGATAGGAGGTGTACTCCTAGTGGTTGGGACTTATCTCCCAGTGGTAAAGGAGGTTTTCCATCCTTAGATGCCTAACGGGCCTCTTCCTCTACCTGGTGAAGGTCAAGGCATCCTACCCATATGTTTGAATGAAGTAACAAACTATGGGTGGATTCTAATCTCGCTCCACTTCCCCATACAATTATATTTTTCCCTTTTATTTTCTTTTTCATTTTATCTTTTCTTTTCTTTTTATTTTTCTTTATCTTTTATTTTTGAACTTTGGCCAAGTTTGCAAAAATAGACTTATTGATTTTGAGGGAGGTGGTAAGCTGCATCCTCATATATGCAAACCTCATGAACTGTAAATGGCTTGAGATCTCTTTTGACATAGTAGATGATCTCACCTCTCACAAACTTCATACACTGATGTATTGAGGATGGAACCATGTCATTATCCTCTAAACATCATCCCTTCTTTTTAGAGTTTGGAGATGTCGATCCTCAAGTAGGCAAGAGTTCTTAGACTCATAATATTCACTGATGCACCTGGGTCAACCAGAATTCTGGATAGCCTATATTTGCCAACATCCATTGTAATGTAAAGAGGATAGTTGTGCTCGATCATCCATAGAAGTAGGTCTTCATCACTGAATGTAACCCCTAAGGTGTCCTTCGAATAGTGTGCCTCCTCTCCACTAATGGCCAACTGAGCAAAGCATATCACAGGATCAAGTGGAGCCTTGATTAGAGACTCTCTCATCTCTTTATATAAGACAAGGGCATCATATATGCTTAACTTAGCTGGAAACTTTCTAAGATGAGCTAGGACATTGTAATCCACTTTGGGCTGGTTCTCCACAAGCATATCCATGGGCGGAGCATCCCGTCGAGGGGTTATTTGCTCACTGGAACTAATGATTTGCTAACCCTTATCCTGAGGTGCTACCCTAGGAGGTAGAACTTTGCCACTGCATAGGACAAGAAACCCAAAAATTTTTTTTGAAGCTACCTCGAATGCACACTTCAGGGGGTTTATTTTAAGGTTAATTTTTTTTAACCATTCAAAAAATACTCTCAAGTCAAAGAGATGGTCTTTTTTTTTCTTTTGACCACAAGATCATCGACATAACATTCAACTTGATGATGAATGAGTTCGTCAAAGATTTAAGTCATAGTCGGCTGGTATGTAGCACATTTATTTTTAAGGCCAAAAGGCATGACCTCATAGCAAAATATTTCGATCAGGGTTCTAAATATAGTGTTTCTTTCATCTTTTGGGTCATCTTTATTTAATTATATCTAGATGAGCCATCCATGAAAGAGAAGACTACATGAGATGAGATAATATCTACCATCAGCTTTGGTATCAATAGTGGAAATTTGCCTTTTGGACATGCCTTATTTAGATCTCTAAAATCAATGTATATGCAAATTTAGCCATTTCTTCTTAATTAGGATGACATTGGCCAACCAGATAGGGGATTTTTCTTCCTGGATAAAGCCAACATTGATCGATTTCTTGACTTCAAAAATGACATGATGTTCAGTCTAGGAGCTTGCTTGATAAGATTAGCACTAAGCTCTATTGCTAGTTTATGGATTGCTATGTTAGGAGCCAATCCAGGCATCTCTTCATAACTCCATGTAAAGCAATCTTTAAACTCAATGACTAGCCTAACTAGGTCATTAGTTTCAATTTCATTCAATAAGAAACTGATGTATATCGGATGTGGATTGTCTTCAGTCCCTAAGTTGATTTCTTTTAGCTTGATGATAGTTGACTTGATCTCTTCTTCAAACTGTAGTGGTGCATCTTTTACTTCAAAATCATCTGCATCATCTGAAGTTTCTAATCACACCTCCATATGTGAGTTAATGTGATTTGAAAAGAATCTATTAGATTCTAAATGATTGGTGATGACTAAGCAGTAATCGTCATCATCGACTGGACCCATTGTACTGAATCTTAGTCTTGGTCTTGATTGAGAACTTTTGCATTTGTTCTTTCATATTCTTTTGAAGTAGTCTAACCTATGCTTTGACTAAGTATGTGGGATTAACCCTTTCTTTGTCTAATTTAGAACACGAGGCGAGTACAAACCAAAAAGGTAATCCTATTAAATCTTTATATGAATCATCCTCAAGTTCTACATCAACTTCTTGACTTGAGGATGATGCTCCCAAAAAGAATCCCTGAGTCTTCACATATATGGATGACTTAGGGGCTTCCTTAACTACCAAACCCTAAATGTTTTGTTAGAAAAGTGAGGTTAGAGCTAAGGTTCCCAACTAATGTCAAACTATTTCACATATAGACCTAGATACACTCTTGCTTTGCTTTGGAGCCCAATCTTCCTCACTATGTGGCTTAAGTGTCACCCTTAAAGGAGTCCATAGATGGCTAGTTATGATTAATCATATATTTCTTATTTTGAACTAGATTAGATATAATGGTACATACTCTCTTTATTGAGACCCCTGATTCATCCCATGGAATAGTAAATGAACTGTGGGTGGAATCTAATATCAGGCTCTATATCTTCCCTTGAGTATATCTCTCGCTCCCTTTTATTTTCTTTTTCTTTCTCTTTTTTTTTTCTTTTTCTTTTTCTTTTTCTTTTTCTTTTCTTTGTCTTTTCTTTCTTTTTATCTCACATGGGGATTTTGACTAAGTTTGTGAGAATAGACTTTTTGATTTTGGGGGAGATAATAGGCTACATCCTCATATATCCTAACCTCATGAACTGTAAATAATTTGTGATCTCCTTTGAAACATTATTCAATCCCACCTCTCATGAACTTCATGCACTGATGTAGAGAGGATGGAACCATTTTGTTCTCATGTAACCATAATCTCCCAAGAAAAGCATTGAAAGATGTATCCGAATCTATGATGTTAAACTTGGTTTTAGTCTTCCAATCATCTATCTCCAGTGGAAACACTATGGAGCCTAAGGCCCTCTCACCTTGTTCATTGAATCCTCTCAATAACATCCTCTCCTTTTGGAGTTTAGAGATGTTGATCCTTAAGTAGGCAAGGGTTCTTAGGCTCATAATGTTGAATGATGCACCCGGGCCATCCAGAACTCTGGATAGCCTGCATCTATCAACATCCACTATAATGTAAAGTGGGCGGTTATTCTCGGTCATTCCTAGAAGTAAGTCTTCTCACTAAATGTAACTCCTAAGATGTCCTTCGAGTGGTGTGCCTCCTCTTCAGTAGCTGTCAGCTCAGCTAAGCATATCTCTAGATCAAGTAAGGCCTTGATTAGTGATCCCCTCATCTCTTTGGATAAGATAAGGGTGTCATATATTCTTAACTTAGTTGGCAACTTTCTAAGATGAGCTAGGATGTTATAATCAACTCTAGGCTGGTCCTTCACAAGTATATCTATAGGTGGAGGATCCTGTGGAGGGGCAATCTACTCACTAGAACTAATGACTTGCTTACCCTTATCTTAGGTGCTACTCTAGGAGGTAGAACCTTGCCACTACATAGGTTGACTTTGGTGACTTTTTGGAATGATGAGTTTGTGGAAAGTTTTACTTGCTTATTAGGCATACCTACAGCTTATGCTATGGGATCCTTAGAGTCGATTGACTCTAAGTCAATCTCAAGAGGAAAACCCAATTGATTTAGAGAAAGAAAGTCTGACTCTGACTCAGAAAAGAATCTATCGAAACTACTAGAGCTATTATTATTATTTAAACTCAGAGAGCTTTCAACAGTAATAAAATTAGGAGCATCAGAAGTAGACAAGATGTAAGTATAATCAGCTTTCTTTATTGACTTTTTTTAGGCGGAGGTATATGATAAAAATTAAGTACATTAAGCAAAATAAGGGATTTGATGCCCTTATCCGCTGATACAATGCTCATGTCGATAGAAGAGGAGCTAGCAGAAGAAGTGGTTGCTTCAACAATAGTGGTAGTGCTGGACTCAAGTGGTGGTAGCGCTACTGGACAATCCCGAGCAAGTATGGTGAGCTGCTGCTGCTGCTGAGTTATCACCATCCCCGAGTTGTCCATTGCAACTAGTAAACCTTTTTTGGTTTTGGAGGTTTGAGCTGCTTTAGACGCCTACAAGGAAAGCTTCTTAATCTTAGAAATGATCTTCTTATAGGTTGGGATAAGGAGATATCCAACCTTTTTTAGTTTTAAGAGGATCACAGGTATCTCCAAAGATTACTCTAACAAAACTAGATGATTATTTCAATAAGTATTCCTTATGGATAACTATGGCTCCTGACTTGTAGCTACACTCAAGCCAGTCCTTAAAAGTGATACAATCCTCTAAAACATGGCCTAACATGCGGTGGTAGAGATAATAGCTAGGGTCATCGCTCTTGCCCACTTCCTCTGACCTCTTAGGCTTTGGTAACTAAAAGTCAGGTTTCTTTAAGAGATTCTTAAAGATTTTCTTAACTACCTCCCTCTTGAATTAATATGGTTTATTCAATCTATTGGCAAGAGTTGTTGAAAAATAACTACTTGGTGGTGGATATGAATACCGCTGCTGAGTAGGTTTTTGGGGTGGCAAGAATGGCCATTGTGGCAGCTGTGGTGGCCAGTATGATGGCTGAGGTGGTGGCAGAGGAGGTAGAAAAGAAGGCTGCTCAGCTCATGGTCTCTCTTACTAAACTCTGGCTAGCTACTTCCCTTTGTCCACTGATAGAACTGTGTCTGGCTTCTTCTTGAACACCTTCTCTTGTAGGCTTACCCTTGTCGATTAATTTCTCAAATATTTTGATAGTAAAGCCCTTAAGCATGAAGGTGACAGAGCTATGGATATTCTTGAGCAGAATCTCAATGGCATGTTGTTCGGATAGCTATGGCTCACATTTCATGCTCAGGTTGTGCCACCTGAGAATGTAATTAATAAGGGACTCATTGGGTTTCTATTTCTCTATAATGAGGTCACTTATAGTCACCCTCTATTGAGTTCCAACAAACCTCTTGATGAAGAGGTGCTCCAACTCAGCAAAACTCTTCAATGAACTATTGGGTAGATCAACATACCAATCAAATGCAACCCCTACTAAGCTGCTGATGAAAAGTCTAAATAAGAGTGTGTCACTGCCACCGGCATTGCAACAATTGGCTCTAAAATGTGCAATATGATGTCTTGGGTTCCCACTTCCATCGAAGATCCTGAAGGATGGTGACACAAAACCCTAGGGGCTACATCAAATTCCTCCGTGTATGGTCGATCCTTTAGAATGGATAAGCTATCCTTGGCTTGTGCCAACGCCTCCTTCACCTATTGTTCCACCATGTGCTTAATGTCTTTATCATGCAAGGATATGCTATCTATGACCTTCTTATGAAAACTACTAGCATCATCATCTATGGGAGTGCACCTAGAATGATCTAAGGTATGTACCAACTATGGCCAGTCGATAAGCATAGTAGAAGGCTGTGAGACTAGAGCTAGGTTCTGCAATGCTAAGACCACTACCATCAACTCCTCTACCCTCTTCTCTATCCTATCTATGTGATCATCCTTTTGCTTGATCTGGTGGAGGAGGTGTTGAGTCAAGTGAGAAGTGTCGCCTCCCTTGACCACAACACCTTCTTGCTATGCTGATCTTGTTGCAAGGATCCTCGAGTGTGGACCATATGGACCTCGACTGTGTCGTCTAACATGTCATCTTCATCAGGATCAAAATAAACTCTACACTCCTCTTGATCCGAGTGATCATTGCTAATAATCTATGTGATTATAGGGTGATAGTCCTCTATAATGTCATTTATTGACCGGTCATCTACCCCGCCTGACTCTTCTGGAATGTATGGCTATCGACTGACCACAAGACTGTGTGTTACAGATTGTATATACTAAATACTTTATGATGGTGAGGTGCACTCCCTAACTGGCTCAACTACCATGGAGACTTAATCTGTGTCCCCTACCCTCTCTCCCTCTGACTGCTATGGAGGTGGTGCGACCACGATGCTCTTGGGTCACCACTCCTTCCTAACTATGGATGAGGTGAAAGGTAGAGCAGGGGGACTCGATCTCAGCTCAGCGGGTGGAATGGATTGAGTGGGATCCTTGGGCCATAGCTAGATCACAAATGGAGATGGTCTTTCCCCATATGGTCCTTTTGAAGCTTGGCTGGGATGGTAGATGTTGTAAGTAGGATGGGTGATGGTGGATGGCAAGTGGAGCGGTGTGATGGTAAAGACACACCGACTGCCTCTCAGCTGGAGATCTCCTCTTGCATCAAATGGTGCCCGTGAGAACTATGTTGTCTGAATGATTAGCCCTAATAGGGCACTGATTAGGGAAGTCTATCAAAGTGGAGTCCACTGACTATCTAGCATACCTCCTCCTCTCTTGCTTCCCCGCTTGGGTAGTGACTCTAGCCTCTATGGCTCTCTCTTTATGAATTTGACCCCTAATTCTTCTAGGGATCAAACTCCTCAAATCATGTGAAATGTCAGACTCTAAATGTCAATGGGCTTTGCTGACCTGGTGAAGAACTGATCGTAGACTAGTGTAGGGCTTCCTACTCTCCCTAGCTGGTGTCTCAAAGAGTTTTGGTTATGGAGGCAATGCAGCAATCATCTTATAATCGTCCTCTACATCCGAAGCTGAGAAGGGTTAAAACCTACTACCACTCAAGAGTGGAGAGGTCTCATGAGGGGAACCTTCCTCAGCTACATGAAAGGCATGGTCAATATGCCTCACCTCTCGCTCATAATGTTGTTACCGCATTGCTTCCTGGTAAGCGGGGTGGAGCGGTAGCTAGCACTAATGTCAAAGGTAGAAGGAACTATCTCAAATGCTAAGATAACCTTCCCCTTTAAAGTAGGGAGAAAAATAGAGGTGATGCTAACCCTCGTTGAAACCGTAAAACACTATACCGTAACCGATGTCAAGCCGACACCGCACGGTGTGGGAACCACAGTAGCTTTTCTCTTCAGTGAGGCTAAATCCACACCGTACATGAAAGAGAAGATCATCTTGCCAGCAAACATAATGGAAGGCTAATCATACTGGACTTAGAACTGACTGATATCTCTGCATTTCAAATAAAATTGAATTAGACCCTCACCTTGATGACTGCCTTCAATTATTGATTTCTATATTTGACTTTGGAATTTGAACCCACACTTAATAAATTTAGGTCTGCTAAGTGGGGTTCAATAAAATTTGGAGAGATTTAGGAATTTGAGGAGAGACGTTGCCATATGATTTTGATTTAGAATCCTCACACAACAAATTTAAGTTTGTTGAGTGGGGTTCAAATATTTAGGAGAGACCTTTGGAGATATATATATATATATATATATATATATATATATATATATATATATATATATATATATATATATATATATATATATTGTATATTTTGTTTCAAATTTGATTTGGAAAACCATTATTTAGTAAATTCACGTATGCTAAAAAGTTTTAGTTATATGTTTGAAAATTTTTGATAGAATCTTATTTGTGTTGATTTGTTATGTGTGTGATATGTGTTGATTTGAATTTTGATTTGAAAATGGGACCCATACTTAACAAATTTAGGTATGTAAAGTTGGGACCAAATGTGTTTGATATGTTTATTGTTTGTTGGAAAATGTTGATTTTATATGATTTGGAGAACTCATATTTAATAAATTTAAGTATATTAAATGGAATTTAGTATATGTGTTTGATATTTGTTGATGATTTGATTTAAAGAAAGGGAACTCTTATTTGACAAATTTGGGTATATCAAATAGAGTTCAAATATGTGTATTTTTGATGTTTGGAAATGAGACTCACATGTAACATTATGTATGTCAAGTGGAGC
Source organism: Cymbidium sinense (assembly GCA_021442155.1). Taxonomy (NCBI): domain Eukaryota; kingdom Viridiplantae; phylum Streptophyta; class Magnoliopsida; order Asparagales; family Orchidaceae; genus Cymbidium; species Cymbidium sinense. The sequence continues at coordinate 102,099,300 of CM038222.1, forward strand.
TCACTTATATATTTGTTTGTTTGGTGATAAATGGGTTTGTTTTGATTTTGAAGATTGAGTTCTCATCTAACAAATATGGGTATGTTAAATGGAATTCAAAAATGTGTGTTGGATATTTTTTTTTAATTTGATTTTTGAAAGTGGAGTTCTCATTTAACAATCATGGGTATGTTAAATGGAATTCAATTATATTTTGTTTATCTTGATTTTGTTTAAGTTTTGAAAAAGAGAACCTTCACTTAATAAATTTTGGTATGTTAAGTGAAGTTTATATGTTGATTTTTTTGATTTTAGTTTGAAGAAGAGAACTCCTATTTAACAAAATATGAATTAAATGGAGTTCAATTATACTTGATTTTAGTTTTAAAATGAAACTCTCATTTTAAAAAATATGAGTATGTTAAATGGAGCTGATTGTTTGATTTTACTTTGAAAAATGTGATTTTGAAGATTAAATTTTGAAAAGGGTTTTGATGATGTATATTTGATTTTGATTTTAAAGAAAACCCTCATTTAACAAATTTAAGTATGTTAGATGAGGGTTACTTATTTTTTTATTTTTGAAAAGAGGTTTGAATATTTTCTTTTTATATTTTGCAGATTTTGTTATGTGAAGTTTAATTTCAAAATGATTTTATTTCGAAAAAGTGCTTTTGAAATTTTTTCAAAAGACTTATTTTACTTCAGATTTTATTTAAATTTTCTTAAATATGGGATGAACCTTGCCTCACCAAGCTAGTGGTAAAGAGGTTCTAAATTTAGTTATCTCCTTTCTTGAGTTAATTTATTTTTTACCTATTGGAGGACCCAATAGGGGTTTGAAGACCTACATGGAATGAGGTCCTAAAACCTATAGGATGTTGGCTAGCTTTTCTTAAGGATAAAATAAGCTAAGTGCCAACACTGCTCATCCTAATCTTTGTAGCTGTAATCCTAATTCTTATTGTAAGATTATATTTTTATGGGAAAAATAAATCTAAATACATCTACAAAAAAATGTTAGCTAAACATGCGTACAATCCCAAGCATTTATATTTTATAATTTGGACTTAGTACCCTGCACATGGGCAACCAAGCCCACATGTCCTAATGTGGATTATGCTCAGGGGCTTAAACAACCTGCAAGCAAAATATTTATATTTATTTATGAGCGATCGCTTATACACAATCTCCTATAGAAAATAATATTAGGCTATCAACGACCTAACATCTAGTCTAAAATATTACATCATAAAACAAAACACATCATTATTATATACACTATCCTAACTTAAGGCTAGAAGTGGTGACTTAGCATTCTAATGTGCGTGTTTAGGCTTTATGTGGTATGTCTTAGCTAGGCATTTGAATTATAATTTTTCTAGGTTTCAAAATTGTTCAAGTTAGTGAGACGGATGGTTTCATTACGTGTTGTTTAGAGACTTATAAGTTTTAATTTAAATTTTGTTTAATTTAATTTACACTTAGCATCTAGGTATTATAAAGAGAAGAAAGAGGTTTAACCTATTTCATCCCTATCCTAAGTTGTTTCCTAAAGACACATTTTATGATTTAGTTTATTTTAGTGGATGATTTATTAAATGTTTTATTAGTCCTAAGTTTAGGTTAACCTTAAAGAATCTTATTCAACATGAAAGGTACCTTAAGATTAATGTAATTGAATTACCATCACATAAAATATGTTAACCCCTTTCTTTTCATCACCCATAACATGCATATAATTTAACACTTAGTATACATATACATACAATATATCTTGGCATACTTAAATGATCATGGATGCATACATTTGGAAATTGTATTTTACTTGACTGGATTACTTATATATGTAAATTAAAGCTCTATCCAAATCCTAATATAAATGTACATATGAATGAAATTAAGTAAGTATGTGCCTTTGTTAACTAGTGAAGTGAGGTAATCAAATGACCTCCTTGGGGCTACTTAAAGAGTCGTATTCTAGAGATGTCCAGACTATATAATTATCATCATTTAAACATATGTAATTCCATATATGACATATGAAGGAAAGAACTACCATTATATGTAAAATATTTTGGCGTGTTTAAATTATTATGGATGCATGTAATTTTAGTAGAAAATAAGATTATCATTCTTTATTCAAATACACATACAAATGTATTAAAGATGTAAGGAGGTACGTGCCATTATTTAAATTAGGGAAGTGAGATAATCAAATGACCTCCTAAGGGCTACGTAAAGCCTTGTATTCCCTGGATGCCAAACTATGTACTTGCTTTCTTAAATACATATGAATGTATACATGATTGGAAGAATGAAAATCATGCAAGAGGTTGTATTTTATTTTATTGAATTATTTATACATGCAAGGTATAAAGCTTTATCCAAATTCTAATACAAAGATACATATGAATGAGATTAAATAAGTACATGTCATTATTTAAACTAAGGAGAAATGAGATAATCAAATGACCTCCTTGGGGCTACTTAAAGCCTCGTATTCCTGGGATGTCCAGACTATATACTTATTATCATTCAAATATATATAAATCTATATAAAAATTTAGGAAAGAAAACATCATCTTCACATTCTTAAGCTATAAACACATACAAATCCGATATGTATTCATAACTACTGTTATTATCAATTTATAGCTTTTGAAAATAATTTTGCATTTATTAGTGATAATAGCCACACAGATAATAAGATTAAGCCAACACATGCAATTTTACATAAGTAAATTCCATTTGATTTTGAAAATATGAATGCATGAAGTCACATGGCATACAACATTTAAAGTGATTGGAAAAGAATAACCAAACATTTCCACATGATTCATTCAACCACACTAATTTCTAAGGACAATCATATTAAATAAAATTACTTATAGAAAACCATAGCTTCTTATTAATTTTATTTTGGATTTTGATTAAGCTTAAAGAAGAGAGATCACTTGCTATTTTTATACCCTTCCCACGTTAGTGACCTTAATTTATTTAAGGAAAGATAATTAAGTAATTTTTATAATTTAATTAGGTTGAACCATTAGATAATCCATTTAATTACCCTTCCCTATGCTTCTTTAATTTAATTAACCATTTACTCATGAGCCATAAATGACATGTATATGAGGAAAATAAAATTGCAATGCTCCTAAAAGACCTAATGCAATTGGCTCATGATTAGAGATTAATTAAGTTAAAGAATCTAATTAAGAACTTTTATGGTTTTCCCACATTTATGGGTTAATCATAATTTCCTTAAGTGTCTATATGTTATTAGCACATAAAGATGAACTCTTAATTTAAATGTTAATCATTCAAAGTGATTATTAATTTAATTTGATTTAATTTCATTATCATTTGATTAATTAATCTCTTAATCAACTCATGTTTTAATTAACTCTCTTTAATGAAATGAACTTGGAAAAGTAAATAAGTAAGAGGTCTTAATCACTCTTCCTCCCCATCTCACTATTGATTAGTGATTAATAAAGTTAAATTAATTAATCTTTACAATTTAAAACTTTAAATAATCACTAAATTAATTAAGAGAGTAATTAAGGGTTGAATTTCAAATTTCCCTAGTTACATAGCCAATAAATCCTAATAAAGCATGGGAGGCAGAGGTCATCCCATTAAATCAAAATGCTAAGTTTGGAATTAATTGCCAAAGTAATTAGGCTTAATTAAGCTAATTAAGAAAACATTTAAACCCTAATTAAGCCTTAATCACTATTTAAAATCAAATGAAAGTATTTTTATTAAATTCTCCTTTATTTAACCTTTGCAAAATGTATTTATTTATATTTTTTGGACTTTTCTATAATTAGTTATGATTTTAAGAAGTCCTATCCAATTAATTATATTTTTAAACACTAATTCATCCCTAATATCGTCGACGCCACGTGGGTGGCTGATGTGGCTGCGCTTTCCACATGGTACCACGGGATTGGCCACTTAAACAGTTCGTTGCGGCGTTGACGTGGTGGAAACAGACATGCTTTCATCCCCCCGTCTAATCTAAGACCGGATGGTGGGGATTACCCCCGGGTTCCTATTAGGATTAAATTAGGATTATCTAAAGGATTAAATCATAACTGTTCATTATAATCATGTGAAATGGATGGCAGATGATCCATCATCCTTAGAGCGATGGAAGATGAACACGGTTCACCCTCCCCAGCTCAATCTGAGCTCATTGGAGCTCATGAGACCTTAGGATCAACTCCAAAAGCTTCAGGGAGACAATATAAATGGATCCTTTGATTGGAATCATGTGAAATCACACTTTCCTTCATAAAGGACTATAAAAAAAGAGATTTTGATGGTTCATCATAATTTACCTTGTTGGAGCTCAAGATCGGCGGCTAACTGACCAAGATAGCTTCATCTTGAAGAGACAAAACCCTGCTGAGAAGCTCACACCTTGCTCCACCCCAATGGCTCAGTGGATCAAATGCCGCCAGAATCCTCACTAGAGTTGGTCTAGGAGTGGTCTCCGGTGCTCGAATCAATCAAAAATCAATTTGTTTTGCCTCACCGAAGCTTGGATAATGTGTGGGTAGAATTAATTTGAAAATGATGGAGTTTGGATGAGGGTGGATGGAGATGGGCTCTGTCTTATTTTGGGTTTAGTGTTTCTAGTGATGGAGAGGCTTGGGGAACTCACACAACTGCTCTAGGAGTTCATCTCAGCTCTCTTGTGCTCTAAGAAAATGCTGATTCTATGTTTGAATCGAATGGGGAGGAGTATACTCACCTCCCCATCCAAATAGATGGCTTGGATTAATTCTACCATGGGCAGATGTCCGACCAGCGCAGGTGGTCGTGGGTGGTAGGGAATTAGTGAGGTGGCTCAGTTTGAGTGGAGGAATGAGGGGTAGTGGGATACCAAAGCTGAGGTGCCTTGTCCTTAGTTTCCAAGTGCTCTAATGAGAAGAAGTGAGCTAGCTCACCTCCACTTGGCTCATGGCTGACCCAACCAACTTTTGGTCAAGTGAGCTAGTGGTCCTCATGTCCAATTTGAGCTTAGGGTGGCTGCCAAGGGTAAGAGAGTGGGCTTGACAATCGAAGAATGGGTTTTGTCCCATTTGTAAGGCGTTACCTAATGAGTAATGGGTCAAATCGTGTTGGACTTGGGTTTGGTTGGATTTAGGCTGACACATGGTGACCCAAGGATGAGTCATGACAAGTTTGAATGGGTTTAGAATTGATTTAGTTTTGTTTGGCTCAATTTGACCCATGTAGGTCAAATTGGGTCAAACCATGGGTTGAGATAAGTTCAAATGATGATTTGGGATGTTTGGGTTCAATTGGATTGATTTGATTTTGAGTAGATTTGAATTTGACTCAAATGGGTTCATATGGATCAAATGGGCTAAGTTAACCAATTTAACCAAATTGATCAAATTAAGTTCAGTTAGATGTTGGTTTAAGTTTAATTTTTTATTTGAAGATGATTTAGGTCTTGATTTTAATTAATTTGGTTATAAGAATGATTTAGACCAATTTGACCCTTTAGGTCAATTTGGGCTAAATGGGTCAATTGGGTTGACTTGGTCAAATTGGATTGAACTAAGGGTTTGATCATGTTCAATAATCAATTTGTGATGGACTTGATCATTGGTTGCAATTAATTTGGATTAGAATTTGATTTGGTTCAATTTGGTCTTTTAGGTCAAATTGGGTTAACTTAGGTCAAAGGGCCAATTGGGATTGGTTCGGCTCAATTGATGGTCAAATCATATTTAAGGATCAATTTGAAGTTAGTATGAATCATTGGTTGCAATCAATTTGATGTAGGATTTGATTTGGCTCAATTTGGCCTTTTGGGTTAAATTGGGTCAACTTGGGTCAAGAGGCCAATTGGACTTGGTTTGGCTCAATTGATGGTCAAGTCATATTCAAGGATCAGTTTGAAGTTGGTATGAATCATCGATTTCAATTGATTTGAATTGGGATGGGATTTGGTTTGATTTGGTTCATGTGGCTCCTTTAGGTCACTTTAGGTCAAGTAAGCCTAATGGGTCAATTGAATTGGTTTTTGGTTTAATTGAGCTTGATAATTGATTTAGAATTGATTGATGTCTTTGATTACATTTGATTTGTTTTTAATTTGATTTTGGTTGATTTGAATATTTTGGGTTCAAATGGGCTAGCTTGGGTTAATTGAATTAATTTTGGTCAATGGGTTTGATTGGCTTGATTGTAGAGTTTGGAATGAGGGTTTTAAATGGTTGGAGTTCTTTTATGAAAATCAATTGAGTTTGGTTTGATTGAAAGAATTTTGGTCAAGTCCATGAGTTTGGCTTAAGGGATTAAGATGGATTTAGATTATGGATTTCAATCATTTGGCTTGGAACATAGATATGAATTGGAATTCAATTGGGATTGGTTAAGTTCAATTAAAGGTTTAGTTTTGCATGTAGGATATGCATAAGTTTTGGTTTAGGCCATAGGGTGGTTAGGTTACTTAAATCCTAAGGCATAGCCAAAACCTATGGCAAGTTCTTCTAAGTCCCTAGGTTAGGGTTAAGTTCACCTAACCACTAGAAGTGTCCTATGACTAAGGAAGTCTTAGTGCCTAGAAGGCTCCTAGGTCTAAGATGGGAAGATTGAATCCTCACTCCAAAAGTGAGGTCAATAATAAGTAAAGTAAGAATTATTTTAAGCTAGGTTCTTCTATTCCTGAAAGTAGGCTTCTATAGTTAATTACATTCTAAGAAATAAAAATTCTTTAAGAACACTCTTGATTAAAGTAGTCAATTAATGTCTTCAAAGATTTCAAAAATTGATAATCAAAGAATTTGTAATTTTTGAAAAGCAATTGAGAAGACCTCGAATAAGAAGAGTTCTTAATGGACTCCAAAGAAGAATAAGTAGGAAACACAGATGATACTATGTAGCTTAGTGAATGCTTTAGTCTATCCTATAATTAGGCTTTCTATTTTTGAAAGAAAAAATTATTATTTTTATTAGAGTTGAAATTTTATTAGAAAGCTAGAATTTAGATTCCAATAATAAAAGATTATGGAAGTGCATAAGATGTAAGAACTTTTTCTCATAACAAAATAAAAACAAACAGCCTCTAAACATAGATTCAAAGTACTCTAGCATAAGCTGAAAGCTTGACCTAGTCCTACTCAGAGAAAAGTGGGATATATTTGTTCACTTTTACTATAGAGAATGGACCAATCCTGACTCTTCTAGACTAACAACTGCATGGAGTGGCTGCCAGCTAACACCTCCTATGATTTAAAACCATGTGGGTTGTTCATATGTAAATGCAAGATAGTTAGGCAATTATAAATTAGAAAAAGAATCTAGTGTCCTAATCGCACTCCTAAGAGACTAGAACATGATTGGTGTGCAAATTATGACTTAGACTAATGCAATAAAATTTACACATTTTTATTTTATTTTTGGCTTATTCTTTTTTGACTCAGGCTTGGGAGAGCGTATGCCTAAATCCATGATGAAATTGGATCATGGGCTAAATCAATGGGAGTGGATGTTCTCCACTACACGGAACTGCTTTCACAGGTCAAGTCTTGTCCCTTATCATGCAAGAGTGGAGATCTCCTATTTTCAAGAGAAGTATAGAAGATGTATGCAGGATATTGAAACTTACAATCATACACCTAAGGAGTTGCAAAATCTTTTATTTCTTGATTAAGATACCTAAGCTTTAGAGTGAGGTTATGAGTTGATTGAAATTTAGTTAATACTTTTAGTTGTGATAAAAAATTTAATATTTTTTCTAAAGAACCTACCGCATTCAGGCAAGATAAAAAATAACCACACTTCAAAAAAGCTATGAAAATTATGCCATTTTTATTGCATAATCAAAACAAACAATCAAACTTATCGATTAAAAGAATAAAATGGCCAGTGCGGTTGGGTACCACTTTACACCCTAAAAAAAAATTTGAGTAGTTGAGCTCTACCCTTATACAACCTAGATTACAATTATGGTGTTCTTCAATTCTTTATTTCCAGCTTCACTTCACGGGTTCATACTTTAGGTATTACAGGGACTCCCAGGTTTATACCTGCTAGCCACTGCTCATTCTAAACCCTATAGCTTTTATCCTAATCCTATTATAAAAATTATATTTTTATAAACTTAAAAATTTAACTGCACCTATAAAATAGACTTCACCTATAAAATGGAGGTTATATTAGCATACATTCAAATCAAATAATTATATTTCACACATTTGGACTTAATACCCTACCTTGGTTAACCAAGCATACTTGGACTAATGGATTATGCTCAGGGACTTAAGAAGCACCTGCAAGCAAAAGTATTTGAACATTTTATTTATTTAATATTATAATAATCCCTTAAGCACAATCTCTTATAGAAAACATCATTAGTCTAACATTGTCCTAACATTCAAACAATGCACAAACAATCTTAACTTCTAGTCTAAAATATTACATCACTAAATGAAACATCACATCATGACAATTATCATCAATCTAACATAAGACTAGATGATATGATTCTAATTTGATAATTCTCCTGTAGTGATATGAATTTTCTAATGATGATGTTCAAATTTCTTATAGTTACAATTTAGAAGAAAAAATGTTTTAAAGATATGATTTTGATTCTTTTTTTTTTCTTCTTCTTCATTCTTATAATTGAATTCATAAAGAATTATCTTAAATATAAAAGATTAAGATAAATCTAAGATGAATTTTAACTTATTAATTTCTTTATTTTGGTAAACATTATATTTAAGATAGGATTTATTTTAGAATTTATTCAAATATAAAATATGATGATGATTATTATGGAGGATGATATGATTTTTAATTTTGTGCTTACATATATGCATAGATTTAATAAATTTCCACTATCCAAATTAAAAGGAAGTTGAAGTTAAAGACCTTTGACACTACTTAATTCTCACTTGTAAGAATACTCAGACCATATACTTGTCCATAATGTTTAAGGTTAAGGATAGATTTATGAAATATTATTAATATTATTTTAAAACATAATTAAAGAAAGTGATTTATCCCTAACATATAATTCACAATAAATCTTAAGGTACGTGCCATTGTTAAACTAGAGAACTGAGGTAATCAAAGACTTCCTTGGGACTACTTCAAGTCTCATGTTCCCGAGATGTCCAGATTATTCACCTTTTGATCTATGGTTCATACATGTGGGAATTAGCCTCAAATTTCAGTCATTTATGTCTATTTATATTTAAACTAATGTCTATCCTTTGATTGATTTAAGAAAATAATTTAGAATTTATTAGTGATAATAGTCACTCTATTTGATTCAAATGCATGCAATCAATGTAACTTCTTTTATTATTTTTGGAAACATGGATATATGAACACATGGAATACAAAATTTATAAATAAATGAAGCAAAGCGACTAGACTTCATCAAATAACTTACTTGAGTCCATTAATTCCTAAGGCAGCTTTCCTTAAGGTAAACACCCTTCAGCCTAATCAAGTTCATTAATGTTTAGTGTTGGGATTAGATTATTTAAATCCTAAAGAGGAGAGAAAATAAATAATGATCATTCCATGCCCATCTTTGTTCATTAAGTGATTTAAGATTAACTCTCAAGTGATTTTTATGGTTTAATTAAGATTAATTAGACTCTTAATCAAATTAAATCCAAATAGGCCTATGAATTTAATTAATCCTTAAATATAATCCTAAAAATTATGAAAAAATCACAAAAAATGCATAAACATAAAATAAATATGTCCTAATAATATTAATGCAATTAGTTTTATAATTAAGGTCTAATTAGAAAAATTGATGAAAACCAAAAATATTAATTACTTTTAAAATATCTTTAACCAATTTAAAATTTGAATTCATTTGGAATCCCTTTATTTGTTGAGCACAAAGAGGGGTCGATTATAAATTTTAATGGCCTATGCTAATTATTATAAATTTCTTATGTTTTAGTTTAATTAATGATTAATTTAAATAATTAAGGGCCTTTTAAGGTGACTTTGGGGAAATAATTAGAACTAGAGGTCCTAAGTAATTTCCTTGATCACCCTTAATGCTCTAATGATTAAATAACCTTCTATTATTCATTTCATAATTTTCATAATTTTAAATAAATTTTAAATATATAAAAATTATTAATTAGAGCTTGAAGATTAAGATCCCTCAAATCACTTAGCATATTGGCTTGAGAAAATTATAGGAGGTAGAGGTCATCCCAAGGAGCAATCACACCAAATTTTAAGCCAATTAGCCAAATAATAAAGGCTTAATTATGGTAGTTAGATAAATCTTCAAATCCTATCTAGTCACTATTCACTCAACAAAAATTAAGAAATTTATTTATTTTCTTGATTCTTCTCTATTTAAGCTTTCCAAAATAGGTTTATTTGTATTTTTTGAATTATTCTATAATCAGTTATGTTGTTTGAAGTTCTGGCTAATTAAATCACATTTTAATCCCTAATTATCCCATTTAGACACTTGACACCATGCGACGACTGATGCGGTAGCACTTTCCATGTAGCACTGTGGGATTGGTTATTTAAATTATCCGACGCTGCTGTTGACTCAATGGTGGTGGACACACTTTCATCTCAATGGTCTAATCACATATCACATGGTGGAGATTAATCACGTGGTCTAAAAGGATTAAACCAAATAAATCTAACATAATTAATCACGATCATATGTTCAAATCACATGGAATGGATGACCGATGATCTACTATCTACCTGCGGTGAGAGAAGGACACCATCTGCATTTTGCTATTTGATCTGAGTTAGCTGGAGCTCATTTAATAGCAGATTTAAATGCAAAATGATCACAAGCCTTGTTGAAAAGATCACAGGCTTCCTCTTCGCTAGCTGTCCTTTAGACCAAGCACCGCACGAATCTAGCTAGACTTATCCTTGGAGTGCCTTCACAGTGCTTGAATAGAGTGTTTCTTAATTCATTTTGGTTTGTCAGATTAAGGGGAGCATGTGAGCAGAGTTACTTTAGGCTTGTTGGAGTTTTGGTGAAGTCGGATGGAGAGGGTGCTCAAGTTTGATGTGGAGTTAGTCTTGTCAATGATAAGATGCTCGAATCTCTTTAGGGGAGCTCAGGGACTGATGGTATGCTCTAGGGAATGTGTGTATTTTGTTTGAATGGAAGAGGAGGGTTATACTTCTATCCCCAAGTGAGTTGAGCCTTGTAATTGGTTCAACCTTTGGCAGTCGTCCGACCGACATAAGTGGTCCGAAATAGCAAAGGACTGGTGATGTGGAGGTGCTAGAGTGGCCTGAGGAGCTTGGTGGCCTACCATGGGGTGTACGCCTCTTTTGAGGTGGGGTTAATGCCCAGCCAAGGGGAGGAGGTCCGCCCCTTAGTCAAGGATTGAATCTAATAGCCTTGGGTTAGGTTGGGTTAATCGGTCTATATCCAAGGATAGCCAAAGGAGGCTTCCAAGGGATAGAGAGGTGGGTAGGCATTTCAAATGGAGATTTTTATCCTATTTGCAACCCTTGATTCATATGGTTTGAACTAAACTAGGTTCACCATGGGTTCACTTGGGCAGGTCAGTGGGAACCTAAAAATGAGTCATGCCAAGTTTGGTTGGGTTTAGCTTAGTTTTATCCATATAGGTCTATTTGGGTGGGGTTCAAATGGGTTAGATTGACTAATTGAATAACTTGTGTCAAGAGAGCTATTTGATTAAGTTTAAATGAAAATTTGAACTATAATGGTGCCTTTGATTTAAATTTAGAGTGAATTTGAGTTTTCTTCATATGCATTCAATTGGGTGAAATGGATTAAGTTGACCAATTTGGTCAAATTGAAAAAATTAGGTTAGGTGAGGGGTTGCTTTATGTTTGATTGATCATTTAGGAATGATTGTATGCAATGATTTGAATTGGTTTGGGTTGGAATGTGTTGTGGTTCAATTTGACCATTTACATCAAATTAGGCTAAGTAGGTCAATTGGTTTGGGTTGAAATGGATTAAGTTGACCAATTTGGTCAAATTGAAAAAATTAGGTTGGGTGAGGGGTTGCTTTATGTTTGATTGATCATTTAGGAATGATTGTATGCAATGATTTGAATTGGTTTGGGTTGGAATGTGTTGTGGTTCAATTTGACCATTTACATCAAATTAGGCTAAATAGGTCAATTGGGTTAGTTTGGTCAAATTGACTTCAATTGATATTTGGAGGGTATTTAATAATTAATTTGTGACTAATTGGAGGTAATGGTTTAAACCAATTTAATTTAGGATGAGTTTTGGCTCACTTTGGGTCATTAGACCAATTTGGGTCAAGTGACCAAATTAGCTTGGTTATATTCAATTGGTTGCAATTTAATGATTGATAGTGATCAAAAATCATTTAAGAAGAGGTTGGATTGATTGATTTGGTCTAATTTGAGTTTGATTAGAATTTGAATCAATTTATTTTAGCAATTGTTTACCAATCCTTAATTGACCAATTGAGGTCATGTGAGCATTGGAATGTGTCCAATGATGTGTTTGGAGTTGATTGATAGCTTTAATTGCAATTAATTTAAGTTAGATTGGATTTTGGCTCACTTGACCCCTTTAGGTCAAATAGGTTAAGTTGGGTTAATTGAACTAATTGGTGGAATTGGTAGGGTTGGAGTGGATTGGAATGTTCAATTGAGTATTTAGGGTGACCATAAATCTTTAAATTGACTCAATTTTGCTTAGATAAATTATAATTAGGTTTTGACCCTATAGGATTCAAATGGGTCAACTTGGGTTAAAGGCTAATTTGGCTTAGTTTGATTCAATTAAAGTTAATTGGGTTGCAATTAAGGTTCAATCAACTTCAATTAAGGCTCACATGGGTTTGGGTGAACTCAATTTCAATTGGATGAAGTTGGGTTTTATGGTGTTTATTTTGGATGTTTGTGTGTGTGTGTGTGTGTGTGTGTGTGGGTGGGTGGGGAGGAGGAGACACCCCACAGATCATAGGGGGTATTGATTGAAGTGATCAGATACAGCATTGAGATATGATGCACTATCTCGAAAGATAGAAACATCACTTAATAATGACTTCTAGGGCATGATGGGTCGAATATACCAGAGAATTTTTCCCTACTTTACATGAAAAAATAAAATAGGGTTTATATTAAGCAGGGTTCTTAAGTTCCCTATAGAGGCAAGCCTCCATAGTTAAATACATCTTAGGAAATGAGATTTCCTAAGAATACTCTTGATTAAAGTAGATAATTATTATCTCCAAAGATTTCAAGGTTAAACTAATGTTTGGAAAATCAATTGGGAGAGACTAAGTTAAAGACTTATTTTTAGAATCCAAAGGAGATAAGTAGGGAATGCTCATGATACTAGGAAGCCTAGTGAGCATTCCAATCTATCCTATCGTGGGGCTTTACATATTTGAAAGTGAAGAGATTTTTATTCTGAGATGAAATTTTATTAGATTGTTAGGGCTTATAATCCACCAACATAAGATTATGAAAATATCTTAGAGGTGAGGATTTATGCTTATAGCTCGAAGGAAACTAGCTACCTCGGATCCAAAATGTAGGGAGCCTTAGCATAAGCTAAAGCATGACCTAAATCTAAGCGATAGGTGGACATAAGGGTTTACCTCCACAAGGGAGGATAAACCATTTGACGTCTAGACTTACAACTGCTTGGAGTAGTTTTCAGCTAACTTCTCCTACTATTTAAAATCATGTAGTCTAATTATATGAATTGCAAGATAGCTAGGGTAGTTATTTAATTTAAAAGAGACTAAAGTCCTAAACCCACTCCCTAAGATACTAGAGCATGAGTAGTATGAGCATATGACTTAATCTACAAATGTAAAATCTTACAAATTTTATTTCATTTTGACATATCATTTAGACAAAGGCTTTGGGATTTTTATATGCCTAAATGCATAATGAAAATTGATTGTTGGTCAAATCAAATAAGAAAGAGGGTGAAGCTTCGTCATCAGGGATTGCTCTCATAGGATAAGCAGCCCCTATTGTGTAAGGATGGAGGCCCTCATTTTTAGCAAGAGTGGTAGAAAATGCATGCATGATGTGAGACATACAACATACAACCAGGGGGTTGTTAAATCTTTTAATTATCTTGATTATAGCTTAGGCTTCATAATAAAGTTGTGAGTTATTTAAAATTTTAATTATGAGTTGTTAGTTGGGTAGAAAATTTATTTTTATCCTAAGAGCCTACCTTGTCCAAGCCATACATTAAAGCATCAATCATAAAAAAATTATGAAAATCATGCAATCCTAATGCGCAATTTAAACATAACATCAAACAATTTTATAAATTAATGTAAGAGAATAACAAGTCGGTGTGGTCGAGTACCGCCGTACACCCCAAAAAGAAATGATGGGTAGCCGAGCTATACCCTTATACAACTTGGAATATGAAAGAATAATTACAATTTGAATGAATACATGATATGGGGGTCTTCACTTCTTCATTTCTTTATTTCTTCATCTTTGATTTTATTGTGCTCTAAAGGCATCAAGGGCCTCCCAGGACAAAGCCCTCTAGCCACTACTTATTCTAATCCCCCATAACACTAATCCTAATTCTTATTGTATAATTATATTTTTATTTAGGAAAAATAAATCTAACTACACTTATAAAATAGAAGTTAGCTAAACATACATACAATCCCAAACAGTTATATATATAATTTAGACTTAGCACCCTACACACAGGTAACCAAGTCCACCTGTCTAAATTTTGATTATGCTTAGGGGCTTAAGCAACCTGCAAGCAAATAATTTATATTTATTTTTAAGCAACCCCTCAAGCATCACCTCCTAAAAAAAATATGATTAGGCTAATAGTGATCTAACATCTAGTCGATGAGTCATACACTTTTAAAATGAGTATTTATTTGTATTATTTTATTTTTCTACAATTCGTTATGATTTTTCAAAGTTTCAGTGATTAAATTAGATTAAATAAGCCTAATCTTATCTGCACTATGCAAATCACTGATGTGGCATGCTTTCTACGTAGCACTGCAGGATTCACTACTTAAATGCGTATGAGTCAGTGTTGACGTGGCTAGCAGCAGACACAATTTTATCCTTGCAATTCGATCTAAGATATGATGGTAGAGATTAAACCTATAGTTCTAAAGGATTAAATTAGATCAAATTTAGAAGATTAATCACAACCATCCATTACAATCTTGCAGAATGGATGACGGGTGATCTATCGTCACCTGAGTGATGGGAGTTGGACACCATCCATCTTTCTTCATCCAATTAAAGCTCATCAAAGCTTGGATTGGCTTGGGATTGAACCCACGCCCTCATGAGGAAGATCCCAAGGAATTTATAAGTCAGATTCGCATGACATACACATTCTCTTAGAAAAGGCCTAGAAAAAAATTTCAAAATGCTTGGTTTGAAGGAATATAGCTTGCCAGAGCTCAATACCGGTGGTGGAATGCTTGAGGTAGCATCGCCTACATGAGGCGAAGCCCTGTTGAGAAGCTCGCATGGTGTCTCCTCACCATTTTCTCTATGGACCAAGCACCGTCACTTTGCAAGCCGGTGTTGGTCGAAGAGGTACTTCTGATGGTCGGAGGGCTCGGGAGAACATTCATTTGACCTTGCATGAGCTTGGTGAACATGTGGGTGAAGTTTATTTGAATGGGGTCAAGTATTGGTAGAGTTAGATGGAGGGGTCCCTTGCCCTATTTCGGGTTGATGGATTCTAGTAGGGAGCTCAAAAATTGCTCTAGGGATTTAGAAATGGTTCTTTGAAGATCTCTGAAGGTGAATGTGTGTGGTTTGAATTGAAATGAGGGGGGCAAATCCCCCTTCCCTTAGATTAGAAGGCTTAGATTAGATCCCTATTTTTGGTCATTTGGCCACTGTAGGTGGCCAGAGGGGATAATACTCGGCTGAGGTGGCTTGGTTTGGTTGGCCAAGAGATTTGGTTGGTGGCTCGAGGTGTTCTCCTTCATCCTTGGGTCTAGTCAATGAGTGGAGGTGGGTTAAGCCACCTCCCCTTGGTCCATGGCCAACCTAACCCATGTGGGTTGGGTTAGCCACCTAAGTAAGGTTCTATTTCAGGTATTGGGTGGCAACCAAATATTACTATCCAAAAGTGGGTTTGATCCAATGGGTAATAGGTCAAGTTAGGTCCTAATTTGGTTAGGTTGTTGGGCTAACCCAAGGTGATCCAAGGATGGTTCAAGCCAAATTTCATTAGGTTTGGGCTTTGTTTGAGTGAGTTTGGCTCAATTTGACCCATGTAGGTCAAATTGGGCTAGGTTGGGTCAAGTTGACCAATTTGTCAAATTAAATCAAACCAAGGCTTGGGTCAAGTTTAAATGATGATTTGAAGTGTTTTGGTTCAATTGGTTTAATTCAATTTTGCTTAGATTTGGATTTGACCTAGAGTTCAAATGGGTCAAATGGGCCAAGTTGACCAATTTAGCCAAATTGGCCAAATTGGCTTGGGTTAGGGGTTGATTTGAGTTTGATTGATCAATTAAAGATGATTGTAGGTTTTAATTTTAATTAATTTTGATTTGGTTTAGATTTAGGCCAAATTGATCTTTTAGGTCAATTTAGGCAAAATGGGGTCAATTGGGTTCAATCAAAGGTTCAATCATGTTCAATGATCAATTTGAAATGAACTTGAGCCATTGGTTGCAATCAATTTGGATTGGATCTTGATTTTACTCAATTTGGTATTTTGGATCAAATTGGGTCAACTAGGGTCAAAGGGCCAATTGGGTTAGGTTTGACTCAATTGATGGCCAAGTCATGTTCAAGGATTGATCTTGGGTTGATGTGAATCATAGATTTCAATTAATTTTGCTCGGGATGAGATTTGGCTAGTTTGGTTCATGTAGGTTAAGTGGGTTAACTTGGTTAAATGACCAAGTTGATTTTTTTTGACCGAATTGATGACAATTAACCAATCAAGGTTGATTGATAATCATCACAGAAAGTTTTGGTAGGTTTGGTTCAATCTAATTTGCGTTGGATTGAGATTTGGTTCAAGTAGGTCAGATTGGTCACTTTGGGTCAAGTGGACCAATTATGCTAGTTGAATCGATTTTGGGTTGAATTGAGTTTACTTGAGTTTAAATATGGATTTATGATTGATTTATAGTTTTGATTGTAATTGATTTGGGTTCAAATGGGTTTTGGCTTATTTGAATATTTCAAGACAAATGGGTTAGGTTAGGTTTGATCGATTGATTTTGGCTTAGATGGTTTGATTGTAGATTTTTTTTATATTTGGGATGATGATTGGGGAAATAATTTATTCATGAGAAAAATCAATTTAGTTTGATTTGGATTGAAGGAATTTGGCCAAGTCTATGGGATGGAGTTATGTTGCTTAGGTAGGATTGATTTGATTTAGTTTAGTTTGGTTGATTTGAATTTCAATTGTGAATTTGATTTAGATTTGGGGATGATGATTGAAGAATTAGAATGATTTTGGGAAAAATCAATTGAGTTTAGTTA